>VZSZ01000577.1:80168-532672 GCA_013398815.1 Ibidorhyncha struthersii
TTACACCAAAATTTAATTCAGCTCAAAGTAGGTGTGGTACCTACTAGAGTTAGTTTTACAATAGTGGAAGCTTCAGAACAACACCTAAACTGAGATTTTGGGGTATCATGGAAGAGAAAAGTTTTTAAGAGATCTGGAAAAGAGATAACATTTCAGGTTTAAAAAATATTTCTTCTGAATAATGGAAGATGAGTAACTTCCCTAATCTTCCATTAGAAAATGAAGGAAACTATCAGAATACCATTAATTCATGCAATGATAAACCATATAATTATACACATTTCATCATTCTTCCACAGACTAGCTGAGGACAACTGTTATGATTATAAATCTGGGAATGACACTCCTTGAATTTGCCTAAAAATTACAGTTATAAGTGACAAAATATTAAGAACGCCTTCCTCAAAAAAAAAAAAAAAAAAAANAAAAAAAAAAAAAAAAAAAAAGGCAAACCAGTATATTTATATAGAAATAGAATGTAATAATAAGAATAATAAGCACAAGCAGCTTTCCAGGAAAAAGCATAATGCACCAAATTGGAAAAAAAACCCAACCCTTAACAATCTACTTTTTGCACTGATGTGTGAAGGTTAGACAATCTAAAATAGCAATTTGATATTTCTACTATTTGTGATGAATGGCTGTCTGTAAAGTATGTCTGTAAGCATACTTAAGTTCCTGAAGAATTTAATATCTACTGTTATGTTCCAATTGTTGGATGAAGGAAGGATGATTGTGAAATTAATTAGTGTACAGGAATACATATTTAGTTCAAAGAAGAGCAAAGTGATGTTTAATTCTACCCCAAAAAAGACTTGACTTCTTCTTCCTGTTGGTTGGTTTGTTCTATTAACTTATAATTTCTCAAACCCCTGACACTTGAAGCTAAACAAGCTGATATTAGATAGCTAGTTGTATTGAACAAGTGCTTTTTCCCCACAATATTCTTAACTGTTCTGTGAATGTTCTCTGCTACTTTAAGCTAGTCTTCATTTGTCATTGAAGTGACTATTTTGTATTATGTCAATACAGATGGTTTTCTGTTTTTTTTCTTATTTACTACAAAAAGGCAACTAATTATGCCTCAGGTCTGGATACTCTATCTCTCAAGTGTGAGAAATTAAAAACAAATTAATTGATATTCTTACTTGGATCACTTGATATATATGATCCTGAGATTCGTGTTCTTGCCCTTCTCCGTATCACAGATGTGTGTCATTACCATGAAGCTATTACTTAGCCTAGTGGGCAATGCACAGCATTGCTTTATTAAAATATAATTTCTTGGTTCAATGGTCAAGTTACAAGGCCTGAAAAACCCTCAGTCTCTTTAAATATAACTATGCACAGTGCTCCATTTTTGCTCTTCCACAGAGTTTTCTAGTGAAAAATGTCTGTGAAGCATTTTACCAGTTATTTTTCTTAAATTCATTTATTTGCCATGTTAAACCCACAGACAGGGTGTTATATTCTATTGCAAACATTATGCCTTCTCTGCTCCCCCCCGCAAAAAAAAAAAAAAAAAAAAAGAAGGAAAACACCTAGTAGAACTGGTCTAAAAAAATTCCAGATATTAATTTAGATAAGATAGCAAAAAATTAAACATAAACGACAAAAATTCATCACTTTCACATCAAAATTTCATATTTCTTTAATTAGTTGCCTTTTTGTAGTAAATAAGACATGGGGCAAGTACTTTTTTTAGTATGATGTTTCTCTAACTTTATAAACCATTTTGGCTTTATAAGCATATTAACAGATTGTTGTTGAGTTTCTTGTGCCTGTTTAAGCAATGACATTCAGGTGTTTTACTAGCCTTTAAACACTTTGCCCTGTTCAGCTTTAAGTTTGTGAGGACCTAAGGGAAATTTGCAGTGTTGATTGCTATAGTACTAAACTGGTTATATTTCACTGAGATGTCTTCAAAACTGGAAGTCCATATAGTTGTCCTAGGCGTGATTCCAGAGTCTTTGTATGAAATGTCCTTCTCATAAGTAGGCATGGGTAACTTACATGTAATAATGCTATCACTGCAGCCTTCTCAGACCTCTTTGCATTACAGTAATAATTTTGTGTTCATATAAAAAAATGTTTGCATACATGCTTATTCACAACTGTGATTTTAAAGTTTTTAATATAAACACATTTCAAATTAGAAGCCAAACTATTTGGTCTTCAGTTCACTGTGTTGATGGGTGATTTTGAAAAATGGAAGAATTTTTATTTTTAGAATCATAGAATGGTTTAGGTTGGAATGGACCTTAAACATCATCTAATTCCAATCCCCCGGCCATAGGCAGGGACACCTCACACTAGACCAAGTTGCTCAAAGCTCCATCCAGCCTGGCCTTAAACACATCCAGGGGTGGGGCCTCCACAAGTTCTCTGGGTAAGTTGTTTCAGGGTCTCACCACCCTCAGAGGGAA
This sequence comes from Ibidorhyncha struthersii, assembly GCA_013398815.1. Taxonomy (NCBI): domain Eukaryota; kingdom Metazoa; phylum Chordata; class Aves; order Charadriiformes; family Charadriidae; genus Ibidorhyncha; species Ibidorhyncha struthersii. Next base: position 82,595 of record VZSZ01000577.1, read on the forward strand.
TCTTTTTTTCCTAATATCTAATCTAAATCTCCCTTCTTCCAGTTCGAAGCTATTACCCCTCATCTTATCACTACGTGCCTGTGTAAAAAGTCCCTCTCCAGCTTTCTGGTAGGCCTGCCTCAGATACTGGAAATCTGCTATAAGGTCTCCCTGGAGCCTTCTCTTCTCCAGGCTGAACTGCCTCAACTCTCTCAGCCTGCCTTCACAGGAGAGGTGCTCCAGCCCTCTGATCATCTTTGTGGCCCTCCTCCAGACCTGCTCCAACAAATCCATGTCCTTCTTGTGCTGAGGACTCCCAAGCTGGACACAGTACTCCAGGTGGGGACTTACCAGAGCAGAGTAGAGGGGCACAATCACCTCCCTTGACCTGCTGGCCATGCTTCTTTTGATGCAGCCCAGGATACAGTTGGCCTTCTGGGCTGCGAGCACACATTGCGGGCTCATGTTGAGCTTGTGATCAACCAGCACCCCCAAGTCCTTCTCCTCAGGGCTGCTCTCAATCCACTCACCGGCCAGCCTGTACTTCTGCTTGGGATTGCCCACGTGCAGGACCTTGCACTTGGCCTTGTTGAACTTCATAAGGTTCTCACAGGTCCACTTCTCAAGCCTGTCCAGGTCCCTCTGTATGGCATCCCTCTCCTCCAGCATGTTGACCATTACACACAGGTTGGTGTCATCAGCAAACTTGCTGAAGGTGCACTCCATCCCAACATCCATGTCGCCAGCAAAGATGTTGAAGAGCACTGGTCCCATTACCAACACCTGAGGAACTCCAGGGGAGATGTTGCATTTTGGAAGTTGATTTACCATTAGATGATTCTTTAGGATTTTTCTGTATTGCTAAAATTATTGAAATTATAGAAATAGACTAAATATTTTGTTATTTTCTTGATTTTGAAGTAGAAATAATTGTGCTTATTTCCACAGAGAAGAAAATTTCTTTTTCTTTCCTAAGACATGCCTGTGTATAATAATTCTCTCTTTTAAGGATTAATGCTTTCCTTGACTATCTGATTCACAGACATCAAAAGACAAGACAAAGGAGTGCATTTCTCTTTTACTCTGAAAAAAATACATTGTGAGTTATATACATAAGAGTTTCATAAGTATATGACAGAGAGAAAAATATTGGCTAAACAAATAGAAATATTTTTGCATGGCCTCAGTGGATAGAAAAGCAATAAACTTACATGTATATGTGGAACAGCAAATATGTCAAGGGGAGAGAGCTTACCACATTCTTAGCGCCAATTTACAGGAATCCTAACAGTGAAAGTGAATTGTAAGCAGATGAGGACATTCCCACTGCCAGCTGCAGCGAGCATACTGTAGAAAAAGAGCATTACACCACTTCTCTTCCAAACTCTGTCACTCCCTTGAACTGTAGCCTGATGCAGACAATGAATCGTTTCCTTCTGTGTTTCCTTAAAGGGTTTATTTTTTTCCTTGATTGTTGTTTTGTTTACAGTAGCAGTGGAACAGAGCTCTAATTTTTGTGTTTGCACTTCATTTCCTAACTGAAAGAGGAGTGAAAATTTTTTGCTTCTTTTTTACCTCTAAAAAGTGAAAAAAACAAAGAATTAATTACACACACAGTTAGAACAGTTTGGCCCCTGAAAAGGAATGGAAAACAGTACAAAACATTGTACCAGGGCATGGATTATGCCATATACCAGCATCCCTTTGGAAATTACCGCTGCATTTTTACACTTGAAAATTCTGATCTATTTTCACAGTTGGTTATGAAAACTGTCACTTATTATTAGTATTAGTACTACTTTTGCATTTGTTGCCTTTGAGAGTACCACACCCTGTTAGGGCAGGAAAATATGTCTCGGAAAATAAAAATCTCCTGCTATTTATACCAGGAAAACATAAAATAGTGGAATGACTATGAAGAGCAGTTACAAACCTGTCAGAAATCAGAAGTTATTCAACTGTATTCCTCCCAAGAGAGGAGAAAATAGGCTCAATTTTAGAGCCAACTCTAAGAGGAATTCCTATTCTATGTTTTAAGTAGAAATCCTTTCAGAGACTGTGTGGACCCCACCTTGAAACTCCCAATTTAAAATTCTAGTGCTATTGTCTGAGATAGTCAGTAAGGACTTCATAATTTTACCCACGGAAATCTGAAAACAATGTCTTAAAAGTAAGAAAATCCTTATTGAAACACTGAGAAATTGTACACTGTTAGATATATCTGGTGCAAAAGCACTGTAGCCATCTTTAAATCAACACTCATTTTCACCTGAAATATATTGGCTTGAGAGACTTCTACTTTCAGGGGAAAAATATCTTCCTTATTTTTCCTAAAAAGTTTATTATACAAATTAAAAATATTGAGCTTCCATTGTTCATTTGTTATGCTCATTTTCTTTGAAAGGTACTTTAAGATTTTTAATTCAATGTCTTTTTTTTTTCTTCAATGTTTCTAATGCTCAAATATAACAAGTAATTTGCAGAATATTTAGTAAATATTCAGTACTAGAAAGCAGTAAATAGAAAATTAGAAGGACAGGCTTGAGAGACAAGAAAAGGAAAGAAGGAAAAGGAAAAATAACTGAGACAGATATATCTCCTTTGAGAAAGGGTTGGTAACATTGGAATATTCTTTTAGCAGGCTTAATGCTTTTTTGCATTCAGTGTAGCGTTTCAAAGAGTCTCCTTTGGCCAAAGTAGAATAGCACTTTCCAGCAAAACAATGCAGAACATCTTAAAGCAAAGCAAAGCAAAGTATAACAATACAAAAAAAACAAAAAAGATAAAATAAAATAAAATAAAATAAAATAAAATAAAATAAAATAAAATAAAATAAAATAAAATAAAATAAAATAAAATAAAACAGAACAAAACAACATTTGATATAATATAACCTTACAGTACTATAATAATGATAAATGTTTGGAAACTGTACAAACATTCAAATTACTGGATCTGTAGATATAACTACGGTAATAGAGTTTCAAAACGAAATCTCATTTACTTTTTTATTTTTTCTTGATAAGAATTGCTTTAATAGCTGTTTTCAAACTTAACATTCTTTTGGACATCTGTTACTCCATATGATTTTCCATTACTTTACATTTTTCCTTATATTGGGTTAAATTACCCAAGGCAAATGCTTCAAAGCAGACTCCAACAAGACTTCTGTGTTTGAAGGCTGGCAGAGAATATATACACGCATACGTACACATACGACTCTGGAGGCTCAAACATCTTCTTGTCATCTCCCAGACTAATACACTCTGACCTGTCTCTGTGATTTTGTAGTCTGTCCAGAAATGTGTCACCAAAAAAAAACAAAAAAAAAGTCTATAGCTGCATTAGAAATCAAGTAGTTTGTTATTATCTAGTACACTCAATTTTCAAAAAGAAGGATTGTATTTTCATAAGGACAGAAGGTATTTAGCTGTTCTGTTGGATTCTTCTCTTGCTACGTTGCAACTGCTAGTCAAATTGGTACATAGCATTTGGCCACAGAAATATTTTTTGGCAACAGAGCCATATTGAACAATACACTTTAACAAAAATGCACAATTATATGTGTTTGACCCACAGAAGGTAAGGACAAGCTTCTGTTTTCATCTCAATAGCTCATTTGTACCGATTGGGCCTGCCTATAGAGCAGCGGTAGGTGTCATTGGCCTCATTTCTGAAGTGATTTCTGAAGAAAACATACTTGTGGGTTGGAATTAGGTCTTTGTGATTTTACTTAGCACTCAAATAGATCTTAAAGGGCGTTCTGAGCCATATATTCTAGTGCGTGCAAGAGATAGCTGGCTTCAAAAGATATAATATATAATATTATATATTATATTTTATTATTATTATATAATACTATTATATAATATTTATTATTATATATAATATATTTATTATTATTATATAATATTATATATTATATAATAGTAGCTATAATTTCAAAAGTACACAGCCCTCAGCAGCTGCTATAAGGAATAGTCTAGGTGAGACTGTGGAACATGTAGAATTCTTTTGAAAATCTGTTTATGAGTAAGGTGAATTTTTAAAATAACCAAGCTCTATGTACTTTGGTTGTCTGCCACTTACGACTACAAGTAAACATACATTGCTTACCTAAGTTGCAAAAGTTTTGTTTAGAAATATTTGGAAAGTGGTTTTGGACCTAATGATTAGATGATACTATGAATACAAAGTATAATTATTCTGCTGGCCAAGAAGAACCAGACACGAGCATGCAGGATCCATTAGACGAGTATGAATTTCCCTGACACTTCATTAGAAAGTCAAGCATATTTAGACATACAAAGCAACAGAACGGACCATATCACATAACTGGAGAACAGGGAATCTATTTTTAAAACAAAATTCATAACCAAAGCATTTTCATCTTCCAAAGCAAGCTGACACAATTCCTTTTTTAGATACACTACTGAATTTGGCTTGTTTGAAAGTCTTTTAAGTCTTGCATTGTACTCACAGTAGGATCCTTGCTATCAGAGACAGCTTTGCTTTTCCCTCACTTTAATGTGAAATGAAAGGTAAAAAAACTATTTCAAATTATTTTCTTATGGAAAAGGATGGAAAACTTTAAACATACATTTACAATTTGAGACTATTACACAGTTTTGAATATTTTATTCAGCTAAGTAACAAAATGAGTCAAAGAAAAAGCTAAACAAACTTTTTAAATCAGTTAGGAAAGGGCAATCATGCTTTTGAAAAAAAAAAAGCTTTAGATCATGTCTACAATACAAAATGCTTTCATAAGAAGCAGAAAAAAAAAAATCCTAGGACATTTTATCACTCACCTGTCCAATATCCAGACTTATTTTTCAAAATAATATGAACATTACATTGTTGTTAGGTGGCATTGAAAGGAAAATAGCAAAGTTTTATAAGCACTAAAAGTGAGGGGGCAGCAGGGGTTCTAAATAAGAAAGCTTATACATGTATGCACGGTTAACACATGAAAAATACATGTGAGATATCTATATGTGGTGGTGTTCAATAAAATTTTATGAAATTTTAATTCCTGAATAAGGCAATGGAGATTTAGGACTAGGGCAAGTCTGTAAATTTGAGCAACAAACGTATAGACTCCTGTGTGCTACAGTAGCTCCTATGTGCTACTGTAGGAGTTTGGAAAGAGAAATTCCTAGAAGTGGAAGAAACGGAATAGCTTGTCCACGGTCAATAAAAATAGGGGCAAAAAACCCTGAAGTTAAGTAATTGGATGGGCAATGAGGTGTGCGCACAAGAGGATTTCAGAGCCCGGAGTTATCCAAGTGTGGAAAAGTGGACACAGCTGCTTTTAGTCTAGAGAATCATGATGTTATTCGCTTATTTATCCCAGCCTCAGCCTAACACCCATTCTAACAGTACATAATACAGTACAATACTGAAGTTCAGTCCTCTTTAACCTTAAAGTCTTTGATTTTTAAGTATTTGGACCACCCGTAAGTATGAAGGTATCAATAGACATACTGGTCTGTTAGTGTCAAATGTACTGATATGGAATAGAACTAGAGGTTAGTCAAGCAATGCGTCGGTGGGGTCATCCTCCTTTGTGGGACTGATATCTTGGAAAGAACTTTCTGAATCCGGTCATCTACTCTCTGGACATCTACTTTATATGGCAGCATTATAGCACTAAAAGCAGATAAATAATTATTACTTTTTAGAAAACATCTGAGTTGTACTGCTGTTCTATCCTTGACTGCCTGAATTTCTTTGTGGAGCAACATAGTTGCTCTGATGTAGTCTGTGACAGTTGGTAAACCGGGAAGTCAAAGTTTACCTTTGTATATCTAGCTATCCTGAGATCATCAGAACAAGGCACCAGAAAACTTTTCTGATGACATTTTCAGCCTATTCTTATAGTAAGATTTCCAGGTGAAACAGAATGAACACCCAAACTTCAGGAAGCTTCTTTGAAATCCACCATGATTGCTCATCTGGTTTAGAGATAGTTAGTTCTAGAAGAATCCTGACAGCCTGACTCATAACATTGTAAGCTATCCTAAAGGCAGGTCAGTGATACAACTTGTAGTTTAAGTTTCACAAATGCTGGCTGCATGCATTACCAAAGTGACTAGTTTAGAGTTTAGCCTGTGAATAGAGTGAGGACAGTAAGCAGTGCCCAGATTACAGGATCTGAGACCAAGACAGACAAGGAAGAATCATAGAATCATAGAATCCCTCAAATTGGAAGGGACTGATAAGAATCATCAAGTCCAACTCCCTTCTAACAGGACTACTTAAAACTAAGCGATATGACTAAGAGTGTTGTCCACATGCTGGCAGGCTTGGTGCAGTGACCACTTCCTTGGGGACCCTGTTCCAGTGACCGACCACCCTCTCAGTGAAGAACCTTTTCCTAATGCCCAATCTGAACTTCCCCTGATGCAGCTTCATTCCATTTCCTCATGTCCCACCGCTGGTCACCAAAGAGAAGAGATCAGCAGCTCCCCCTCCACTGCCCCTCTTGGGGAAGTTGCAGACTGCCATGAGGTCACCCCTCAGCCTTCTCTTCTCCAAGCTGAACAAGCCAAGTGACTTCAGCTGCTCCTCATAAGTCTTGCCCTCCAGGCCTTTCACCATCTTGCTCAATCTCCTCTGGACACACTGTCATAGTGTGATGCCCTTATATTGAGGTGCCCAAAACTGCACAGAGAACTCAGGGTGGGGCCACACCAGTGCAGTGCAGAGTGGGACAATTACCTCCCTCGACCGGCTAGCAATGCTGTGCTGGATGTACCCCAGGACATGGTTGGCCCTTTGTGTTGCCAGGGAACACTCTTTGACTCATATTCAACTTGCCATCAACCCGAACACCCTGTGAAGCAATCCACTTTATCACAGTTACATTGGATAGAGCACCAAATAATATGAAAAAATTGTCATTCAGATGGAAAAAAATTTTTCTTCAACCCATGAACAAATCAGTGATGTGACTAGCCTAGTGGAACAGTAAGGGTTTATCTTATGTCCCTGTTGTTTTGTACAGAGACAAAAGCAACATGTGACAGTATTTCAAAGGAACTATGCTCCTATTTCCATGTTCTGTGGAGGTGTGATCTGCAGTGTAAACCCCAAAAGAAAGGATTCTTTGGATGCAACACAGGAAAAACTGGGTAGCCTTTGTTTTGCAGAAGGTTAAATCAGATGATCCATGTTTAATTTCTGATCTGACATTCATACGTACACATTGATACGCATATGTTTGTCATTCATGAAAATCAGGGGAACAAATATTACAAAGTTTACTGAACTGGAATCTAATTAATCAGCCTTAAATAAAATTAGCTTTCCTAAATTCCCCTACCAGTTGGGCTCTGCTACTTCCCTTCTGCAAATGTTCAAAACTCCCGGCAAGGCAAGGGAGTCTGCTTTGTTGAGAATAACAGTTTTTGTTTTCCTCCATCTTGAGTCCACCAGTGAGAAATGACCCAAAACTAACTTGAAGATAACCCTAGAAATAAGCTTACTACTGTTGTTATCATTAATGTGTACATTGTCTCCTTTTGTACCCTTAAGAAGATTTTTTCCTCAGTACAATATGTTTCAAATAAATTTTCTGAATTTTTCCACAGAAAAATAGAAAAAAATAAATATTTCCAAAATGTTGAAGTGTTGACAGTACAAAAAAAGTTTGACTTTACTTTAAAAAAAGCATTTTTCCTTTTAATATTTCTAAATGGATTGTTTTTCCAGAGGTTTTGTTGTGGGTTTTTTTTAATTTCTTTTTCTTCCACAAAGATGTAAGGTATCTTAGCTCTCAATTCCAGATATACAAAATGTTAAAATTTCCCAAATTTTTTAATTTCATTTTCTAAACTTCTCAGTTTTAATTATGATCACCGTACTTAACATGATTAAAAGGTCAACTCTAGTGTATTATGCTGGAAACAGAATATTCCCATGTCATAGCAACTATTTCTTTGCAGGATCTCGTGCTAACAACCTTTAAAGCAGTGCTGGTTTTATCCATTAAAAAGTCCATATAGGAAGTATCTGGCATTTTTTTCTCAAACCACAGAAAAGGAGAATTTTGGTACAGTATCTCTAACTGTATCAGCATGGGGTCATTCAAAAACTGAGTGGTAAAGCACACCTCACATAAGCATTCCATGAACAGAGGAGCAAGAAAAGGATATTATTACACACATATGCATTATGTGGTTTGCCTGACATTTACGACAAATCAGGCTGCTCTAGGACCCCGGAGGAGTGACTGTAGGCGTATGTGCTCATATACGTGTTTGCAGACTGTATGCAGAAATAACGTGAACTGTGTCAGCTCAAAAGCAAGGAATTAATGAAAAGCCACTATTGAGATTTAAGCAATGGCGTATTGAGACTCCAAAAGGAATCTGAAAAGCCAGAATTAGCCTGGAGAATAACAGTGAAATCTCAGTGGTGGGTGCTATGCAGAAGGTCTGCAGAGAGATGTGTGTCAAGAAAACCTGAGACTGAAAAGCTCTGTCTGAATTCTGACCCAATCAAATGGCTAAAGTGCCTGGGGATATGGTGGCTGGAACATCTGACAGCACTCTGGTGAAAGGCCAAGGGGGGCATTAGGCCAGATGCCATCACAGCTAAGTTCACCACCTAAGGAGACAGAAATCCTTCCCTGCCTGTCATCAGAGAACTGCATCTGTTTCTCTAAATGATATACAAGACCTTATGTGCATAGCAGGAACCTCTGCCTCAGAAGCTGAACGTAGCATGAGGGAATTGGGGAGAACAAGCTGTTCCCGAGGGAGCAAGCCCAGCCGTACGGGCAGAGACAACACATGTGATTGACAGGATCAGTTCCATCTGGAGAGAGGTTTCAGCTGAGAGTGCTTTTCAGTTGTTTTAATGTTCTTTGTACCTGAGTCTTTTTATGCTTGTGTTCAGTCACATTCAGCACAAAAGGATTTTCTTTTGATCTGATTTATGCCCTAGCCAGGGTATGTCTGACTCTAAGCAGAGTCAAGAAAGCGGATGAACAAGCATGGGTGACTCCTTTCCTATCTCATTTAGAAGACACGTATGCTGGCTTTCAAACACACTGTTTAACTCAAAAAAGACTGTCAAAAGAAAGTTAAAAAACCAACCAAACAAAAAAGACTTCCTCATTTCTTTCTAGGGCAGGAAATTAAAGTAGATTATGTACCCTTCACTCCTGTGATGATCCCATCTGTGTTTCTCAAACCACTGATGGAAGGCTGGCTTGCTTATTTATAGGAATGAGGAGTATGAGTAGTTCTCCCTGTCTTGGAGAATGATTAATCAGTAATCATTCTACCCAGAATGAAGCTGTTCCCAGCTTTCTTGGGAATATCTACAGAGAAGATACTCATCAGCAGTCCACGCTGATGATTCACTTCCCCACCGTGCCCAAACTGTTCCCCCCCCCTCTGAAAGCGTTCATTCCTGCAAGTCCAGTGGTTCCATTTTTATTAGATCAAATATGACTGGATTTCACATGGAGCCTAAATAGTATTTTAGCTTTTTCGTTTTTCTGTATACATATTTTAAAGTAACATTACTTTTATTATTTAATCTACTGGAAGAGCAGGATCCTAACTTAGGTGACTCAGTTAGATGCTCTCTCTTACCATGGTGATTCTCTGGTGCTTTCCCTAGCTCCAACAGTATTATATTAAAATCTTTAAAAAGCATTTTGAAATCCCCAAGTGGAAAGAGATATACATATGCATGTCTTTAGCAAGGTGTTGTAATAGAAAAATTCAACTAGTTTTCTTTTTAAAATAACCACTAGTAACTATCAATCCTTGAGCACAGGATTGTATGTGGTTTCTTTTTTTTCCCTTCGTTACCCCATAAACAGAATCCATTGTCCCTCCTAATTGTCTTGACTAGATCATACTTTGAATGATTCAGAAAACCTGTTTTGGGACCAGAAAAAATGTAGTGTTCATGTGCCACAGATGAAACACTGTGTGGGAAAACATTTTATTCTTCCTAGGCACTGGGTGTATGTTCATATTGTCATTGCATCTCTTTATTACAGCTAAACAGCTACCAAACAACCCTGGCAACATTTATTAGATCATATCCTAGTGCAAGAGGTCAGACTCTTTCCCAGGCAGACCTCAAGTTGTTGTAATATGTGATAAATATATGTATTACATAAAAAAAGTCAAAAAGTCAGGCCAAGAATGAATTTTGGCAGCATACTACCTGCACAACAAAAACTCCTAACACTCAACCGGTGCTTTGCTGGACATGAATCTGGTAAACATCACGCAACTGTCTATGGAAACCAGAAATGCTTTGATCATCAGCAGTGACTTAAAAGGCTTTCAAAATTTCTGTGTGTGAAAATACATAATTTCCTGACAAAGCTGCTTACCTCTACACTGATGTTTGGCAGATCCTGCACTGTTTAACTGTGTGTCATATCAGAACAACCAAATAATTCTGTCATTGTGTAGGGATCCACAAGCTTGATAATACTGTTATGTATCATAACAAGGATGTATCAGATTGCAATGGCGATGAGAACTTCCCACTTAAAGTGATAAAGAGTAAGCAAACTCTACCATCCTAACTGGGATGAGCGGATTGCCTACTTGGGTACCGAAAATTTCATACAAAAGATATCTTTGTCACCAGTGAAACCAGATAGATTTCAATAAGAGAGGCCGGATGCACAAGGGAATATGCCTTGCAAGAGACACAAGGATTTATTTCTTGTTTTATTTTAATTCATGAAAAAAATATTAAAATTTGAAATTTAAGCACTCATAAATCAAATTATATAGAAGTAAGGTTGAAACTTAATGTCTAAAAAATTCTTATATCCCAAAACATGATGTCTTTTATGTTCATGTAAGATACTCGGTTTCAGTAGGCTACATCTTCATGTAATATTGTGCAAGAACCTACAATTTTACTGCAGTTTTAGTACAGAGTGTTCAATATTTAAGATGCCTAAAGAAAAGTGATTTGGAAGTCATGAGTGTTTAAAGATTGTAGTACAATTATTTTCCTCTGTGTTTATAAATCATCTTAAATTACGCTGGTTTTATTTAGCTATAGAGCTTACAAATCACAACAATAATATCAATGTACTGGACTGGAAATCAGGTACAATTTACAACGATTACGTGTGAATAAAGAGCTTTCTGCTAGTTAATTGAAATTCTAGAAATTTCAACATTCAAAATTTTGAAAATTAACTGTGTACTTTGTCCCTCTTCTTTGAATTAGTGGCAGTTGCATTTGTGGACATCATTTTTTCTTGATAATACTATTTCAACTTGATGTGTTAAAGGGTTATACTTAGAAAGGTAAATAATTAGCCTACAAGCAGGCCACATCGTGTCATTGACTCTGAACAGCCCCGTGAATTTTGCAGAAAGTTGTGCTTTCGGTAATGTTGATTGGTTTTGTGTCATTTAAAATAACACATAGACGTGCAAACGCACACACACACATCTTGTTTCTGAATCTCCTATTTTTTCAGTCATTTATTTTTTATTTATTATCTGTGTGCTAGATCTAACTAAATAAATAAATAATATGAATGAATTATATAACAGTACTTTGGTAAAGACTGCAGGAACATAAAAGGATGCTATAAAGAAGAAAGATTAATTATGCTTCATCGTCAAGGAAGACAGAACAAGAAATAATTGCCTCAAGCTTCAGTGGGAAAAATGTAGGCTAAATATTAGGACAAAAGATTTACTGCTGAAAGAATAGTTAAACAATACAATAAGCTGTCAAGGAAAGTTTTGTAACTGCCATAATTGGGATTATTAATGGCTAGAACAGATGCCCAGCTAGCACAGATAGGTTACCAATAACAACATCCAGTTCTGCCATGATGTAGACAGATCTTAGTGTCTAGCAGATAGATTATGCAGCTGATACATTCGCCCTCACTGGGTGAAGCAGATCTCTTCTATCAAGAGGTTTCTGAATGTGTGAAATTTCACCCAGAAAAGCTCAGTACCTGAAGAAATGAATGAATACACTAGTTAAAGGCTTGGTAGCCCAAACTGCTGACAGTGTTCTCTGAATATCAACAGTTTCTTTATTAAGTGACACACATTTATCTCTGTTGCGAGTTAAGTACATAATTCTGTAGCCATCAAACATAACACAAAATGTCTGTTAAAAGTATATGGACGCAGCCCAAATACTTTTATTTCAGTTGGATGTACTGCAAAATATTTCTAGTCTTTTTATTTATAGTAGAAGAGACGTTGATAGCATTTTTTGAAGTGGTGGTTTGTTGTTTTTTTTTTTACAAAATCTTTGGAAAAAGAAACTAAGTCAGGAATTTGGTGGTTAAAACCTCAGGAATTCATCTTTTCTGAGCTAGTTAGTATTTTATATTCTATATATCCTGCAGAATAATATGAAAGAATAAATTAATGGTACTGAATTTATTAGAAAATTGTTCTCGGGCATAGAATGCCAATTGTAATATCAAATCACCAATTACATGTTCAAACTATTGTCAATAATGTCACTTAATTGCATGCTGGGGTATTAAATTCAATCCAAATGGCAAAATGTGCATTTGAGATTGATTAGTTTATTACATAAATGCATTAGCTGGTTACTTAAAATTGATTAGCAAGGTTTCAGTTCAGTGCAGGAAATTACTACGTTAATCCCAGCACTTCTCTCTTTACTCTCCAATTACATAAAATACGCTCCATGCATTGCAACTGGGGGAAAAAAATGCATTGGTCTTCTTCAGAAATTCTACCCATAAATCACAAGAGGCCAAAGACAGGACATTTCATGAAGAAAAGTTTGGCTCTTTGGCTTACAGAACATAAGCACACTGGGAACTCAGAAAAGAAAGCTCATCACTTGTGGGCCTGCTCTTTTACTAGAAGCAACATCCAAAGAACTTAAGTAGAACTGTGAATTGTAGGTGCCCACCTTGAAAAATATGATCTTGATAAAAACCCCTGTTTGGTATACATTTACTCTTGGAAAGCAGTTGAATGCCGTAGGCTTTGTATTGTAAATTCCCAAGGTGTTCATTGCTTTGTATTTCAGCGTGCATGGAAATGCCTCCGATTGACAGGCTGAGCAAATTGCACTTAAATAATGGCTCAGCCTGATCAAGGCTCAGCCTGATTAGGCACAGCTCCACTTGAGATTCTGTAATCTGGTGGATCTTAACATACACACACTTAGCATCACGTTCTCTGTAAAATAACAATGGTATCTGATATTTTCCCTTAAAATGTGACTGAGCTGACTGCTGGTGCTTGTACACACATTTTAGTGAACTGGTTTGAGGTGTTTGAAGAAATTCTCCGAAGTTCAAAAGCCTGAGCTCTCCTCAGCCTGAACTGATGCAATTTCAACCTGAAGAGAGACAAAACAGGGAAATGGGAGACACTCTGCAAACTACTGATGATTTACCATGATGAAGTCCTGCATTTTCATGTCTATTCCTAGATCTCTTTGCTGTTGTTATTGCTGTATATTCGGCGATCACTGCAAGAAATATGTGCTGCTACCAACTCATTCTCTTTCTGGAATCATACTTTAAGAAAGAGGAATTAATTTTGCTTCACTTTTTAAAAATGGAGACAGATGTTTACCTTTAGGAGAGAATTCTGGATCTCAAATAGGATGTCCCTGCAAACTTAAGCTTCTCAGAGAAAGAATGTTTCAGGTGTACCTTTGTCTTCACTCTATTCTTATATTTTTAAATAGTTTCTTGCTCACCATCAAGTTTTAGAACCCATTTTGAGGTGCCAAATACTCCTGCATACTTTCTAGTGAATGTGGTGTTCCCTGTTCCTCTCTGGATGTCAAATGCATTACAACAACTAATATTTAAACATCAAAATTCTTTTAAAAGGTTTAACTAATTAATCTAACTCAGCATTTTGAACTGATGGTAAATCCCACAACAATTTTTCAGTGGAGGCAAGGACAGACTGGCAACTTCACTTACGTAGACTAATGTAGGAAATAGCTGAGCTTAACTGGTTTTAACTGGTTTCTAAAATTTCTCCTAGAAATCGTCCGTGGACTTCAGGCATCCACTGATCACATTACAAATGTCTTAATATTCGTCACTCAAAACAAAATTATGACATCCCCACTTCCTAATTGTTTCCTGGTGTACACCTAGTCTTTCCACTAGATGTATGAATATTTATAATAGCAAGACAAATGTTTGAAAATACCCTTGGTAAATAGGCTGCTATTTCTAATCGTATTAAGGATCTACAAATCTTCTGGCATTTGTTCACCTTCTCATTCTCATGTTATATCAGATAGATAAAGGTGCAGATCTCTTTCGACTGAGTTTACGCTGACAATCTTCACCTTCCATTGTGAAAGAGGGAAACATTATCCTATTAAAGCACGAAGATATTAGGGCCGTTTACAGAAGGAACAGTCCTAAGAACATAGGCGTCTCTGAAAACCTACCGCATATATATAAGCTTAGTAGCCACCTTCTTTGATGCTCAGCTGCTCGTAGTACCTTAACATTAGAAGTCGCTTGAATAAATGTTTGCAAATCCAAAGGAAGGTACTGGATCAGTTGCCACTTGATCTGGTTAGGGTTTTTTTTTAAGATTTAGGGAGTCAGACAAAAAGACCTTGTCAAGTGCTGGTTCTTCCTTTTGGAAGAACAACTAATCTGAAAAATATCCCTCAAAAAAAAAAAATCCTTTAAGTCCTCAAACAATTAATGTAATTTCCTTTACCTATGAATATTCAAGAAAATGAGTCTGTTGCCTGGAATATTTTGGGAAATATATATTTGGAATGAATGCTGCAGAGTAATAAAAGAAAATAAATTTGGATTAATTTTGATCATTGTCAGCACAAGTATTTTTCAACAACCTGGCTCCAGTAGTCCTACTCATTTAACAAAGACCAAGAGATAATACCGTATATCTTACTATTATCATAGTTTTAATATTAAATTCCTGTAATTAATATTTCATCATTTAGCAACTTGCAAAGAACAATTCATTAATCCAATCCAGGAAAAGTTTGGGTTTGTTTTTTTTTTTTGGTAAAAATAAATAAATAAATCGAATCACAGCCAAACAAAAACCAAATCAACAAAAACTGAGACAAAATGAGTTGAATAAATTATTATTTACAACCCATCTAACAGCAGCAGGTCAGATAGAGTTCATTTATCTCTGCAGGATCAGAGGAAACAAAATATAGCAAGCTAAATCATGGATTTGTTGAATATTTTTAGTGGAAAAGATTTTAGAGCACTTGCTAAGTATTCTCATGTGAATGCGTGGGGAATGATGAGCTTTTGCTTTTCATTTTATTTTTAAATGAAATGAAAGGAGCTAGCTCTGATGGAAGGTGTAAAAGTTTGAAATCACCAATTTTATCTGTATGGCTGTAAGACATATTCTTACTGATTTACTCCACCTTCCAAAAACCTGAACTCTCCTTATGTTCCTTTTGTAATGTTTTGCTGTTTAAAAGTATGTGAAGATGTGTGAAAAGGAGATTTATTTCTAATTGTTGTGATGTTCTACTAAATTATTTCAAATGAATTATAGTACTTTGTATTTGGTGTATTTTATAGCACCTGCTCTATTCCTCAAGGAGACATCACTGTCTGTTCATCACAGCATATTCTTCTGACTGCACATCTACTGAGTTTCAGTAGATAACAGTAGTGAATCACAGAAAATAAGCACAAGTGAAACTTTCTGGAACTTTAAAATATAAAATATTTTTGGCACTAGGAACTTTTTAAAATGTGAAAATATCATTAAAATTAATCAGTAACTTTTTCACAAAAGACTAAAATCAAGGATTTGGTAATTCTTAATAAATTTGGTTACATATTTATTTCTATTTCTTTACTAAGTTAATCACTTTTATTTTGTAGGAGCATAATTGATGAACCAGCTGACTCAAACTGGTCTAGAAATCCTTTATTATCTATAAGTGTTTGCATGTTAATGCAATTGAGTAACTTCTATTCCATGGACTTATAAAT
Organism: Ibidorhyncha struthersii; assembly: GCA_013398815.1. Lineage (NCBI taxonomy): Eukaryota > Metazoa > Chordata > Aves > Charadriiformes > Charadriidae > Ibidorhyncha > Ibidorhyncha struthersii. The sequence goes on from VZSZ01000577.1 coordinate 98,562, forward strand.
TTGTCATCTTGAGTTTTCATTATGAGTCTCAACTTTGTAACCTGTTCCTGTTAGACTGCATTCATAGACATCCCCCAGAACACTAGTGATTGCTTATCTTGCAATACACACAGAAGCTATGTTGGTTCATGAGTATAAAGGAGGCAGCCGAGATGCCATTCAGACTCAGTTTTGCTTCTTCTATCTGCAGACTGCATCCTGGTACCGCACTGCACAAGTCAGTATATTCTCTAAATTTTATTAAATTATTAATTAATAAATAATTAAAATTATCAATTAATTAAAGAGTAAAATTATTAATTAATAAATAATTAAATAATTGTTAATTAACAAATTATTAATTAATTAATCTAAATTTATTAGATTGTATTTGACCAAGCAGAGAAAACCGTTGTATGAGGATGTTGCTTTTGGGTAGGATAGCAGCAGTTAATACACATATATGTAAGTCATCGTTCATTCAGAATGAACACTTAAAGAACTTCATATTTTGTTATAATTCATTTATGCTTTGGCATTTAATCCTTTGAAGAATCCAGATGTTGCCTGCATACTTGTGAGTGGTAAATAATGTAACCTAATGATCATAGCTGACACTATCTTGGCACTAATGTACACAAACACGTATGCATAAATACAAATATAAATACTACACACGTTTTATATGTTTATATAAATAAATATGTGGCTTAGGATTTTTGTTAAGTGCTGCTTTATTTTCTTCTTGTTTTTATCATGTTATGTACTTTTTTATTTCTTAGCTAGCCACGTGTGTTAGCAACATGTGGCTTTTAGATTCTATATAACATGCTGATAAAAATCTTATATTGAGTTCATCAATGCATTATGAAGAATTTTTGTAGGCTCATTGATGGCAACGTGTGACATGAGATTAATCCATTTTGTCCTTCATTTTCACCATGCCATCTAGGAATTCTTTCTGAAAATCTTTGACAAACTGGATTGCTACACTTTTATGGAAGCCAGATATGATTTTTTTCATCTCTTCTAATTATGTTTGTGTTTCACAAGCATATGTTTAATTTATAGACCCACAGTCCATATATTATGAAAAAGAAGGTTAAATCAGCCCCAGTAGAGTTTGATGGTGCTGCAGCTATGTTGTTTTCCAGACCCAGCCTGGTTGATTTAGTTCCAAAACGACCAACTCAGATATCTTTACACGGCATGATGCTGGATTATTTTGATCATATAACCTGGTATCCCACATAGCACAAAGCAAAGAGATAGTTTAGAAGTATCTTTTAGAAGGAAAGAAGTAAAAATAATTTATTTTTGGTTTTAAATCCTGGAAAGCCATTCCAATGCTTCATTTTCTTCAGTATGGGAGAAAAAGACAAGAAGCTAACAGCCCAATCTCAACTTTCATCTGCTGAAGACTGGATTACCAGACAATATATACAATTAAATATTTAAATATGCAATATATAATTAAACAATTTTTTCCATCAAAACACATTTAAATCTTAAGTCCCCAACGAAATTTCTTACTTTGCATGAATATCACCATTTCCTTGATATCCTCTAATTAAACACATTCTCTTCTTTGAACTCTCTCTGATTTGTCAATATTCTTTTCAATCATAAGCACCAAACAAGGCCCATGTTATAGTAACAACTCTACAGGAGTCAAAAGATACAAGCATAAATATAATCATCCCACTTCTACTCAAAAATCCATTATTTATGTCTCTGGATCACATGGGGGGCCAGCTGTTAAATGTAAGTCGGGGGCCAGCTGTTAAATGTAAGTCCTTTAGATTTTTCTAAAATGGTATCATTCAAGTCACTGAAACACTAAATTGAAATCCACATCATGCAGACAGCCCTATGATTACCTGATTGTCTCATTTGGACATTTTAACTAGAGGTACAACATTTTGCTTTGCCTGTTGGACTGGATCTTTCCGAATCTTCCAAAAGTAACTGAAAATCATCATTACAGCCAAGTTATTCTTGGATAGAATTTATAAAGGCCTACTAATTCAAGACCACTACATAAACCGATGTAGACTTGCACCACTTTTCACTGTAAGGCTATGAAAAAATTAATAGTTATCATGAATACATCCTCCCAAATACAGAATAATTCAATAAATATTTAGGACTGATAATGGTTTTATTATTTCCAACTGGTATGTGGCCAAAGCAGTCATAGGAATCTTTTGTCTGTTATGTGATTTTAAAACTATTTTTTAAATTACCTTAACTCTGCTGCTCTCAGATAGAATCACAGAAAGGCTGAGGTTGGTAGGGGCCTCCTGAGATGATCTTGTTCACCTTCACCACTCTAAGTATAGTCAGCTACAGCAGGTTGCTCATGGCTACGTCGTCAAGCTTTAAATATCTCACAGATAGACACTCCAAAAACTCTCCATGCAACTGGTTCCAGTATTTGACTATTCTCACTGTCAAATAAAAAAAAAAAAAGGTGGAATTTCCTGCATTTCTATCTGTGCTCCCATGCCTTTTGTCATGTCGCTGGATGACAGAAGAGTCTGGCACTGTAGTCTTACTCTACCCCACATTGGTTATTCATACATATCTTTCCTGGTGTTTTATTACTTACCTTATCTACAGTCTCTAGCATCCAATCTATGCATTTCTTTATTAACTGTTGTCAGCTCTCCCTGCCTTCAGTTACTCTGTGTGTATTTGTGTCTGTCTGTATCTGTGTTATGACTACATATAGTGTGTCTAGTGCTCTGCTCTAAACTAGCTGAGATTGTATTATCACTTTTTTTCTTCTTTATTTCAAAAAATAAAACAAACAAATTCCCCACCCCTCCAAGCACAACAAGGCGGTCTGTGCGAATGTCTTTACATGTGTTTTGTCAATAACAAGACTGTGGCTTCTTGAGCACCTAAGTGAAACATCTTGGTGCTCCACTTATCCTTTCCATTCTATATTTAAAACATTTCTCCAAATGATTTGTTTTGTTTTTCCTATTGCTTTCGACTTCTGAATTTAGATCTTCTAAAACACATACCTACAAACATTTCTACCTCCATGCTGGTGTCCTAAGAGATGGTATTTTTTGCTGTTCATCAATCAATAACATTTGGCTAGATTTTGCAACTGATATGAACACACCTGGTTAGCCTTAAGGAAATTTGTCCTGACCTTGGACTTGTTAGGAATTTTAAACTCTTTCTGAAAGGTAAGGATCAAATTGCTCTGAAAGAATCAATTGGGAGAAGAAAACGCTCCCTCAATACTTTTGGTGAGGTAGGTCTTTAAACATCCCTAAATCACACTGACCTCCTGTTGTTTTTTTTCCTAAGGAGATGGTCAGTGTAGTGTTTACACTTTTGACGTTGCATCAACAAATGTGATTCAAAATTTTATCCAAATCTGCTTTGAATGACTTTGCCCATTTGATATTTATATACTTATGGAAATTTCAGTGATCACTCTTTAATATTTTTCTTGGTGAGAGAATACGTATGCTTGTTTTGAGTAGATGCTTTGAAATATACTAATGGATGTCTCATGTTATGCTTTCATTTTAAGTATGAAGATGAGGAAGGAAAGAGTTAAGAAATTCTGCCTGAGCTGGCTGATGGGAGTGTGCAAATGTTGGTATTTGCAAAGTTAGATTGTTTAAGATACCTAGATGAGAACCTGCCACTGATGCTGTTGGGAGCTGAAACAGAATAGAAGGCAATTGAAAGACAATGAGATGGATCCTCTTTGAGTTGTAAAAGGAGCATAATATTCCTTGTGTATCTAAGACATGATGAAACAGATGTAAGTGAACAAAAAGGAGAAGACAGAAAAAGAAGGTGGAATGTTTACCAGGTCGTATACACATCTGAGACAAAATGTGCGAGCTTTTAGAAGAATTGATAAAGGGCTGGATATTATCAGCTAGGTCTTATCATCTAAGGTTTTGTGAATTTGACCGATGTTCTGAATCCAATATAAATAAACCTTCGCCTTTCAAAGTCAGTATCACAAAAAGTATTACACTTCATTTTTGGCATAGCTGATAATGCTATAAGGGAAAAAACAGTGACAATAATGATAATAGCACTTGAACTTGTTCTGTACCACCCAGATCTTGTCTGAAGCACATTGTCAATGGTTCCAAATATTGGTGAAAACTTTCCTTTACTTTGATTTTCTTTACCTGTTCTACTGTGTGATAATCTCAATTAGCAGTTTAGTGTCTTTCACAATCTCCATATTCAATTTGGAAAAGGAGAGGAGCAATTCCAGGACATGAAGAAAAGGATGACTGTAAGTTTATAGCGGGATGCAAAAATCGAAAGCCAAGCCACAGTAGCCTTAAATCAGAGAAAAAGAAGGTTAGAATACAGAACCCTACAAAGTATATCAATTTTACTGCCTTAGTTTAGGTAAATAAATGAGAGAGTTATTTCTGACTTGTGGAAGACATGGATATTTTAAATAAACACATGAATTTAATGCTGTTAAAGAGAAGGAGAGGCAGTTTGCCAAGAAAACGAAAAGCTTGAACTACTCACTGGACCAAAGCAATGTGGGTTTTAATTCCTTCACTTTTGAATTAAGACATATGTTGTCCCTTGTAACTCACACTATACCTGTTGAAGGCATCCTTTATCTGACTGCTTTTTAAAGTGCTATGTGGTCTTGGACAACCTCTAATTGTACCTTTACAACACAAGAAAGCATTATGGATGGCCAAAGAAAACTAAAACCAAAGAGTTTATTTTATTCTAGGAACAAATTCGTTTGCTGCTATTCAAGCTGAATAGTTCCTTATGCTGAAATCAATCCCACTGGAATCCCAGGATGAAATTTTGTCTGCTTTGAAATCAGTGATAAAACTCTGCTGGATTTTAATGAAAGCTGAATTCCACAAGCATAAGCTATTTGGAGCAAAAAGAAAGAAGACTTAAAAGCATAATGAATAATGTTTGTTTCATGATAAGTGAAGTGAGCTTCTGATTGCTAGTTTTTAAGTCTGCCCAATCATTTTGCCTTTCAAAGTGTTATTTTTAAAATTAATACCCTTGCATTTTTAGACAGATAATATCTTAAGAATTCTCAGCTGCAGGCTCAAAATGCTGTTGGTAGAGGCAAAATCAGATGTCTATTTGCACTAATCTTTCCATAACCTATTGCAACCTGTGTTGACGTCAATTCAACGTATCTCCACGTGACCCTAACATCTTTTCTTACTGTTTTCTTCACAAACCACTGACAGACAAATAAGAAGAATTCTTAATTTGTGATGAAGCACCTATACTTTCTCTAAAGGAAGCATGCTCTCTAGACACTTCTGCAGCAGATGAAATTATGTTCCAAAGACAGTATTTGCAAAGTTGGTCAAAAGTGAAGGAGAAAGATTTTTTTTTATTATTATTATTATTAGAAAATGCTGCACACAACAAGTCTTAGATTATGAATTACATCCAGATGATTTCAGCATCTTGCCAGGAAGGAAATTTTTTTAGGGAAAACAGTGACAGTTGAACTCTGGTTTTATGTGGCTGTTCACACATGGTAAAATAACATGGCTCACTCATCCTGTCTCCATTATGAAATTGAACGTGGTTTCCCACAATAGAGTCAGGTTTAGAAAATTAGACCAGTGAACTTTTGTCTGTATTCTTAGCAAATACTGAGGTATCATTAGGACAAAGTAGATCTGGAATGTTGTTTATACAAGGAGGTTTCTCCAAATTTGAGCTGCTCTTGAAGGAAAACAGGCTGTGCCAACACAGCTTCTTTGAAACAATGAATTTAACTGTTATTTCAGAAACCCTAAACAGTAAGACACCGGAGCATGGTAGAGACAGAATCAGTTTGTTTGAGAACTTAAAAGTTGCAGAATTACTAGTTTGTCTTTGCTTCTGCAGGTTAGCTGTACACATGTATTTGAATGAGGCATCTTTCACAGAAGCCATCTGGAGTCAAATATCGAAGCAAGGTTGCAGATAATCAACGTAAAGAATTAGTACTCTCCAAATACAAAAGCGATTGGAGAGAAAAAATAAACAAAGGCAAGGCAGGGAGACTAACAGTACATTTACTTTACAGCTAGCGCTGGTTAAAGACTAGAATAATATCCTGTTTTCATATAAGGAATTAAACCACACACACTATAAACATCCAGCCTGCTATTTTCCACTAAAACATTTAACTTGAACTGGAGTTGTATAGGATAGATTATGTCCCAGAACTCATTTAGCTCTGGTCCTCTTTGCTGAATCAGCAGATAATTGTGCCATCAGAAGCAGTAACTTTCTGTCTCAGGAGCAATAAAAGTAAAGCAGGGTCTTTAATAAGAGACAAATAAAGTTACATCAACATCTCAGACCATAATAATAAGAAAGAACTTGTGACACGGAATGTCGAAAGGTGTCAGTGGTATCAGAGTGGCCCATAAAATATATTAAAAATGGTTGATTTCTTCGGTCTGATCCTGTTTCCATAGGAAGATCCTTATTAATTCAAGGAAATTATGAAGCAACAATAATATCTGTCTTCAGAAAATTGGCAGAATCCATGCAGCTGCAAAACAAAATCCCCAAATGTCAGTGGAGTTAGTAGATTATAATTACCCATGGAATAAACACACATTCTAATAACCCCAAACTGACAGAATTGAATTCTCATGTAAAGAAAATAGCTGTGGCTAAGTGTCAGTCACATTTTTAAAAAATGAAGTGTAAAGGGCTTAAAATACATCCATGTTTGAAATACCATGTCTGAGCATTTAGTGTCATATATTCTACACTCCATTATCTTCCTTGTTGACTCTTCTCCTGTGTACGGGAATTTAAATCACGTTGCAGTGGTGTAACATGTTGATCGTAGAGTCAAGAATCACTAACTATGATAATGTATGTGTAGACACAATATCATGATATCCCAAATTAAATCATGAAAAGCTTGGCTTCTAATATTATATATGTATATAAGAGTAGATATGTTATGTGCTTAAGTACTTCAGTACTTACATGAGATAAACCTATTGGATAACTTCTAAATAGCATTTTATGAGTTCACAGTTCGATCTAGAGATAAAAAATAAATAAATAAACAAACAAATATATAAATCAGTATATAAATGACATTCCAAGTAGCGATCTGAGGGTAAAGCTAACTAAGATTCTGTATTCTCAACACTATAAATTTTCAGTAGCCTAAACCACAGAACTATATGCTGATTCCTACAGAGATAAGAAAGAGCTGATAACACACTGCCCAACGTAATGATTGGACTAGATGATCTTACAGGTCTTTTCCAATCTAGAAGATTCTGTGATTCTGTGAAAGGATTTCTAAGTGTAAAAGGATAGGCTTATAGATACTCAGGGTTCCCTTCATCTCAGAGGTGGTTTAAGAAATAAGCTATTGCATAATGTATCTGAACAATCCATTGCAAAGACACAGCAAAATAATGAACTTTTAAACACGTCAATACCACAGCCTAGTAGCTTAGTCATGACTAACTATAGCTGAGTTGTGACATAGCTATGACTATAGCATGGAATTCTCCATGAGAAAACTTCGTTCATTTAAAAACACTCTAATATCACAAGAAGTTAACTATGTAATACTTCTACACCAGAAACATGTATTTGCCAGGCTAGGGAAAATTTATTTACTATTTTTGATATGAGCAAGTCAGATGCTATCTTAACCATGTTTTCCATGCACTCACAGCAAGAGAGATTCAATTATCTGTTTCCAATTAAATAAACTCTGTCGTTTAGAAATATGGATGTCCTCATTTTACCAAATGCCATAACAGTAATATCCATTCTGTATGAATATGATCAGTATATGCAAGCTTTTGCTGAGCTTTTCTTACGTCCTGATTGATGTTTTAACATGCCAGTAATAAGACAAAAAAATAAAGGAATTTCTGTTCCTTTCTGCTGTAGCATCACTTCAGCTCAGTTTTAGCTTTTCTTCATATCAACCTCATTACATAGAATCAGTGTCAGTGTTCAGACTCCTGGAAGCAGAACATTTAACGACCCGAATGAGCCAAAAAGTACTACATAGATTTGCACTAGGGAAACAGGTGGTGCTAAGGGGCACTATGATGAGCTATAGCAAATAAACTTGAAATATAGTACTGTTTTTTCCAGGCCTCTGTTAAACGACTATCATCTTGCACCACATAAAGTATGTTTTCCTGAGGTAAAGTCAATGAACTCAATGGACCAGGATGAAGTCCATTTCTCACTGTCTTTCTATCTTGCCTTAGCTTCTTCCCCTTCATTTTAAAGGCAAATCCCCCCCATCCCACAAATAAAGTAAGGATTTATGCAATATAATTCTATTACTATATGAATCTATAAATTCTGACTCTAATCGAAAAATTGATTTTATTCTCTACATTTTTACATTCTTCCCCTATTTTGCAACACTATAAAAGGAGTATTCTTTCTATTTGTTTGTTTGTTTAAATGCTGTAAAATTATCCCCAGAGCTTTCTTCAAAACTTGAAAACCTTCCACTTGATATTGAGTCTCTATCTATCAAGTGACCTATCTTCCATTCCTGTTCTGATGTTACCACAAGGGACTGTGGAGCAGATTTCTTTTTTTCCCTAATGAAGTTCTCTGGAAGAATTAAGAGGACAACAGACTATCTATGAATTAAATGACCTTTACAAGTTTTTAAGCTAAGCCTTTGAGAAACAGATGCCATATAAAAAATAAGAAACTCAAGGAAAAACATTTCCCAGATGATTAAAAAATGAACATAGTTATCACATTGATAGTGTTATGAGAAAGAGCATCCAGATCATAAAGAAGACAGATGGGCCTGAAACACGGAATACGAAACAGATGGAGATAAAGATTTGCACATGTAAGTGAAGGAGACTTTTCTTTCTTTAATGTTTAGTCAGAACAAGGGTCTCCATTAACAAATCTTTTATGGGGTGAGAGGACTGGGACATTTAAAAAAAAAAAAGGCAGTGAGAAAGAGACTGTCCAGCTTTGAACTGATTGTGTCTTTTAGTGACATAAACCCCAGTTAATGTCTTTATGATGTTTGTTTCCTATAGTGAACAGAGATGGGAACTGATAGTCTTAGATATTGAAGCCTTTTATTCAGACTTTGAAGAAAGGATGGGTGAAGCCAGTGCGCGTATCCACTGACTTTTGGTGTGAGTTTTTACCAACCCTGACAGGAAGTGAAGTCCTAAAACAACGACTGGGGATTTCGGTTTTCACGGTCCAGACACTCTTGGGAAATTATCAGATAGCTCCCATAATGCAGGTAATCTTTAAGATCCAAGCACCTCTTTATATCTGTGTTCTAAATATTGGAACAAAGCTATCTGACATCAGAACTGCTATACAGTAGCCCTTAGCAGGGCTGAGGACTCTGATACACTTAAGTAAGTGGATCTGTTTACAGCAAATTTCTCAGACAACAGCTTGTTTCCTAACTTGAGCATGTCCTTCCACAGGCATTAGGACTGCATTTCCCTGAACCTCCCTCCAGATTTTATAGAGCTTTGCTGCTTTTTAATTAATAGCCCACACTGAATTTTTTTTTTCCTCCTCTTTCTTTAGGTTTAATCACATTCTGAGGTCAGAATATGCTGGCAATTTCCAGGGTGCTCTCCTCTGAATGTTGGCTTCCTGTCCTGAGGGAACCTTTCAGCATGCCTACAAACAGGTGTGGACCCTGCCAGGTGACCCTAGTTGACAAAGTCACAGCTGTCTAGACACACTGTCCCACATCAAAGATGACTAACAGAATATATCATTAGGTTGGAAATTGAAGACGCTTTCCTAATATCTCAGTAAAATGCTACAATGTGTGTTTTACTGGACTTTGTAATGCAAAGACAAAAATGGAGATGACTACGGTAGCACTTGTTCAGATTATTATCTGAGATGTTAAAAAAATGGAGGGAAAACACTACGGGATACGTTCTGCTTTTGGGGCCCTACCATATTTATCTCTGGAACTCCACAGTGTTATCCGAACATTTATTCTGCACTTATTTCCAACTCCCTTCAGAAAAGTTTTTTGAATAAGGGAATGTAGGCAACATGACAAAGGAATAATGATAACCCCTCAGATATGTGCGATCATTTCTAGGGATGGATTTAAAATTTAGGACAGATTTTTCAATTGTGAAAACTCAGTGCTGAGTACAGCTTTGGGATGCTGATGAACAGGAAAGAACATCACCATTCTCCAACAGTTGAGTAAAAATCAAGATATTAGCGTAAAACTCATTTTTCAGACAAAAGGAGATACAAAAAAATTATTCATTCTCTTTACCCGTGTGCTAGTTGCGAACAGTAGATATGTGGAACTGCAAATACCACATTGGCTCACCACTAGGAAGTGGAGGATAGTTACTGGTGCCACCAAGCCTGCAACAGGCACTGATGTGGTGAAGCCAGGATGCTTGATGTGTCCCTCTGGGTTCCCCTGGCAGGCAAGGAAAGCTCCCCACCCACCTCCCTGATCCTCCTGAGCACAGAAGCAGGCTTGATTTGTTTTGTATGATCAGAACAGCAGGTTTGGTTTATTGCCCTGATTCTAGGTGCTTAACCTCTAGCCAGCGGTCTGGTTATTTGCCTGCAGCCCTAGAAGTTTCTAAGTTTTATTCCTATTTCTTAAATAGTAACAATATGGAGGGTAAGATAAATAAAACTCATCCCATCACCATGCACTAAAGGTATGATTTATTTGTGTATCATGTCTTTACTTTTGCTCAACTATCTTAGTTCTACTGAAGAGATTGAACTCATCCAGCATGGCAAGTTGAACCTCCATTTAATCCAATATTCAAGTGCAGGTTATTTTTCAACTTTTGAATAAAACACAAAGAAATATTAAAAAAGTGTAGTAGCAAATTAGTATAAATAGTACTTTTTCCAATAGGGATTAACAATCCCACTGTCACAGATTAAACGATAGAAAGGAACAAGCTTCCCTTCCAAGAAAGGAACTTGCCACTGGACCCAGCCTTGAAATGACTGCCACTTCCGGGATGAGTTATAACTCATGTTTCAAATTAGAAACAGAGAACATTCAATTGCTCATAAGAGAATTGTGTTACTGATGTTATGACATAATTAATAAAACTGGAATTTTAGCAGGATCCCTGTGACTGTGACACTCTTTTTCTCACAAAAATTGTCAGTTATCATAAGCACAATGGAATGAATAAAGTGGGTTATCTTGAATTAGATATGTTATTCAAAAAAATCTGAAACACCTTCAGAAATTTCCGTCAACTTGTTAGGAACTCATGAAGTTAATGACAAGGAGAGGTCAGCTAAGAGCAGTCAACTAAGTACAAACTTTCAAGAGAAGAAACATTGGAGTGTCTCATTATGAAAAAGACCAGTCAAATAGCCATAACACAAACAGACAGTGGTACATATTCAAACACTGATCCCGACATTGCTGAAATGCTGATGATCTGAATCAGCTCATGAGAGCCAGAGCAGCCAGAATTCAGGCTACAAGCTGTACGTTCAGGCAATTTCATTTTACAATTAGAAGCTCAGTTTTCCTTCTTTTTCTTTGCATACTTCAACTGAAAAAAGCAACTGGAAGCTTTTGTATCCCCGCTTTGTCTCTCCCAGCTTTTGTAACAGGATGTGTTTTTCTCACTCCACTAGTGACATGGACACATCAAACAACAGGGACAAAAGAAGCTCTGCTTAGAATGAGTGATGCCATCTCACTCACCTTGCTGAATTTAAGCATTCATCTTGCAGAAGAAGCTAGAATTTGATATCTTAATGTGTATCTATATATTTCCAAGATTCCCAAAAAACTTCAGTGAAAAGGTTCACATACAAATTTTTTCCAGTAAGTTCTTATTAATCACCTGCTATCAGCCATCTGAGCTGCACGTTAATTAAACGTTACCAAAGAAACAGCAGTGCCTAATCACATCTTGCAACTGAAATCAACTAACTCGGCTGAGTATGAGAAATGGTTAATTACTCCAAATACTTATAGGCATGGAGAAGTCTCTAGAATTCTTTTCCAGAGGGGAACTCAGAGAAAGTGCTAACATAAATACCCTTAATCGTTCTCTGAAATGTAATAGCTTGCTTCCTATTGGCTGTATCTGTAGAAAAGGTAGATTTAGGTGTCAACTATCTGACACCTCTATTTTTCCCAAATACTGAGAGTAGGAAATAACTCAATAGCAATAATATAACTCTGGTTAATGTCATGTGCTGGATGAAATATATGCCTTGCTGTTGTGGAGATACTTCAGATAGGGAAGAAGAGGTGAAAGTCTTCACCTAAAAAGCAGGGTTTATAAACACTCAGAGCCCTTCTGGTATTCCCTACGCTGAATTTCATGTACTAAAAGATTTTCTTACACAAAAGAATGAACACAGGACCGTGTTCTACAAAACATAGTAAAAGAATACTATGTTTTAAGCTTCTGAGGTCTCCAGATGGTTGCTCACTTCCAAACTGGCTTCTGAAAATGCAAATTGCTTTGGAAACCATTAATATGTTATATTCCTATTTTACATATGACTTTCTATAAACAGAAATGATGATGTATGCTTGTGGTAACAAGAATAAATGTACTATCTTAGCTAACAAAATCTAATAGATTGACCTACTATTTACAGACACTTCTGAATGATTAAACATACCTATTACTGAGGTCATCAAAGGAGATTTTCCTAATCTGTTTTGTTCCATTCATTGGAATGGAACACTACAAAAGATTACACTTGATTATTAAATTACAGAGTTTAGCTTTAACAACCAGGGCCAGTAAATTTTATTTCAGAAATTAAGAAACTTTTTTCCCTATTTTTGAGTTTAAATTTTAAAAACTTAATTATTTTGGTTATGAGGAGTATAGTCCATGATGTCAGTATCGTTGCAGCTTTACCACCTCATTTCACTAAATTCAGCAATTTGCCTTAACAGGAAAAAGGGCAGAACTGCGATAACGAACACAGCTTGACCCACAAAAAGGGTAAGGTAAGAATATCTATCACAAAATAGAGTTGGTCTTTTTGAATAGCTGAGTTTCCAGATCTAGATCTACGTAGTCTACAAAAAATGCACAGAACAGTCAGGGCCCTAAACTCCTATATCTAGTGCCTTTTCAGATGCTTTGAGGTACAACGGCCTCTGGCTGCTGTTTCAGAATGTACAGGATTCTCCTGGCATACCTGCCACCTCCAAAACTACATCTTGGGCACACCATGGCAAACACAACAGACATACATGCAAATGAATGACAGAATCATAGAATACTAGGTTGGAAGGGACCTCAAAGATCATCTGGACCAACCTTTCCTGGCAAAAGTGCAGTCTAGACAAGATGGCCCAGCACACTGCCCAGCTGAATCTTAAAAGTGTCTGATGATGGGAAATCCGCCACTTCCCAGGGGAGTTTATTCTGTTATTAAAAGTTATTAAATGTTTAAGCAACAGAATCAGTTCTCAACATCACAGGATTTCACTGGCCCTCACCTGGAATTTATGTTAATTTAAGTTTCACAAAACATATGGGGATACCCACTACCCTCATTGTAGCTTGTGCAGTGCATGATTTTCAAAGTCATTGTAGGTAAAAATATAATCTTGCCATTTGTATCTTCAATTTTACATACATATTACTGGCTCACATGACCAGACTAAGCATGGCTGTGGAAACATATTTTTGAATGTGACATTTCACCCATACATGATGACAGAGAAACAAAAAACCCCAAACCAACAGACTTTGGTATGAAGATCAATATCATTATTATCTAAATGACTTGGGTCCACATTTTCAACCTGCAGATACAATTCTTCATAATCAAGTTATGCAGACAAAAGCATTTGTGAGAACAAATTGCATTTTTACATTAGTCTTGTAGTAATCTGACATGCAAAAGTATTTGATTTTAAAGGCAGTTTAGAAATGTTCAAAAAGCAAACTTTTGTATTATATTTGCATGGGGATTTGAGGATTAGATTTATTACAATAATATTTACAGCTACATTTGGAGATATCTAAAGAACCTTTTGGTGAGTGGAAAATACCCAGTGATGATGATGGTGATTAGTGTGTGCTACTGCTATAAAATGAGAAAACATTTTTAATCCTAGACCATAAAGGCCTTGGAAAGGTACTTTGTCATTGTGTTGCAACTCCTAAGGATCAGAAGGAAAAACATAAACTGATATATATGTATTCACCTACTCAAGAGACTGTTACTGGAATAGAAAAAGCGTTTTACCTAAAAGATGAATGTGTTATTTCATGTTCAACAGAGCTTCTTTGTTACAACTTTTTCGACAGAAACTTTCTGGGTTCAAAGCAAATCTTTGCATAGGGGACTGTATGCCTGCTAATCTTGAGGGGACCCACACTCAAAGCAGAGAACAATATATCTACATTCAAAATAATGACTTCTGTTAAAACATCACATAGAAGAGGGTCTTGATTTTTTTCTAAACTGCTCCTGTAACACTAAATGTCTCTGAATAATGAGAAGATCAAATTATCAAGAGATAAGATAAAAGAGAGGATCAGTGAATAAGGACACAGATACATTCACACACTGAAGGAAATGTGGTTGAGGCATTTATTTTCACAAAGACATTACCTGAAGAAGGGAAAAAAAGCTCAGTTTCTAAAAACAGGCTATTTAAAAGAATAAATGGGTTAGAATTTACCATTTTCTTTTTCATCCTTTTTTCCTACTTAGGAGTTTTTGCATACCCCAAGGAAAATGAAGTCTTCACCTCCCATGGGCTTCTGTGAAATCATACCGGTATACCAGTAAGCACTGCAGAGGATTTTACCGGACTTATTCCAGCAGATACCTCTTAAAGCACATCTTAGCATAACCAACTGACTATTTGTATTCACCACAATTTTTTCTCTATATGGGTAAGTTAGTGACTATAACACACAAATAAGAAGCAAAACCAAACTCTGACTCCAGGAGCTAAGGTTTCAAAATCAAAGGAATAAGCTCCAGCTGATGTAAATTGCCACTATATAAGTTAATTTTCTTACCAAGACAGCAAAAAACCTGGATGTCTCTTTTGAAAAACAATCATCCACCTTTTTGTCTTGGGAGTGGCAGACTTTTACAACAGCATTCACACCATTTTGAAAGAAAACATCATATTTCCTGAAAAATAAACAAAAGAAAAAACTCTCAACAATCAGAATCTGGATTCCCTCCTTTTAGAAAAAGACCGTTAAGTTTCTAATTCATAAGGATGCAATTCCAGTTCTTATCCTGTTTTTTAAATTTCAACAAAAAAAAGAAGTGACAACATGATCATTTGAATATATATATTGAACATGATCACAGTCCGGTCAATGGAAAAAGAATTGGTGTTGTCTCTAGTAATATGCACCTCCCTTCACTGAGAAAAGACAAAACATATCAAGGGCAAGCAATGACAGAATCAGGCAAACAGAATGCACTTGGAAGAAAAGGATGTAAGTTTTGATTTAGGTATCATGAAGTACAAATTAATAAGTGAAATCGTCAATACTTACCATTTTTAGTTGCAAGGATTGTTTTATTTTCCAACTCCAGAATGGGGTGGTTAAGTGATCACCACACCTCAAAAAAAAAAAAAATTAACTTAGTAACATGTAGTAATTCAATTCCTTTCAACTGTTTTCATACCCAGAAAATGAAGATTTATTTTGAGATTGCCTTCAGATAACAAGCCTCATAAGCTACCTTTTCCCTGTCTACATTGCTAATTGGTAGCTGAAATCAAAGCCATAAGCATGCAGACCTGGTTCTCTAACACTTTGTGAAGTTGGTTCTTTGGGAATCAGCTTAAGAATAGTGGGACAATTGCCAGGGAATTTATTTGCCTGAGGTACAGCTTAAAAAACATTGCAGAAATGGTGTGTGACTATCAAAGAAGATCTTCTAGGCCTGAAGTCAATTCTTTCAAAGGACTTGTACTTAGGAGATTGTTACATATTAGAGCTTTATAATATTAAGGTCAATCTAAGCATAGACACTGTCAAAATGTTTAAGAGTCAAGCTGTTTTCAGCATCTGGAGGCATCAATAACAGTATTTCCTTATTCCCATCACATGTTGAGAGGCTGAGAATCATTCAGGAAGCTCTGTTACCTGTATCCACGAAAGAATTGTCATCAGTACTTTTGCAAAGAAAAGGGCAGTCAAGTAAGCCAGTGAGGGATCCAACAACAGATGATGTTACATAAGTATCATTTACAGTTACTATATTTATTCTGATTTCAGGAGTTAGAAAGGACTCTGCTAATTACAGAGAATGTTATTGGAGATTGAGTATTTTCTTTTAATACATAACCTGAACATAGAATAAAGAGCAAATACAATGGAGGGAGCCATCTGTATGCTGAAACTAACTGAGAAGGTTTTATTGTGTGAAAAAGCCATGAAAGCTCTTTTAGGGTGAAGCTGGTTTTTGTTTTTTTTCTTTCCAAAGAATTCATTATTCTGTCAGATACAGACTTAGCCTTTAAGGAATTACTTCATAAACTTAATTAAACACATTAATCCTTTAAAAGACAAATTAATGTTCTAAGTGATTGGTACAGCCAAGAGAGTTGAACTATAAATTCTGCTAAGCAGGTGTATTCCATCTTTTTTTTTCTTTCTTTCTCCCTTTTTAATTATCTTGCTTTGATTCATGTTTTCTATATAATTTTAAATACAGGAAATGTTGATAAATTGGCAAAACTAGCTTTGATTATAGTTTCTGGGATTTTTAAAAAAGAAATTTTGGGGGGAACAACTGTAATTATTTGACATATTTGAAATACTAGTTGCCTCATTTAATCATGTTTTTATTACAAAATGAGATAGACATGGGAAAGGTCAGAATAATTTCATTTTGTGAAGATGTGTTTGAAAAATCTCAGCTGGGATTCAGTTTTATTCTGATTT
Source organism: Ibidorhyncha struthersii (assembly GCA_013398815.1). NCBI lineage: Eukaryota > Metazoa > Chordata > Aves > Charadriiformes > Charadriidae > Ibidorhyncha > Ibidorhyncha struthersii. Next base: position 115,466 of record VZSZ01000577.1, read on the forward strand.
TAAAAAGAGAAGAGAGAGAAAGAGAAAGAGAAAGAGAAAGAGAAAGAGAAAGAGAAAGAGGCAGGGAGGGAGGGAGGGAGGGGGAGAGAGAGGGAGGACGGAAGGACGGAAAGAAGGAAGGAAAGAAAAGAAAGAAATGAAAAAGCAGGCTAAAGAACACAAGCTAAAGAAAGCAAGGAAGCAGGAAAGCAAGCAAGCAAGAAAGAAAAGAGAAGTTGTGTAGAAAACTATATGATAAATCTATGGCAATTAGGAAGAATAATTTGGGAAAGCAATGATGCACAATTCTATGGCATGACAAGAAATAAGGATTTCCCACAGGGCTGAACGGTTAGATGAATATGTATTTTTTGATGTGATGCCTACCTTAATCAAATTGTTTTAATTTCTCAAGGTCATCAAATTCAGCCAGCTAAACACTAAAAATACTATATAAAAATCCACAGACTGAAAAGATTTTGAAGTATTGTCTTCCTCCTTTGGGCGAGTAAATTAAAAGTTGCCGTTGGCTGCAACAGCGTGCTTCATTATCTGTTTAGCCTGATGAGCCATCTGGGATTACTGAAATTCCATTATTCTCTGTGACATTCAGCTTTTTATTTTCTGTGTGGATTTAAACCTATTTTTTCAGCTAATAAGGAGAGGGTAATGTCTTTATAAACTACAGGTTTTTAGAAATAATTTGTAGCAGCAGGTTATCTGATATGCTGTTGTCCTAATCAAAGTTGACACAATTGTGGAGAAATTACGGTGGTTTTGTTGGGAACAGATCATTATCCACATAAAAGAATCTGTGTTATTGCAGCCCACATAATAAGAGGAAATTATATTGCAAGTTTTTTTAAAAACTTTTAACTTCAGGTGAAATTTCTAAAATTCATCATTTAATGTTTTAGAAAATTTTAGAAATACGAGGAGAATGAGAAGGACTAAAACAAGTATTTCTCATTTTTAGTTAATTTCCAAGCTTGAACACTAAAAAAAAAAAAAACAAACCCAAAACCAAACAAAACAAAGGAAGCAGTCCTTGAAAATTTTGCTATTAAACAATAGTAAATAGATAAAAAATGGTTACATTTTTCTCCTCAGGTAGATCCTTCAGGATATCCTTTTCCAAACTTTTCTCTGCAACCATGAAGAATATAACTAGCATTTAAAAGCAAACTAAAAGACTGTAAAGGCTTCTCAGATTCATTGTGTCTACCTGGAACGTGGCCCACTTCTCATTTGGCAAATACTGGTAGAAAGAAAAATGGAAGATGATGTCACTCATTTTTTATATCCTGGACTCATGGTCAGAGTACTTGTTCAAGAAGCTGAATCAGGTTCTGAGACTTCTGTGGTCATTTCACATCTCCTTGGAGCAGCCTAAAGGAAAGGCTGTGGGGAATCTCGCACTCCTTTTGAAGGCATCACAGTAGTTAAGATTGGTACAATCAAAGTTGGAATAAGAGGAAAAATAATTCTGTAACTATCCAGTGAATCTGCTCCACAGAAAATGGTAGGTATGAAATGCCATTTTGTCTTATTAAGCACTTTTCATGCCTATTTATGACTACTTACATGCAGAAAAATAGATATGTGTATGTTTATGTACAAGTTCATACTTCTGTGTCTTTTAGATGGAGAGGCCAATATGAAAACTAAAAAAAAAAATATGTCCTTTGAAATGTTATATTGGTTATAAGATACTTCAATTTTCCACGAAGCTAGAGATTTAAGGAAGTTTGCATTTGTCCCTCAGCCTCCATCAATAAACATAGTAGTACAAATGCTTTAACATCTTAATAATTGCCAGGCTAAATTAACGGGCTGATAGTGTTTTGATTTATGATTTGGAGGCCCCTTCTCTGTGCTGGCCTTCAGGAAGATTGAGCTGTCTCCCATGTTCCCTGAAAGTGAGTCAATGACTGTTTATTCATTCTCTTGATTAGAAGGCTGCCCTGAAGCCAAGTACAAGAGGCTGTTATAAAAAATGCAAGACTCATATGCTTTCTTTTGCTTTCTGGATTTAGTGCTAAACATTAAAAGGAATGGGAGATTGATTTTTGTGCAGGGAGCAGTGCCAGATAAAACAACAAGCAAGTGAACGGCCGTCTTCATAGAAACAAGCTCTGTTAGTATGGGATGCCAGAGACATAGCTGAGGTTTAACATTGCTGCTACCAAGCTGCTTGGAGGGTTTCTTTTAAACATCTCATCGACTGTTGAGTTGATGCTTGAGATCTCTTTTTATTTTAGCTCACAGAGTAGTCATTTTGGTAGAAAAGAATGAATGGTAAATTACCTTTCTGCAACTAATAATCACAATCACTTTTTCAAACACTGAGGGAAGAATACTTAACATCCAATTGTATTTGGCTCCTGTGGCACCATCACTAAAGGTACACACATGCACATACAGGTGGGTGGGAGAATGAAAGATAATTAACTCGTTTATACATTAATGACTTCATATTCCTTTCTTCCTATTCCTTCCTTGTCTCATAACCTGATGATGTAGAGGTACATCACAAACTGATTTCTCACAGCTTACCTCCTCCCTCACTCCTGTTGTGGGATGCTTTTTTTGTCTGGCAGAGCAAGCAAGTGGTTTCAGTAGCAACTGACAAATTGGCCGATAATGTGGGTAATAAATGCAGTCAGTAGTCATTTCTTTACACTGCAATTTACATGTCAAGCTTGAAAAGACTCTTTTCCTGTATTCTGGGACTTAGAAGCACATCAAATAACATTTGCTAATGGAGTCTCTGCTAAAATGAAGCCAAAATTGATAGACGGATAAGTTAAACTATTGTCTTCTGGGTATTAGTTTGAAGAGGATGTTTACAGGTTTTGAACCTGGACAAATGAATTGTTCTTCAAAATAAAGGACTGGACCCTCACCGAAAATTCTCTAGCATGATATATTCAGGAGAGCTTATTCTGCTGAAGTAAGTAGGATACCTGGAGGCTTAGTGACATAGTGGCTTTGAGAATTACAAGCCTCCAAAATTGCTCGCAAAATAAGGACAGATGTTAACCAGCTAAAAAGAAAATTTTTTAAAAAGTGAGAAAAAACAGCTAATGAAAGGCAATTTATGCAATGACAGTGCTTTGAGGAAGAGAAAAGCAGGACAGGCTTTAACTGAGCTTTCAAAAGGAAGCATGTGTCATTTGTAAATTGCCAGTATGCAGGTACAAATCAGGACTATGTTCCCTGTATAGCTATATGCATGCAGGGATCCTAATTGGGCTTTGGAGTTTACATGATAAGTAGTGAAAATCTGGGTATAACTCATTCAGATGGCATCTCTCTGATCGGTCCTCTAGCAAGACATAATGCATTCTGAAGTCAGTTTTCCCCAACCATATTTATACTTTTACTTATTGATATGGCACTGTTTTAAGGAGCTGTTGACCTCCTTCTTTGAACACTCCTCACTCAACAAGAAGGTTTTCTCAGACTCTTTGTGACTTTCCCAGATTTTCCCACTCAAATGGCCTTTTTATTTTTATTTAATGTATAAATGCATTGACAATTGTCATGGATAGAAAGATGGCATTCGATATAAAATATTAGGATATTATTTCAAATATACTAAGGCTTGCTCTCTTACTTTTTTCTTCCTTCTTGGACTGTAAACACAGCATTTATTACAAAATAATGGATCTAGAAGGAACTCATTTCATCCATTATATCAGGTGTATAAAGAAATTTTAGAAACTAGGACTTTGAACTAATATTTTACAGAAATTATTCTAACAGAAGATTTTGGGGAATATATTTCCATATCTGACTATTAAAGTACTTCCCCTTTCACAAAAAGATTTATAGAATTAAAGATTTTCTATGCACTGGGAAATCAATCAATGCAAATTAGGATTGTCTGCAATGAAGGCTATCAGATTTCTCATTGAAGTTAATTCCCCTCTTTGTTTAGACAGAGGGATCCATAAGTTTTGATCACGCTTTCTTTAACTTGCTGCAATGATTCTGGCCTAGTGTTAGTGTTAGTTAAAATGTGCCTAGATCAATTAGAAACACAACTCTTGATTAATGAGTTTTTGAGCAATAGTTCAATCATTGTGCAGAAAGGGTTGAATGAGCATGTATTAATTTTAAAGTTTTGGTATTTGTACCCACCATTGTACCTACGGTATGTGGGAATCTTCTTTACAAAGTAGACTGGAAACATTGTACTGCGAGGATGTATCATAGGAATGCTGGATGTATTTCTTACCAATTTCTAGAAAGCACTACCTTCAGTGAAAACAGACAGTCTTTGAAGCATCCCTCCAGTCTTCCAGTTTGTTTTAATTTCTCAGAGGAAAGCTACTTCAGGGAACCCAGAACACAAGCCAAAGAGAGATGAAAGAGCTGATGCTGGACCTTAGTTGTGGGTGTGCATGTGGTGCACATGTAGAAAATAGAGGTGAGGGGCCACCTGTGTGCTAGGGCTTAGTGCTCCTTCTATTAATGAAACCACGTAATAAAACCTCATGTGGGAATTCCACTTTCAGACCACTGCTTCTGATAACTTTGAAATAAAGGCACATCGACATTGTGCAGTGTACATGATAATTTGTTCAATCCATTGTTAGAAAATCCTAGGTTTAGTTCTACTCTGCAATGATTTAATTCATGTGCCTTACAACATAAGCTTTTGTAAATCAGGTCTTTTCTCTCATGAACTTAGAGCAGTTTATCTGGACCTACTCTCTAGCTAAGCAGAGTCATGTCTGACTTTCTGTAGTGTTTTCTTTCTTTCCTTCATGTAAAAAAATATATTTCTTTAAAATTTCAACATTTCTTTGAAGTCCTTGCCCATTACAGAGAAAGTACGAATCATGTTGCAGGCAATGAGATTATCACAACGCCTTTCAAGAAAAGCAGCTTTCAAGTTCATGCGATACTGTTGATAGGTCTGCTTGCTGGTTCATTGAGCTCTTGGCCTCCAAGTTAAAAATAGAACAGGACTAACAGTTAGAAACTATTTATGATCTAGTTTTGGCACTAATCATCTTTTTTTCCCCCGCTTTATTTCAGTAAAGGAAAATAATTTCAATTTTCTTCCACTTACACAAAAATAACTCTAAAAAAGCACCAAACTCCAAAGAGCGTATCCTAACTGTTTACTGGTGCCATCAGAAAGACTTCATAGGAATTTGACAATAAAACTAAGTTTTATGAAATAAGCAGTATCAGATAACTCTTTTTTGCCTCTATTCATTAATAAATGGGACTTTGTTCCCAAGGTTGATTTAACATCCTTCATGCTCATTAAATACAAGAACTCTATATTCAGAAGCTCATCATTATCTTCATCACTATTAAATGCAAGCTGACAAAAAAAAAATTGCACAAGATTATTTTGCTACCTTTTCAAACCCATCTTTGAGAAAACACCAACTCACAACACTTGTTGTTGATTCTTTTAAAGGAAATAAACATGTGTCTTCGTATCTATGTTTAAACAGCTGCTGATAACAAGATAAAAGTCTGATAACTTGGTAAGGAGAAGGGAAAAGGAAATATGAGTCAAAGCCTTTGACCCTTATGATGCTGCTTCAAATTCAGCCTCAGATAGTACTGACTGAAAGTCATTATCTCCTAATGACTGTTCAGTTTATGTAAACTTGGTTGTATGCATCTCAGTCTGAGTTCCTGGTAAGTAAACATCCACAGCAGAATTAAGCCCCAATGCATCTTCTACAAAGGTCAAATGCATAACAAATCACAGAGATAAAAATCCACTGTCAACCATAAAAACACTTTTTTTAGGCAATGATTTGGAACAATGCTGAAGAAAATAGGGTAAAACTGCACAGGGAGGATAAAACATAGCCTGTAGTAAAACAGGCTGTAGTAAAAATAACACTGTAGTAATTCAGTGCCTAAATTGTCAGTGCAGATTCTTACATTAACATCATTCAGATTTTTTTATACGTGAAAGAACTAATGAGTTATTCAACTCAGCTTCTTTTCTCTTTTATTTGCATGAGACAAATCATTCAATATATCTTTATATGTGACAAACCAGCGACTGGTTTTCCAAATGTATTACTAAATACTGTTCAAAATAATCTTCTGGGTTTCTGATACAGATTTTTTTAAACCTATTTTATTCCCATTCAGCAAAAAACAGCTTTTCTCATATAGTTTTAACATGGGTCATCATTCCCACTAAACTTGGAGTAGCCCCCTCTTAACAATCACTTAATCATGGTATTCAAACCACATGATAACAAATATGAAATTTCAGATTGATGTATCTTAGAAAAAGTCAAGCTGTTCACTCAAGATGACAGGGCCCAATTCCATAGTATTTTTTGTCTTCAGATATACAGTTAATAAACTGTATATCTGGACTTGTGAACCACAAATAACAATTTGGCTGTTTAAGGAAATTTGAAGTTAACAGTTGCAGAGCCAAAAGGATGATGTTCTGTTTTCTCCGGCAATGACGTCTTTATTGTTCCATTTGCATTGAAAAGCTATGCTAAACAGTGGGAAACTCATTCACTCTAAATCTCACAATTCTTACGCAAACCCAGAGTGCAAATCGTAATCCTGCACTTTAAAAAATTTACAAATTAAGTACCTTTTATATCTTTGATGATCACCAGTGAAAGTTACTGCATGATTTCCTGAGTGTTCTTTTTTTTTTCTTTTCTTTTGTTCCTTAATGATTATTTGCAACTCTTGTCAAGATACATCTTAAATAGCTACTACGTTATTTTCTGGGAAGAGGGAGACAGGAGAAATGCCCCCCCCCCCTTTTTTTTTTTCCTATTTTGTCTTTATGTTTTCTCCCCTGGGCTTCTTGCATATATAGTGTTATATAGAGAATAATATCCTGAAAAATAGTTCCCAGCCAGAGGAAATAGAGTTTTATAAGAAACAAGGGAGATGAGGAGAGCATTATATGGCTGTTGGCATTACAACTTAGCCCGTTAAAAGCAAAGTGATGTTCTTGAACTCATAACTAAAACAACTTTACACTCTTATAGCATCTTTCCTTCTAGAACTTTAGTCATTCAACACATCCAGTAGCAGGGCCTGTTAAGTCCATTGCGCACAGGTAAACAAAAAGACACAAGGGACTACTCTTTTTTTTTTTTTTTCCTTTTCTTTCAGATTGATTGATGAACCAATGTGGACTCAAGAACAGCTCTGAAATCCTGACTGAAACCCTTGTTCTAATTACTAGACTGCACTATTTCCCACCTGCAGTCAAAGATCAAGATGTTGAAAGTGCTAACTTTGTGCATCATACAATGAATTCAAGAGAAGCTGATCATGCCCACTACCCCCAGGACTCAGCTCATCTATTGCACTGGGGATATTTCAGCTGTTTCATCAATATTTCATGATGTTTCTTGATCCTTTAAATACTTGCATATTGCTTGGTCTTGTTTCTTCTCTACTTCCCCTTCTGCATCCTTCAGAAATAACTGTTAATCCATATGACAGATTTTTTCTGTAGGGTATCATACTGTCACCTTAAGCAGCTAAGCTAGGGGTGACATAAATAAAGGAACCTGATGATTGTGTATTCCAGTTTCAGAGGTAACTCAGGGGTCTTAGCAAGTCAGGAGGAGAGAGAAATGAGCTAAGACTGCTTTCCCTAGATTTCCACATGGTATTGCTACAAACACTGGTGAGTTCAGGAATGCAGAAGTTGAGGATCTCTGCTGAATGTCAGGAAGGAATCCACAGGAGACAGTACGGAGAGGTGCTGACTAAGTAGTTAGTACTTAAGAAACACAAAACAAAATGATTCACAGTTTGGAATCAGTCAGTCAAAGCCAGTGGGTGACACCAGAATACGTTTCACAGATTAATACCACAGATATCAGGGATAAATATCAGGGATATTTGTGTGTCCTTGCACTACTTTTTTTCCCCCACAAAACAGGCAGTGTTCAGAGCTATTTCAAAAAGTTCATGGGGCAAAATGCTGTTTGATGATGATCAATAGAATAATGACATCTGACACATTGAAGAAAGAAGGCAAAAGCTGGATTTGGAAAGGTAAAAGGTTCATGCTTTTGCAGAATTCCAAGTTCCTGGTTTCCATTACATTTTTATTATTATAATTTTTGTATGACTGTAGCTGGACGTCTCATAACCTTCCCATTTTGAAAGCTAAAGGAAAAGTTGCTAGCTGCAGTCAGACAGGAAACCCTCCTCCCCCAAACTCAACAATGCCTCGTAAAAATATCAGGTCACAGATTAAAACAGAATGACTTGAAAGTTCAAAAATAACAAGTCTTCCCTCAGTATGTCTCCTATTAGAAATAGCTTTTAATCTGCTTAAGATGGAAAGGAGACACACCAAGATAATATTATTCCTATTCTCAAGTTCTCACTCTTTCACTTTTTGATCTAAAGTGGAAAATTGACTTTTAAGTATTTATTACAGACAACCAAACCGTGTCTAATGGACCTTTGTGGCTAGCCATACTAGTTTATAATAATTTCTATGTATGAATGATAAAAAGTCCAAAGATTAATTCATAATTTAATTCTAATTGGTGACATTTTTAATATTTCTCATTATGCTCGTATACCTCCTCACAAATTCTAGATGCTATCTCAAATTTTCAGCCAAGTCTCCAGATAGGCTGCACTTGAGCACGGTTTACAAGAAGACTTTGAGGTCACTGGGGTTGTACATGTGGTTGAACACAGAGCACAACTTTTACAGAAACAAGAAATATGATTTTCATGCAAAAAGCCACTCCAAAACAAAGCCAAGTTCAGATTCTGAACTGAAAAATTTTACCTATTAGAGCAGGTGAGGCACTGACACTAGAAAATATATTTCCAATATATAGTCTCCCTTTCTATTTGCAGATTGTCTATTTTCATAAATGTGTGCATGGCTCAAGGACTGATGTTTCCTGTAATCCACCTTTCAAATTGTAATAATTACGATTCAATATCTGAGCACTGTAACTTGCCCTCAAAGCCTCATGCCCTATTTTTGGATTCCTGATCCAAAAGAGATAACTTTCCTGCCTGAAACCAAATTTTATTCTATTACAACAAAATATTTCATGGAATCCTTCTTTTCCATGCTAGATTTTCTTTGCTGCTGTTATTGTAGTGTATAAATATGTGCAAAGCAGAGGCTGCTCTGGTGGAATCTGAGCACTGATACAGCCACTTCTCTCTTTGCCTTCATTCCTGCACATGTCAAAAATGCAGGATGGTCCCTCAAACCTTGATATCTAAGTACCATGACTGTCACCCAACCTACTGTTAGTACTTCATCCCTAAGTACAGGACATAGCAACAGTGCATTTTGGCACTTGTTTTCTCTTCCCTCAAAAAAGTGGGGGCTTTTTTGTCCTTCTGCTATTAATTTTCAGTGCCCTTATGCCACTGCTGAAACTACTCACTATTCCAATGCAACTCCATGGCACCTCTGAAAGATCAGAAAGAAATTATGGATCTGCAATAAGATCCTGGGAGTTGTCAGTGCTGCAACATATTGCGGACACCCTCTGAGCTCCCATCACGCCCAGTGTAGGAGTGCAGCTTTGTTCATCTAACTGTCAACCAGACAGGGCTGAAAACCTCATTTCAAAATCTCCTAAGCAGTTGCCCTAATACCTTAATCATTTCTAGTCACTGACTCTTCTTGCTGTTGCTGAATGCTACTAACACAAGTATATACATCTCTCCTAATCACAAGATTCTCCTCAGGAGGAGGAAATTACCAACCATAACCATTTCAGAAGGTACAATAAGTTAAATCTCATTGCCTTGACTGATCAAATCTTTAAATAGAGGGACTTGGAGTAGAAATGTGATGCAGAAACAGACCTAAGCAGTTCAGTGAGTAAAAAGGCTACCACTTTCAAGTTAGAATCTGAGTCCCTACAGCCTGGCACAGTGGGCAGAAAGAATGTGACCCAGATCAATGTGAGATTGTTTTGTGTTCTCTTACACTAACCAATGCTAAGGCCATAGAAGACCACAGAGAACTGTGATGCTCTGGCAAACCTGTAAATGTGTAGGCTTCTTTGTGTTTCACCCTTTGGTAGCTATTCTAATGATTCTGAGACTTAACTCCCTGCATTTTCATTTCATACAATTCATCCTTTTAAGAATTCGTATTTTTCACATACTGGAAAAATAAATATTTCAGATAACCAACAGAAATTCCAATTCTCTCTTAGGTTGAAGAACTGCTTAATATACTGCTTTCAAATTGTTGGGGGAGTGGGACAGAATTTACATTGATTCATTTTAGATGGTGCATAATATGTACAGTGACAAGGACACATTATGTAGGAGACAGTTCTTACAAATGTGTCACTCCAAAGAGGTGACTCAGAGACTTAAAGTTGGGCTGCCGTTTAACTGCCTTGCTAAGCTGCAGTCCAAAATCACAGCATGCATAGTTACAACCTTTTCACCTTTACATACTGACAGGATCCTGTCAGCTTCCTTTTGGAAGAGTTTGACACCTTTTCCACCCCCCAGAAAAAAAAAAAAAATAATGGGAAAGAGACAAAAAGGATACAGAAATGTGAGAAACCTCACTTGGACAAGACTATGGGCTACACCAAATTTTCACAGTGGAGAAGCATATACGGCTTTCAGGAAAATAAATTTCTCCTTTTGTTCAACTAGTGCTTGATTTATGTGCCTCCTTCGATAAATAAATGTATTTTTGTCCAGTGCTGCCTTCAGTAGGACCTGATTTATTTTCATCTTAAAAAGAGGAAAAAATGTTTTTTACATGCAGTTCATCCTAACACACACCAATTAGAACCTCTGAAGAACCAGTTAAAATAACTGAGATTGGTTCCACAGCTCTGTGGAATCACAGAGTCATAGACTGTCTCAAGTTGGAAGGGACCCATAAGGATCATCAAGTCCAACTCCCTGCTCCTTTAATTTTACCTAAAACAAGATCGTATGACTAAGACCATTGTCCAGACACTCCCTGAACTCTGACAGGTTTGGTGGCGTGACCACTTCCCTTGGGAACCTGTTCCAGTGACCGACCACCCTCTCAGTGAAGAACCTTCTCCTAATGTCCAATCTGAACTTCCCCTGATGCAGCTTCATTCCATTTCCTCGTGTCCTATCGCTGGTCACCAGAAAGAGGAGATCAGCACCTCCCCCTCTGCTGCCCCTCTTGGGGAGGCTGTAGACTGCCATGAGGTCACCCCTCAGCCTTCTCTTCTCCAAGCTGACAAGCCAAGTGACTTTGGCTGCTCCTCATAAGTCTTGCCCTCCAGGCCTTTCACCATCTTGGTCACCCTCCTCTGGACACAGTCATAGTTTGATGTCCTTCTCATATTGAGGCGCCCAAAACTGCACGCAGAACTTGAGGTGGGGCCACACCAGTGCAGTGCAGAGTGGGACAATCACCTCCCTCGACCGGCTAGCTATGCTGGGCTGGATGCACCCCAGGACACGGTTGGCCCTTTGGGCTGCCAGGGAACACTCTTGACTCATATTCAACTTGCCATCAACCCAACCCCCCAGATCTCTTTCCAGCCTCTCATCTCCCAATTTGTAAGTATAAGGAGGATTACCCCATCCCAGGCGGAGAATCCCGTGCTTGCTCTTGTTAAATTTCATATGGTTGGTGACTGCCCAACTCTCTAGTCTATCCAGATCTCTCTGTAAGCCTATTTACACTCAAGGAAATCCACAGCTCCTCCTAATTTAGTATCATGAATCAGTACAGTTTACTTCTAAATATTCTCCACTAGAGCCCTCCCAGCTCCTTGTTATTAGCAAGGTGTTACATTTGCTATTGCAGTCCACCTGCTCATAAAATGTTAAAAAAAAAACAAGTTTGAAGTTCTCTACAAGCTCATCTCGCAGCATATTTCTCCATCTCTTGGTATACTGATGAGCTGGACAATTAACAAGGATTTAGTAAAATTGTGTTTCTGTTGGTAGCGTTAAGCTTCCCCACCTTTTTCTGGTGGAATAGAAGGATTTCCTGTTTTGTTAATGTGCTAAATTGCTCACTGCCTTACAATTTGATTTCAGCAGAACTCAGAATGGTTGCTCCCCACTATTTATGAGCATGAATAAACATGCTTGGCAAAGCAGCATGAGGCAGGAACATTACCCTTACATCACAGGCTACATTATCTTCTACCTTAGCTTGGTCACATCTTTCCTTTCACTATGGTAGGAGCTGCAGCACAGCTATGCTTCCCACCATGTGAGTCTCTATCTTTGGCCTGTAAATCACGATGCACCTCTGAACAGCACTTTACAACCTCTGCACTGCACAGAGCAGTGTGCGGGATCTCATCCTCAAAGCTCTGTGCTTTCATTTCCATAACTTGTAAAATAGACCCAAAGTAGACGGTTGCTGTGAATCTGAACTTGCTAAATATTTCTAGCCTGCTTTAAATCTGGGAAAGTTTTTACGCTGTCATTTATTTATTATCCTTGCCACCCACTAGTGTGTCTTTTTCTGGTAGAACTGCCTATACGCTCTGCCTAGACACACACAGAAGAAAATGAAAACAGTTGTGCTTCATGCACTTCCAAACACCTTGCTGGAGAAATCAGCAATAAGATTACTGTAATGAACCTTCTTCCTCCACCCTCCATTTCCCTGTGAGTGAGAATTTAAGGTTTGCTTGGGAGAGGAATGATATTTGTCCTCCATGTATCCTAGAACTTGCTTATTTATCTTTTGTAAATCACATAACTCTCCTTTTAACCTTGAACATTCCCCGGTCCTGACCCAGATAGTCTTGTAAAATAGGCCAGTCAATCATGTTCTCCTTCTCATTGCACAGGGTGGTAGTGGGAGAATAGAAAAACCTTCTGTCACTAAATCCTTTCCACCCACAGGCAAAAAGTCTTCACCCAATTAACTAACACCAGGTGCACACTTGAATGCATCTGAGGTATGTGGTATACTTACTGGCTCTGTTCCTGACTTGGCAGACAGACGTGAAACCTGCCCCTGATTAGCCTATTTTGCTGGAGCTGCAGTGAAGGGTGTCTCCCCTCTCAAGAAAAAACCTTAGGTGTTTCTGTGTAAATAATGAGTGCCTTGACCGTGCAAGACCCGGAGTACACTGTGCATTGAAAGGACTATCCTTTTTATCAACCCATTTGTCAAGACGGACAAGTGGCAGCAGTTCACTGCAAAACAGAACGTATTAGCAGTGCCTGACCAGCGTTTTGGGCAAATGCTGTCTATGTAGAGAGTATCACAGTCCTTCCTACCTTTATGGATATAGAGATACTTAAGACTCTCTGCTTCCCCTCCAGGTTTGCCTTCTCACACATATATTTTTGCTCTGCCACCTTTAGCTAGCAGAGAAAATATTTTTAAACATCTGTGGCCAAAAAAAGTCCAGGTGCATACACATTTCAACCTCTGAATGCAACTGATGTGGCTCTTAGGGGGCCTGTAAAGTTCCTGTTCAACCTGCTTTCAGGGAACCTGCTTTGGCAGGGGGGTTGGACGAGGTGATCTCCGAAGGTCCCTTCCGACCCCTACCATTCTGCTGTGATTCTGTGAACCTCCATCAGTTCCATTTTTGACTTAGAGGATTTCAAAGTATCAAGCATGCCTGAAAATCAGATAGTATCATTTGTAAAATTAGCTTGAGTACAAAGAAACAGAGTCATCCAGGATTAGCAAAAGTCTTTAAATATTTCTCCCTGAATGTTCTTGTTCTTTATTAATACTCCATAAATGTGGCAAAAGCTGGCAAAGTTTCTGCGCTCCTAACCTGATCTTTGTGATGGCCAAATTCTTTTATGTAGAACTATTGGTTTATGTTCTTGTAGCAAAGCAGCTTAAGCTATAGCTGATGCAACAAGCCATATTCAAGACTTTACAGTTACTTCATATGACTAACCCACTTAAATAGCTAAAATCTTGTAATTCTACCTAATATCGGTAACATACACTTTCTCATTCTTTTAAGGCACTTACAGAGCATAGATGATCAATACATAGACTAGACGATGAATTATAGCTACTGAATGTAGCCAACAGAATCAGGTTTTTAAGTGATAAAATTTTAACAGCTGTGAAGTTGCACTAAGTTGTCCCATCCCGTGGATACAAAATTATTAAGTTATTATCAAGCAATTTTTGGAACTATTTTGTCTGTTACTTTCTGGTACCTTGGAACATCTAGGTCAAAACACAAGCCAAAGTCCTTATTCTTGGATTTGGCCACTTGGATATGAATCTGTACTTGCAGGTAACTTGAGCTTGGCCTTTAGGTCTTCCTACAGGTCTGTCACCTCCCTTAAATCATCAGCTTCCCCTGTTTTCTCTCTAACTAGAAGATATTGAGGACTATGATTTAAAATCTGAGACTTAAATTCATATTTAACCATCTTTAAAAAATGTGTTTTTCAGACAAATTGAGTCTGATATAACCCAGTCTACTGAGCTGCTTGGAATTAAAATACAAAACACATTGTGCATGTATCCATCCCCCTGAAGATTCTCCTGAAGAGCTGCAATTCAAATCCTGGTCTGTAGAAGAACAGAAGAGCACAGGATCAGCTCAAAGATCCATTCAACCTGGAACACCACTGTCCACTGTAGCTAGACATGTGGCCCCAGGAAAGAAATCAGAAATAAGGTAAGTACAGAGTAACCTTTCCCTGGCATAAACTCCCACTCTGTAGAAATTATCATTTTAGAGAGTTGCTGTATAGGAGGGCCCTCCTATTGGAGGGTTTTTCATTAATTTGTCCAAATTTTAAATTTTTTTTTAGTACAAGAAATCCACAATATTCTTGCAATGACTTCCACAGTTTAGTTACATATTTATGTAAAAAAAAGTCTTTGTTTATCTTGCATTTGCTGTCAAGCAATACCAGTTTGTCCTCCCTGCTTTACCTATTGCGAGAGAGTGAAGAGTTTCCCTTGTTCATCTTATGTACACCTTCCTCTTTTTATATGTCTCTATCATATCATTCTTCATCTTCTTCTATTCCAGGGTGACAAATCTTAAAAATTGGGTCTCTCCTTGTCTTTAGTGCTGCCCTGTAACTACTTGTTGCCATTCACTGTGTCTTTCCTGATTCTTCCACAGCAATTTTGAGATGCAGTTGAATTTGGCTTATTTTCCTTAGAAATGAGCTGACAGTTCTTCACAGAATAAAATATTAAATGCTATATCCAAATATATAATGTCATATGTGCTAAGCTTTTTGTTTATCAACTAGAATATTTCTGTGCATTAAGGGAATTCCACATATTGTCTGCACAGGACAGACATGAAGAAACACTCATGCAGAGCCATAGGATAACTATACATAATTTTTTATGTCACCACAGAGTTCACCAAGACTTGCACTTTTTAAGTGACATACTCCCTTTTACTTCATATTTGAAAGTGTAACTATTCCTTTTAATCTTTATTTATCTTCCCTACCCTAATCCCATATTGGAATTTGTCCCATTAGTATGTTCTTCTGGCCTACAAGCAGTATTAGAATCACCACGGGTAATTTTTAAAAATATTCATTAATTTCAGACTTTCTAATATGTGTCTTCCTATTTTGTCTAAAAAAGGGTTTGCTATGGGTAACTTGTAACCTAGGTGATAGAGGTTAGGAAAATCCAGAGAACAGATTTTCTCTGAGGTATAGTTGGCATAATTATTGTCTTAATCTCAACATCCTACAACTTTCTAGTTTTTTTCTTTTCACTGACACAGTCTGAGATCCATTAACACAGCTAAGGACAATGAGCAAGTGTAGAGAATTAATGTTCTGATCCAATTCATGTTCCAGGGCAGCATGAGCTATATCCCTAATTAATTATTTAAGAATTTACACCAGGATTAGTTTCTCAGGAACTGGAGAACATGTCACAAATTTTTTTTTTTTTTAGTGAGCCACCCTCTAGTGCTTTCTGGTGGTGGAGGAGGTAATCATACAGATCAGAAGAATGCCAAGCGAAAAGCAGTAATTAAATTTTGGGCCACATACCTACTGGTACACGTAGTCTTATTTCAGTAGACCCAGGCTAGTTTATACTAAAAGCCATTAGGAATTCAAATGGACACCAAACTCTGCCACCTCGCCCTACAATAACATCCATATGGCTTTCTACATATTGTTGCAAATTCAAATCACTGAGGAATTCCATGCAGTGCTTTTATCCTCTCACCTAACAAATCATCTATAAAGCTAAGTACCCTTCACATGGTATTTGTATTAAGGGGTCATCTACTGTTTTCACAGACAGCTATTTGTTATTGGCATGTTTAGGTTCTGCATATAAATAGCACAGATTTATAATCAAATATTTTTTTGCAAAGTCAAAACATTTAGAGGAACTGGATGAAAAAGTGACCGGAGGCAAGTCTTTGCCATCTACTTTCCCACTTCTCCACGCCCTCTTCTTAATGGTAGCAGGGCATCTATAGATTTCTAGGAGTTAAGTACACATCCACCCTGCTCACAGGGCAGATAAATCAGAGTTTATGCAGTGTTGTTTGAAGATTTTTTTATACGCCTATTAGCAGAGGTAGAGGAAACGGAGTGGGAGGGAAGGGATAAAAGCCTGCTGACTCTGCAGGTTCCATCCTGTAAGTTCAGGCAGTTTGCATGACCCTCCCACCCCCTCCACCGCTATATGTCAAAGGTGACATCTTTGCAATAGTTAAGAGTGCTTTTTTCCTGCGCCTTGTAAAAAACATTAGGGCAGATGAATGAGTGAACCAGTCAGGGAAAAGATAATTCTAGATTTTTCTCTTAAAATGGACAATAGGAGATGTTTTTGTAAGACTGTGAAAACAGGGCAAGCATATACTGACTCTTCCCACAGAGCTACAGCAGATGCCAGCAATCTGTGACTCAAGGACTCTCAGAGCAAGATGCAGTTTCAGTTTTAATTCAGTTGCTCAGCTTTGAATTCTATCCCTTTAACCAACGGTGTTTAGAACCCCTGTAAACTTTTTCCCCATAACCTCCTAAGGCATGATGCTCCACGTGTTTTATGCAGGAACATCTCCTTTGGCTGTTTCTACGCAGGATCCAGGAAGCACAAGTGAGCAGTGCAAAGAGCAGATTTATCACCTAAAGCCCAAATATCTTGAGTATTCAAATGCATATCTTCTTCAGAATGCCAGAGGAAGTAAACTCTGAAATGGCCTTCAGAGTCTGGGCTACCACTGTATGCTGTTCATTTTCAAACCAATGGGAGTGTTAATAATTATTTCAATGAAAGATTAGTCAGCTTTTAATTTCACCCTATTACGTCTAACAGTTCTTTTTTCTTTTTCACCATGTAAACTTCATCAAAGCATCAAAGCAAATATATTAAACTTGTTCAGCAGCTTTCTTTGATTTTATTTCCCTGGATAAGAGGTTGATTTAAACCTCATCATTAAGGGTCACAGAAAATGAAGAGAACTGAACTAGAAAGGCTTCACGTACAGATCTGGAGCCACTTCATGTAACGACAATCTGCTTGCAAGGCTGAGCTTTTCTTTCTTAGTTTATGCAACATAACGCTTCTTTTCTGAAGCCATTGAAGACAGTGCAACAAAACTGTGTTTTGTGAGGTGCTTCTCATAAAAAACACTGTACTATTGCTTTACATAACACAACAGCTATAAGTAGTAAGTAGGGAAGGAAGGTCCAGGGCCAAGAGGGAATTCAGTGCTTTCTGATGAGTGCAGGAGTTGACAGAATAGATGTGCTCCGGGCGCCTGGAGGTCAGGGAGAATATTCTGCACTGGCAGTGGTGCCACAGTGCAGGACTCTGACCAGATTTCTTTAGATATTCCATGCATGGGGGTTTTTAATGTGCAATACAGGATTTACGTATCTTAAGTTACATGGGATTTTGAATTAGCAGAGAGATGCAGGAATACATTTGGATCACAGTGCAATTAAAAATTGCACTTAGCGGGGTGCAGCAATTGCAATATTCAATTGAATGACAATACAAACAAGAATTTCCTTACTGAGCTCTATCATATCATCAGCATCATGCCACCAAATATCCCCAGTCACGATGAAGCATACATGGGTTGAAACCAGCTCAAGCCCATTGCTCTCCTCAGATGTCATTTGTTTGTTGCTCAGTTTGGATTCTTTATGTGACAGGTTTTTTTTTGCATTTTATTGATTAACTAAGGGATGTACGGTTACCAAACAGCTGATATAATCACTCATACAGAGCAAAGGCTCCCCTCTGGCCCCCTTTGCCACCAGTTCAGCATCCTTTACTACAGCCATGGTTAGTCACTCCGCTCATTCTTCCCCAAGCTTCATAAGCACAGGGTCCTTGGCCATCTCCTCTGAGCCTTCCATTGTAAGGGCTCAGTGATCAGTTACAGGTGGACATATCAGAGAAGGATAAAGAAAAAAAGA
The DNA here is from genome assembly GCA_013398815.1 of Ibidorhyncha struthersii. Classification (NCBI taxonomy): domain Eukaryota; kingdom Metazoa; phylum Chordata; class Aves; order Charadriiformes; family Charadriidae; genus Ibidorhyncha; species Ibidorhyncha struthersii. Next base: position 133,811 of record VZSZ01000577.1, read on the forward strand.
AAAAGCAGATGCTTACTGAGCAAAGAATACAGAAATGAAAGCAAAAAGTGCTAAATTCTACCAGCTAATTGCAATCAAACGCTAGTGAACCAGAATATACTATCAATGAGGATGAGAAGAAAAGGTCAGAGGAGGTGCAGCCTCTATAGAGGCAGAGGTTCATGCCTCTGTAGGTGTAGATGGATGAAATATCCAAAAGGCTTTGGATGGTTTGGTTTATCTGTCAGCTTTCTCTTCCTGTAAGAAAATAACTTCCTTCTTTCTGTGAGTTCTACTTCCCTGCTAGACCCCAGCAAGTACACAAGAAATCTGTTATTCTCATACAGCTCAATAATTTCAAAATCATCAGAAGTTTTTGCTTAGTTTTAAATAAACCTTTTCTAGAGCTTTACCTAATGTCTCAGACTTACAGAAATGTGCTGATATTTTTGTGAGAAAAGAAGGAAATGAAAGTAAAGAGGAGGGTTTTGTTTGTCTCTGCCTCTAAAAGGGTTAAATTGCTATTTGGACTACAGTTCATAGTGGGCTAAGGTGAGCACGAGGGGCTATTGCTATATGCAGACTGATTTCCCGGTTTCAGCTCAACAGCATTTTTAAATCTTTGCCATTTGCCCAGCAGCTGTGTTATCTCATAAACACAAGGATTTTCACTAAGGGATGTCAGCCTCAGCAAAACTGTAACAAACAAACAATTTAAAGACAAAGTTTGATTAGCTGCATAAAAGAAGGATCTGCACAATTTACTCATCTACCCTAACAAACCTTCCTCTTTTGTAAGCCTCAGACATTTGCCTAAACCCAATGATTGCCTACTGTTTAAAAACAAAAAGGAAGTATTATGATTGCCAGTCTTTTTAATGTAAAGTCCTGCACGTAAAACACTTTAAATAATTGGACAAAATGACGGTGTAAAACTCATCAGGATACACTGGTGATTCACACACTATCATCATTGATTGGCCCAGATGCATTAGAGCCCAGCAGTTGTTTGTTCTTGTTTTGTTTTGCATTTGTCCCTCCTCTTCCCGCTCCTCCATGTGGTTTAGTTTTATAGTATTTGAAAAATTTAGAAATGGCAGCATGTCAAAGCAGTTCTAAATAAACATGGCTTCAATTTAGAGTAAATGTTTAGGCTGAGAGACAAGAGAGACAGCCTCATTTAGCAGCCAAGACATTGGTATGGCAGTTACAAGAGACTGATTCCATGTTTAGCTTTCTCATTTATCTTTTGAAAGTTCTATACTATGCTTCCTTATAATGGCTATTTGCACTACAGGACCAACAGGATAGAAATCGTCTAGATTTTATGCATGTATAGTGGCTACTATGATGATATTCTGAACTCAGAGCCTTGATGTACTATCATAATGAAAATAAAGGTAAGAAATTTATGCTGCTGAAAAGCAACTTGTGGATCACTTACCTACTTTGAATGCTTACTTTAATTTTGAAAAATAAAGAAGAAAAAAAAGAGTGTATTACATCTTTTGTCTTACTATGAAGAGAATCAAGCTGTCCACTGTGCAAATAGGTCTCAAAATAGCTTTTACTATCTTTGGAACTCTGATGTCACAGAACAGTTTTCTCAACTCAATATCACATCACGTATCCAGCCAGCTTCCTAACAACTTTTATTCAACACTGAACACACCCAGAAACACCCAAAATAACTCCATGCCTCTGCAAATTTCTGATAACTCACAGTCCAGCTGAGTTACAGGAGAATAAACATTTCATGATCACCATAAAGAGAAAGACAAATCCACCCAAAAGTGCACTAGTGGGAATTTAAAAAGCTTTCAAGCAGCATTAGTTACCAGTACTACAAGCAAGAATTTCTTCAATCTTATTTTAGTGTAACAAGTCTGTATTTGAGTATAGTATCAATGAGAGCAGCCTAAGAATTTTAATGTTACTGTCTTGTAAAATATTTAGATAGTAAAATTTTCATAGTTCATTAAAATATATGCTACGTTTGCCCTCTTCTTCCTTAGGGGCTACATTTGATGACATCTGATGTAAGAAGGACATGTGTAAAGTCTTTTCTAAGTAGGAAAAAAGTATACATTTAGAAGTTAATAAAATACCCTGTAAAGTATAGGAATCCTTGTCAGTGTCTCATCTAAACCTTCTCTCTTCATTAACCCACAAAGCTCAAAAGCAGCATATGATTCATAATTAACAAAGTGAATCTTTCAGTGAAGCACCATGTTTCCCTGTTTGTTTCTTATTTAAGAACACGACCCCACGTTCTGTAAAGCTATCTAGGAATAAACTGCCCAGGGAAGTGGCAGATTCCCCAACACTGGACGCTTTTAAGATTCAGCTGGACAGGGTGTCACCTCATCCAGACTGTTCTTTTGCCAAGAAAGGTTGAACCAGGTGATCCTTGAGGTCCCAACCTGGTATTCTGTGATTCTATGGTCTATTTTTTTTAATATTCAGAAATAGTTTCAAATCAAAATAATTTTCAAATAATTCTCATCCAGTGGATTACTTCTGCACTGGAGTCTATTTTTCACAGTGAATGGATGGACAGCTAAGTCACATGGAACTGTTTCTATTTGACTGATTGGCTAAAACTTTCTTAATCAAGAGAAAAATATGGTAAAAGAAAAGCAATAAATGGTTCTCCTACTATCACAAGGTTAGCCACTTCCCAGTACATTTTATAAACAAAGATCAACTCAGACCCATGTCCAGAAAGAGCCACTGAAGAAAGGTAAACAAAGTTGAAGAGAAAACACCAGTCGTCTTGGAATTTAAACGAAGGCTGTTTTCACTGCATTCAATCATCAAGACACTAACTTAAGAAGTGTTCCTGCATTTCCTGATCATTGTTAATTACTTAACGCTGAGTTTGTTGAGACTTTTCAGGGGGCTGTGCCATCTCCACGGGGAATGTTTAGCAAATAGGAAGCCTGATCAAAACTTTTTACGTGTACTGAAAATTCTAAGGTGGGATGAAACCCACCATCAGTCACACAAAGGTGTTACATGACATCTATCAAAACAACCCACCTATGCAAAACCAAGGGCCTTCGTGTTTGCGGCCATTTATAGCTATAGGGTGATAAATAAAAAGCTGAACCATATTTGGAAATAATACTCATAAAATTCATTGGATAAAGGGGAAATGCATGGAAAGAGAGACACTCCCCTGATGTCTTTGAACAGAAACACAATCCATCCAAGTCCATTTCGGTCAGCTATGGCCAAATGATTTCTCAATTTGTGTAAGAGTTCTTGAATTAAAAAAAAAAAAAAAAAAAAAAAAAAAAAAAAAAAAAAAAGAAGAAAAGATAAAACAGTGGGTAACCGGGCTATTAAAGTATGCATTCTAGGCCTCGCACTGTAATCCCACTTGGACTTTAATAGGTTAGATAAAGGTTGTGCAGTGTCATTCTACACGCACATGCTATAAATGCTTCATTCTTTGAAGTACAACCTATTTACTCAACACTCACAGCAGACGTTATATTATTCCAGAATGATATCCTACTCTCCCCAAATAAAGAAATATTAAGATGATTCTGAAGGAACTGAAATTTACTGTTTTCCTTCTCAGGATATGGTTATGGTCTTTTACGTTTTATTTAGCTTATTCAGTTTCCATAAGGTCTAATTCCAAGTTAGCAAAAGTGAGTAGACTCTTTTAATAAACTTTTCTCTATACTGATTCAGGCCCTAAATCTTTTCCCCGTAAGTCATGTCTTCCAGCTCTAACTTATTATATACTTATACTATTATATTATATACTATTCTAAAAGGAATTCCCCAAAACATGATTTTCCACACCTCTAACAGAATTTCTAACTGATAAAATTACTATGCAGTCCCTTTTTATTTTCCATAAATTTCAGACCCTTTTAAAGATATGGAAGCTCATTTCTAATTCAGCTAACTAACTCCACCTAAGACTTTTGATATATCTAGGAAGGAGTCTTTCAAAGACACAAACAGGAGCCAGGCACCTTCATTCCACTGATAGCTAATAGGGACTGGGCACCTGTGCCTTTGAAAATCTCCCCCCCGTCAATCATGTTTGACAATTATTCATCAACTTTTCCTACTGTTGTACTGAAAAAAATGTGAGCTGTCACTTTCAAGCACGTTCCTGTACACAAAAGCAGCCAAATCCATATCGATCAAAGTGACATGTTTGTAGTGCAAAATAAACTGAAACATCTATATAATTTATGGCTTGTTATGTTTGGTGATAAACAGATGCTTTAATTAAGTCTGAGCTTCAGAGCCTTTTAAAACTACTGCCTGAATTTTATCACCTATAAATAAAGAGGCCTTTGGAAAGAGGAATAGATAAGCATGAGTATTGATTTTGGTTACAGGTGTTGACCTAAGTCCCAGCAGTTACAGCAAATAACATACTGCTTGCCCCTTTAAACTACAGTTACCTGCAGAAAACAGTCTATTATGCTCAGTTCAAGAAAACAGAAGCGTTGAAAACTTACAATAGCACATTTTGGCAGGGAAGGAAGCGAAGTTATGGTAAAGATACAGGGTTTCCAAACAGCATCTCGATACAGCAGTAACTTTTAACCTTGTCATCATCTATGGGAATCCCAGGCCCTGTTTATTAGCAGTTTTGGTAATTAGATTCTGAAGTAAAGAAATATAAAGTGCCGGTGATATCACGGGGCAGATTCTGATACGGATGAGCACCTCAGTTCCTCTTTCACAAAGAAAGGCTGAAGGCTTTGGAATTCATAGTGCACTTTTATATCGGCATTTCCAAATATTTCTGCAGTGAATACTAAGCTTGCTTGTGCTTAATTTTGCCTCCTTTGAGGTGGATGAAAATACAGGCACTATATGGTTATGGGTAGAATTAGTGTCACTTAGACGCATAACTTTTGGGTGGCTAATCAATATAAAATCATTCTATACTCAAGGGATAAAATCAGGCAACTAAAGTGAGGTTTTAATACTACACATGTAGACATATATATCAAAAAATCTTCATGAATTGCCCTTTGGGTACACCCATGTATCTTTAATGACTACAAAGAAAGGCTATAAACTCACTTGGACTAGAAGCTTAATTCCTAAAATTTATTACCTAAAATTTTTTGAGGCAAACTGTAACCGAAAAAAATTCTTTAACTCTTACAGTGATTTATTGTCACAGCTGGACAGAGAATCCTGAAGTCCCAGGTAGATTTTCTATAACTTTGGTTTATCTTACTGTCTCTGGCCCATCCCTTAATAAAGTCTCTAGTGATGGTATTATTTTAAACAGAGTTGTATGTTTCAGAGAAAGAGAAATGTGGAGCATCATTTTGCTATACTTTGAACAAAGATCAATATAATGGTTAAGATGAGAGAAAGCTATAAGGTTAGAGGATTTGTGATTAGTTATTTCAGGGACTTTAATTATTTGTCAGTCTTATAAAAAGATGAGACTTTGCATCATTTTAAGGCAGAGATTGTGTTCAGTTTTGGCTGTTGGAGATGTTTAGCCTTCAGATTTTTGTTCTTATTCAGGCCTGGAATTTAACATTAAATGGAAAACTAATAAACTGTCTTCAAGCTGTTAAGTGTTTAGCAAGTGTCATCATCAAAAAAACAAGCTTGAAGCCCCTCTGATTCCGACTCATCCCCTCTACTTAATCCTCAGACATCTTTACTATAATAGATTTTACACTGTCTTTCTTTCCTGTAAGAGGTGTAGTTTATACCATATCCCAAGCTAACTAGCTCTGATAAAAATAAGATAAAACTGGTGCTGGACATTGCTGAGCAGAGAGCACAAACATTAAGAGAAACAATCCAGTAAAGAAGGCAGAGCTAATGGATCTATCTGGAATCTGTTTATCGGCGACTTGCAAACTTTGTCATCATGACGCAATACCTCCAGCTCAGAAACAGGTTATGCCGTTACGATCCACAACCTGGTGACACAGTTGTTTTGAAGAAAATTCCCGCCCTGTTCTGTCAGATGATGGAAAATAAATGATCCTTCCCACAGTTTCTTCAGATCTAACCCTAACTTTCTATGCCCACTTCTGTAGACTGTAGGGCTGAGCACTTACTTTAAGACTACCAACCAGCCTGAATATGTTTGTCAAAGCTGATAGCAAAAAGAACTTTAGTTTATTAACTCGGACCTGTCACACAAAACTCTCAAACATTCATCATGTTTTTTGGTAATTTTATTACTGCTTTCCACATATTGATTCAAAATGTGAACATCTCTCACCATTGTGATAATCCAAGGGGGAAAAAAAAAAAAAATCAGGTTCAGTGTGATAGTTCAATAAAAATTCTGCTCAGCACACAACACTGGGTTGTAGGGGAAGACCGAAAAGAAGGAATATTAAGGATTAGAGAAAGATTGGGAAAAACTTGATTGTTGGTGTATTTTAATTCATTTCTATAAACATATGGTAGGTCCTTACATCTAATTGGCATATATTTATTTTTTGTCATATGTTAAAATAAAGGAAGGAGCATGCAGATTTTTGAGGATCTGTTAGGAAAATTGTGTGAAACACAACTTTTCAATGATCCACAGAAATGATAATTTTTGTTTATTCAAAAGAGGAATTAATTGAGAGGGAGAAAGAGGAAGAATCTGTGAAGAGCCCAAAGAATCTAAATAATGTTTTTGGAAAAGATAATTATTTTTACTCACATTTGCTATTCTTGAAATTACAAAAGCACTGAAATTTAAATTGAAAGTAAAAGGAAACACATTAAAAAAATATAAAAAAAGAAACAAGTGATTTTCAGACAATGAATAACCTGTAGAATTCACTTCGACATGATTCTACACTGACCATGGAATTGACAGCATCAAAATACATCAGAATCCATAAACGTCCAGTTTACAAGGAATAATTTTCCATATGTCATATTTAAGGCATCTTGAAAATAAAAGAAAGGATTCTCAATTAGCATAAAATTCACCTTGGAGACTTGGAGTCAGTTTTAACATCTCCAAGGTTGTTTTCATGATCCATTCTCATTTGATCCAAAAAGTTTAGTACAGTTGATAATACAAAATAATTTTACAGGCAATAAAGCTGACAAAAGTATGAGCAAATATTTATTCTCTAACATGTTTTACTTGGTTATCCTTGTTGGTTTTTTGGATGAGGGTGATTATGATTGCTACTATTTGCTGATTTAAAAAGGTGAGATGACATAGGACAAGTTAAGAAATATTTTGTACTGGATTGGACAAAAGACTAATATTTTCTGAAAGATAAGTTGTTTCCATGGTACACTTCATAGTGTTTGTATCACGGGCAAATGACGAATCTAAAACAAAGATGCCTCTTAATAACTAAAACACAGGGAAAAGAGCATGCTGAGCCTCCATTGACCTACCACATATCCACAAGCATGACAAATTCGTTCAAAGCGAAGAATAATAAGTACGTTATTAAAATTTCATAATGCTTTGAGTTTGATTTCCTCTTATTCTCCTATCTTTAATGGCATCCAGTCATTCAGGTGCAAAAGCTGCTCAATGGTACCAAATTATGTTTAAATGTCCCATTTTTGTGCATATTACAGATACTTATCACATTACGCATAAAAAAAAGATCTTAGCAACTGCTGTTAGCTCATGGTTGGATTGAATCTCTTAAATGTCAGACCTGGTAAGTCTTTCAAGTCATATGAATTGTTCCAAGGATTTAAAAATGCAGTCAAGCAATTGTGTGCATTGTTTGTATTAACAACATCAGTTCAAATATGCACATCTATTCTAAACTTATATATCTACACTGTATATAGTACGTATTTATATCAAGATAGAAAAGAATAGGGTGTACAACTTAAACGTGATAGGCCTCAACTTTCCAACTGTTTGGAAATCACAGCCCATGCTGGATTAAACAGCAGCAAAATATGCAAAAGACAAACATTGCCTTTTGAAAATTTTATTTTGCATTCTTACACAGAATATCAATAATACATATATTGATGTATAAAGAGTGTGACTATACTTCAGCTTAGTCTTTATTTTCATTATTTAGAATTCATCATTGGTGGGTGATTGGACACATTAGTCATAATTTAGGAGGAACTCTTCCTTTAAAAAAAAAACTATACTGTGGCCTATAAATAAAAGGCTAGAAATAACAACAAAAAAAAAGGCATTAGAAGGAAAAAAAGGAAGTATTGTGGCTTTGCAGAGGGGATGGGAATTTCACATTCCATAACAATTCTTAAAATCTCCAAGTGCTCTTGCGAAAGGGAAAGTACTTTAAAGCACTGTTGAAACTGATTCACGATTCTCAGTTGTCACCAGTTAGTGCAAATGAATCAAAGGAAATTCAACAAAAGACAGTCTATATTATAAATACACACACAAGTTTGTTAAATATACAACAGGCTTTCTATTGTATTTCCTTTGCTCTGTCTATCCACACTGTATAATGAGGAAATCCAGTACTCAGAATCCAAAGTGCCCAGTAGGGTGTTTGAAACCAAGATCTAGATTTTAATTTGAAATGTCTTGCTTAATGACATAACTTTTCATAGGCGAGTGTGGTAAAATACAGAAAAATTGTTTTTTTCTATATCTCACAGAACAATAATCTTAGGTTTGGAAAATATAGACTTAAAGTATTTCATCTTTGAATTCCTAATTCTGACTTTGAGTCAGAGTACATAACCTGATCATGACATGATCTCCATATCACAATGCCCAGTCACTCATATGGAAGGTAAATTAAGTATGATCTTGTGGGAAAACTGTTAAAAAAAAAAAAGGTATTTGGAGTATTTAAACTGTGCAAAACTATCAATTTCTGTTTAGGCAACCATGTGTAAAAAATGCAGTTCTGCCTTCCAGAGCTTTCTGCGCATCTCCAGGTATATTGATTTGACGTAGTCCAGAAAGGTTAGGGGTTTATTTTCACAGAAACCAAACCATTTGCTGTCTGAAATAGTAGTGGGCTACTCATCAACTGTTATAATTTTCATGTGTAAGTTTGATGAGACTGAAAAAAATTTAGTAGCTTTGTGAATGTAGAATGGCCAGTCTCTTGTAATATGCAGATGATATGACAAATTACCTGTTTCAAAAGGAACAACCTGCATTGCACATCTGTCTCCGTAAGATCTTTATAGTCAGCAATGTACCGCAGGAATTCGAGTGGCTGGATGTAAGTGGATTGCTGAAGAAGGGGAAAAGAACAAGAAAGTGAGTGTAAAAGCTTCTTAATTATGAGAATCAAATAAAATTGAATATGGGTCTGTAAGCTTTGAGCCATGGCTTCTTTAACATAAAAGCCAAATAAGGACTACTTTGCTGGAGAATGAAAGGTTCTGCTCTAAAGGGGAGTCAAATATTTGCAAGAAATGCAAAGGGTATCTGAATTTGCTTGAAATTTTACAGGCTAAAAATCTGAACAGTCACATCTACACTGAATTTAGCTATTTCCTGTAAAAAGGCCAACATTTTTCCTCCTGGTTTGGAGTTTTATTGCAGGACAAAAACAGTCTAACTTTGTTAAAAGGAAACTTGTACCTCTGTTTCAAAGGCACTAACTGCAGTCTATGTTTTCATGCTAAAATTAAAAATGTTTAGCATGGTAATTCATTTGATGGGATATATTGATTACAATGGAATTTTTCCTTTGAGGCTTGGGGTTGGTTATTCAGTGAAACTCAGGACATACGTATCAAACTGAGCAGAACGACAGCTAGAGCTGCTGAGCTGAACTTTTTACATTGCTTTATCCTACACTTAAATCAACAGCAATTTATCTATTTCTCAGTGGGAACTGTTTTCAAAAGAGGGAAAGGGGAAACCAGAGTGGAGATCCAGAGTGGGATGAGTACTACATTTGTTTCCTTGGTCTGGCAGCTAGTAGCAGGCAGACACAAATGTATTATTCATGATTAATATGGCTTCATTCATTATAATAATATTGTTAATATAACAATATATAATACAATATTGTTAATATAAGTATATTCTTAATAATAATATTGTTTCACTCATTACATTCATTCATGAATGTGTTGTTCATCGTGCCTAACTGCGGATGCGCCAGTTTGATCCTCAAGCATGCCACAGTTTGATACCTTATTGCAAAGACAGAAAATAGCCTTGGGCATACAAGCTGTGCTGTAAACTGGAAGAATAAAGAAGTTCTTCAAAGGAAACTATGCATTTTTTTTCTCAAATGGTGTGAGCCATCCATATGCATCATCAGATAGATTACAGTAGAAACTCAAGGAAACTACACATGAATAAGCCTCAAATGACCAAAAGGCATAAAGAGATTAAGTTTCTAGTCTTCCTGGTTTTGGATGCCACTGGTGTAAATAAAAGAGAGATAGATTAATTAGCTACATTGAATAATAACATAGCTATATGTAAGCAAAGAGTAACAGGAAGACTGTGTAAGGTGGTGCTAAACTGAAGGGAGCATTATCTTTATATTAGGGAAAGAATCAAATTAATCAAAAGTCATTCTAAAATAGTATTCTGTATTCAGTGATACATCAGTTTTACATTCTCCCTTGTTTATGAGTTGTGGAACAGCCAGCCCATTTAACAGGCAAAAATATCTCCCAAAGTCATTTTGCATGGACTATCCAATCTAACTTTAGAAATCACATCTCTGTCTACATCAGTATATTATAGCAAAGCTCAAGGGAAAAATTCAAGCTGTGACTCCCTTATTATAAATGAAATTGGATGATCAAATAAAGGGTTTAGATGTCTGAAGTTAGCTTCCCACTTGATTAAGTAAGCTTAGGTTTGATTACAATTTTGTTGTTCATCATACAGACTATCTTTTTTTCTTCTACAGGATCTTAGGGAGAAAATAGATTCCTAAATGTATCTTATGCAGAGCGGCATGTTGCATTTAAGTTCTTTAATGCTTGGAGAAACTATCTATTAGATAATGTTTAGGTGAAAAAATAATGAATAAAACCCAGACAAAATAAATTATTTGCTCATTATGCATTTTATATGTTGAGAAGCTTGGACGGCTACGCATACAGAGTGGAAAAAATAAGGGGTAGGAAAAGTATGTTACTTAACCTACGAAAAATTACATATTAAGAATATTAAGCCACAGCGGATACGAGCTCTGTATGGCGCAGCATTTTGTTTCTGATAATAATCAGAAGTGATGCCTAGGAAACACAAAAAGGAAAGGGCATTAAAACATGTTATTTCACATGAGTTTTTCTCCCAGTTTCTAACAACTTAGGGGTCAGGATGGATTTTTCTCCTATTAACTCATCCAGTCTTATCTTCAACTTATATGGCTTTTTACTGTCTACAATGTCCTAGAAGGAATTCCACAAATTAACCACCCTTTGCAAGAAAGGCCCACTTCCTTTCACTTTCTTTTGACCTGCTGTCTGCTAACTTCATTTGACGACTCACAATAACACATAAACTGTCTATACTTCTGCCACACTTCTGCATATGCTCCAAGCCAAGGCAGACATGTTAGAGAGTCGGGGTTTTGTGGAGTTTGGGTGGGTTTTTTTGGTCAAACAGTTAAATGAAATTCAACATATTTCAGAGGAGCTAGAGTCCAGATTCAGCTCTAGCAATAACTAAGCAATAGGTAACTTCAGAAGTTATCTAATCATGCTCTTCCTTCCCTCATTAACTCTAAAAATTGTCATTGGCAACTCAAGAAGTCATAGTAAATGAAGCATCAAAAGTTTTAAGAGTGATGACTGTAAACACATAGATGATCAAAATTCAAAGAGAGTTTACCAGTTTTTACTGATAAACTAAAATAAACTGATAAATGTTTAGTGAATAACTTGTAGTAGAAACCTCGAGTCATGATTTTCCTCTTGAAGTTTTATGCATCTTCTAGCTTTGCTTGGATAGGAAGCGTCATGAAAGCATTTAAGAGTATTCTAGCAAGGTGCATGTGTCCAGGGGGGAAGAAGTGTGCGTTTGTTAGTATGTACAGGCTAACACTGTCTTCTGTTGGACAGTCAAAACTATTCCAAAATTGTTTTGTGTCATATCTGTGTCAGTTCAATATACTACTCTGATCAACCTGCAGATTCCGTGTGTTGGGCTATTCCTAATCCAATATTCATTTTTTGAGTTGCCATGTATTCTAAACATGTAGCGTATGATGCAATAATAACAAAAAGTTATTTGTCTTCTCCAGCACTGTTTGGGTTGTTTTGTTTTGTTTTTGTTTTTTTTTTTTTATTTTAATGTATCTTGTTATTTCGATTTATCCAGAAAACAAATCTAATTAAAGATCTTGATAATCAATTAGAGTGAAGACTTAGACCCAGATTATATGCTTCCAGAGATCAAAATGCAACTAAGGATTGTTTTACAATACAAATTAATACTTTGGTCATTCATCTTTTCCATACTTCCCTCTCTGTAACTACAACACAACCTTTCAAATAAATCTTTTCTTACTATTAATCTTTCAAATTTATATTTTTTTCCCTTAATACTCTGGATTTTTTTTATGTTGACATATATTATTTGAAATTCTGTAACAGTTCAGTCATTTAGAAAACTTGGTTTTATTACTTTTTATAAATTTCAAATAAAAATTAGTTTGAGACTACTTTGATAGCTAATTTGACTATTATCACTGGAAAGAGCTATGACTCTCAGTAATGGTAACAAAGAACTTAAAAGTATAATGAACACGCTCAGGTTACTAATGGATGACTACTCCTACATCCAATATGGCTTGCCTATCCAGGCACATAGTTAACACTTATTCCAAGAGACCCAAAGAGTCCTGAATCCAAGAATGTTTCGACAGCGGCAATACTCAAAAGCAATAGAGCACTCTCCCTACCAAGTCAGTCATGCTTGCTGTGGTATTACTGAAGCCTGATCAATCCCGATTTCTTCAGGAAGGGAGAACTAGGTTAGAATAACCAATGGTTTAATCCTGACATGAGTCTGGAAAACATTTGGATGACGAAGGGATAAACTAGTCTACAGAATCATAGCCTAAGTAGTATGAGGTGCCCCATCAACCAGGCTGAGGCACTCCTTCTCACCCATGTCAATACATGCTTTAGAAACATCATTAGCCTTTCTCATTTCTTTGGTAGAGTTTTCCAGGCTGTGGCTCCCAAGTCGAGTGAGGAGATTTCTGAAGCTTGGCATCCTGTAACTCAGAGTATTTCAGATTCTTGGTGAATACATAGAGTTTAGACAATTCCACACAGTTTTGAATCTCATTCCAGTGTACAGACAGCTAAAGAGCCCACTGTGCAGTCAGAATTTCCAAATGGCAATGGAGCAGCCAGATTCAGTACACGACAGTTATTGAATCTGGCCACAATTTCCTCCTATTTCCACAAAATTTAAATAACTAGGAAGTAAACGAGAAATACACAGCCCAGTGTAGGTGGGTGGAAAGTACTGATGAAGGTCAGCTGCAAGTGTCAATGAGCTGATCCAAGAGGAAAACAGGGACTACTAACAACAGAGAGGAACCCTAATGTATATATACCCAAGTTATGTCAGCTTGCTCTGTTCCGTCTCAGGTTTGAGTCTCTTAAGCAATGCTACACTGTATACATATGTCAGTGTTCAAGTAGCTACGTATCCTGAATGTACATATTAAACATTAAGTAAACACGAAACCAGAAGCAGCAGCATTTTTAAGTAAGCAGGCCTAATCCAAATCTCCAGATGTTGACTGTCTTCTGATTAGAGGTGCAGATTTCTATTTGGACTTCACAGGTCACTCTGATTTTATCAAAACCTAGAACTCCACATAATTCTACATATTGCAGCTTTTCTTTTCAATTTTTAAAACCAGAAAAATCCTTTCTTATCCTTAATATCTACTTGTAACAATACATAAAATAGTTGGCCTCTGCTAGCACAAAATTACCAGGCCAAACTCCTAATCAGAGTAGGTTCAGGTAAATATGTGCTTTAAAAGAAGGATTCCTTAAGTGTCCATAGTCACTAAAGAAAAAAAGAAAAAAAAAAAAAAGAAAACAACCCACTTGTGTCAAACTGTCCAACTGGATGTTATTACAAGAAGAATTATGTAAAAAAAGCATTGTTTTCAAACAACCATCTTCTGTTTGTTCTGTACTTAAGACAAAGGACTTGGTTCTGCTGCCTTGACTACCAGAGGAGTGGGTAGTCCTGCTGTTGTATGACTACTGTAGCAGTCATGTAGCTGGTAGTCATGCTGTAGTAGCTGATGGAAGGCCCAACTTCTTTATTTAAACATCCATTTAAACCAGGTCAGGAACGCATTCCAGATTGATGAATACGTTACATGAACTACAACTGGACCTGTCAAAGGAGTAACTTGCTTTAAGTTGGGTATGAAACGTTTTGCAGCTTTCTTAATCATTTGATCTCATAAGAGAAATAGCAGGTCCATCCATGAACACATGACAGTGCGCTGAGCCTTCCACTCTCCAAGTAAGACAACGCATAGATGGAATCTTTGCTCTTTTCTCATGCATGGCTGTCTGCTCATGTCTCTACTACGTTTTGATATTTTTCTTCTGCAAGTCAGTTACTAAATCTTCCAAAAGGCTTGCATTGTTCCTCTCCAGTGGAATGTGCTGAAGGAAGCAATGTGAGCAGTGCACTCTCACCCCCTCGGTTTCCTGCTGCCCCAGCTGCCCTCCACATTGTTGGGATACGTAAATAATGCAGACAAACCAGGGATTACCAGTTTATCTCTTCCCCACTGCCTGATGGATACATTTTGGAAATGGTACCTTTTGCATTGTTAAACAATCTGTCACTTGTGCCCTCCTCTTAAACCTGAAGTTGTACAGATGAAGGGACAAATAAGAATAATGTGATAGATCATAGCAGGATGCTGCAAGTGCTCTGAATGCACTGTTAGGTTAGATTTATGCATGATGAAGCAAAAGGAGCTCATTTCCTTTACATGCAGGAAAACAAAGAAATTATNTCATCATTCTGTAAAATACAACTACTTTGAAGCTGTGAATGGGCACTTATTTTTCTCCAGTCCATTGACATAATCCTAATCCGTCTGTCATAACCATCACTAGGAGAAGAATAAAGTCTTTTCCTGATAATATTAACTAGTTTAGCAAGTCCTCTGTGGCTTTTTTGAAAACAACAATAAAGATTTCTAGGACACCAGATGTGTACTTGAAAAAGTCAGCCTAGATAGTATGGATTTATAATGGTACAATCAAGATAAGAATCTAACTTGTATTTTCATGAAATCCTGATTCTCATCTAGCTAAAATAAAAGATTTTACCATAGGAAAGGCTAAACAGAATGCTACTCACCTGCACTATGCGGCTTACCTTTCCCTCCTTAATCTGTCACTGTGACAGCACTCTCCACTATGAATTGGCTGTCTGTTCTAAAATGGTAAGCTGCTTTTTATACGAGCCATCAAAGAGCCAAGCAAAGTGTCTGGAACAAGGAGAAACATTTATAATAGACCATAGTGAAACCGGAGTCCAATGTAAATGGCAAAACAGAGTACAGAATACAGCCAAACCGAAGCCTTTCATCATAAAGATATCAGTTCAGGTATAGCACAAGAGTTTTTAGGAGGAATTTATTGAAGTAGAATAATGTGGAAAAATGTCATGACAGGAACACCTTTATAAGTAGACATAATTCACTAATTATATTAATTCATTTAGGCTGCATTACTTTGCCAGCCTGCAAAACCTTCATATGGTCAACTTGTCATTTTTTATTTTTTTTTTTTCCCCCGCCAAAGAGCTGTATACACCAAGCAAAGCAGACAGTAACACAGAACATCCCACGTATTGAGAACATATGTTGTCTGCTTTGGGATGTTTAGCACAGATTTACAAAACAGAGTTTAAACCACAATCTCAGGTTCCCCAAGAGTTTCTGAAGCAGCTGTTGAAACACTAAA
This sequence comes from Ibidorhyncha struthersii, assembly GCA_013398815.1. NCBI lineage: Eukaryota > Metazoa > Chordata > Aves > Charadriiformes > Charadriidae > Ibidorhyncha > Ibidorhyncha struthersii. The sequence continues at coordinate 149,675 of VZSZ01000577.1, forward strand.
TAAATAAGCTTGCCTGAAATCAAATGAGAGGACTGGAGAGTGCTTTATATTTCTGGCTTAACACAGCAGATACGTAGGATTCAGATGTTTACTACCTCAGAAAAGAAACAGATCAAAGTCACCGTGCTCTCCAACAGACTCCTAATCTAGACCATCCAGGCCCTCAGTATGCAGTTTTCCTCTGGCACCAGGAGATAAATCTAAACATGACTTTTGCTAATATTTTTGTTTCGTTTTTTTCTTTCTGGTGTGTGTAGGAAGATCAGCAAGTGTGTCTCCTCCCTGTTGTACCATGCAGTTTTTAGCACAAACAGGAAGCATTTTCACAAGACTTCACCATTTTCATTTATTTTCAAAAATGAAAAAGTTTTGACTGCAGAGACATCTTGATGTTGCATATCATATAACCAAATAGGTATGTAATACACGTATACAAATGCAATATTAAAATTACACAAGTCTCACAGATAATCAGATACTGTCTGCTTCCTTATTCTTTATGTACTTTCCCCTCCAAAGTTATCCAAAGCAAATACAGAATCATGTTTACTACCAACATGTCTAAATATCAGGCTTTCTGTTAGTACAGACATAGCATTGTCTCTTAGACTTACAGCAACTGCCAAAAAAAGAAATACGTTTTTTATATAGTAGTCTGTTACTTGTAAGAGACAGGATGCATTTTAAAACACATTCCTGGTCTTGCCCTGTACACAACAAATGTGGCCACAACAAAGATGCACGTAACTGGGTACTGTGTGGCAATTTGGGAATATTTAGAGAAGAGTATGTACAAGAAAGGATATATCTATGCTTTATATATTTATTCCCCAATGTGCTGTTCTACCGTCCACCAACTTGCTCTACGGACTTCCTAAAACAGAAGTCATACCCCTGTATTTAAAAATGCCCCATGATTTTTTCTCCTATGCATTTGTCAGTCATTTTTTCAAACTTTTGTTATCTTTTAGTTTAACTTCACATTGGTAAGTGAAGTTATACCATTTTCCTTGTTTCAAGCTCACTTTTTGATGCTTCTCACTTTATATGCTAGAAGACAGCAAAAAATCATTCTCTTTTCACCTCTCCTTTACCTTCATGCTATATAAACTAAACTTGAAGGATGAAACCACACACTATGTAACATGGAGCCTTGAAAATTTCATCCATAAAATATTGTTCATGGTCACATTGATGCAATCCAAATGAACAGATTGATTTAACTTGATTCTACAATGTATTTTAACACAGTTTCGCCTCTCATTCAGAGAGCATGACAGCAACTTCGTATCTTTTTGTCTACTGCCAAGGATCATATTTTCCTATCCATCTTGGCTCAGAGAAACTTGGCAGAAAAAAAAATAATGCAGGAAGTAGTGAGCTATTACATTTTTCAGGAAATTTAGGAAGACTTGAACACTTTCTATTGTGTCATACTTCACCATTAAAACAGCAAAAATAAATCCAACTTGCAAGGAAGGAGGTGTGTTAGGGGCGAATGCTTAAATCTGGAAATAACTTGAGAACTACTGCATCTCACACACACACATACACAAACACAAGAATAACTACTTAAATAACTCGGAGTTACTTGACATTGCTTAATTCTTGTTTGGCAGGTTTGGTAGTGAATGTAGTTGTCTCTGTGACTATGACATCATTCAGAGCATTACAAATTTTGAACAAATTATGTATATCAACCACTTAACCTAAGAAGGCCATAACAGAATTAATTAACAAACACTGAAGGGGATTCAAATATAAAATAACATCAAACTGTTTCTCTAAGAAACTAACAACAACAATAATAAAAACAATGAGGAAATGTGAAACGTCTATTCATTGTGGAAGTACAGATTCCATTTCAAGCAAGAGCAAATTAAAGTATAATACAACAGCCTCTTCTAAGCAACCATTTAACTTAACCTCAGATTTTATAAAACTTTATAAAGTATATATAATCTATTCAAACCTTTCAGATTTAACACCTCTTAATAATGAATTAGGTTTTCTAAAAGTAAGAAGTAGAAATTCAATACCATTTTAACAATTTGATAGAGCAAATGAGGTTTAGCTTGAAGAGAAGTGGACCTACATTAAGTGGGTTTGTATGGTCTGAAATAGTTGAAGTTAACTTTTTCTTTTTCTATCCATTCTCATAATGGTTACAAAATTACTTCCAGCGCTCTGCATCATTGCCTGTAAAATCATGTGAAATAATCTTTTCATGCTGATCCTTATCATTCTCACTTACCTTTTGTGAAAAGAATGAATCACAATGTTGAGATATAATTCAAAAGCACTCTTAGAGTCCCACCCTAACAAAAGAGAGCTTGTTCCCTTATCAATTGCTCCTTTCACCTACTGGATGTCTTTTCAGAAGTTGTATCTACTTTCAAAGAAAATATATTAATGTTAAATTCAATATAAAAGGTCAAAATACCCCCATTCATTGACAGAAAAATCTTTTGGAACCAGCAGGTAACAAGCTCAAAGTGCACATTAAATTCGGCTGGAAGCTGCATCGGGGTAGTTAATGGTCATCTGTGACACTGTGTGACTTTGGTAGATCACTCAAGAGTTGTAACACTGCTGCTAAAAAGCAACATGACATGGGAGGTTGTTAAATCACAAACATGGTCACTTTCTGTAAGGGATTGTACTACAGCAATGCAATACTCTAAAGGATCATGTTTTTACTTTCCAAATTTAATGCCAAGTGCTAAACTTCAGCTTTAATTCAGATGGTACAAGATTTTTTTATCTCTGCCAATCTCATCTCCGAAGATATTTCTGTTTCAAGTGTCTGGCAGCCTTTTATGAAGGTTATGACACCTCTCAGCCTAATCAGGCAAACCACCTGCCAGTATTTCTGCAATCAATATGCAGATTGCCTAAAACTACCTATGTAGTTAAGAAGTGAGCAGAGCCAGAAGCATGTCAGTGCTCAGCGGGTCCTGTGGTCACCCTTTTAAGAACGGCGTAACAACAGCTACTAAGTCTGTTATACCAGACATGATAAGATGATTTATCCATTTAGCAGGTGTTGTTGGGACAATATGTATGCATTTAAGATAGTCTGTAATGATATGATTTTCTAAAGGAATGACTTATGATTTGTTAGAAAAAATCCAGCAAGATCTATTCAGGGAGCTCTGGGAAGAGTTATTTTTAGTACATAAATGTCAATGTACCAATGTCTGATTAAGACTCATAATGCTGTTGTGACTAAATCATTCCTCAAATCATATTCTACAGAGGAATACCACAACCCAACTTTCAAACAAGTTTGCTTTAATTTGGGGATAGGAAAGGGAGTAAGAGGTTAATTCAAAAGCTAAGGTACTTTATCCATTTTTCACTGAGTATAAAGCATAGGTGGCTATATTCATTTTCTTTTGTCCTAGACAATCTCATTAAATCTGGGGAACTGAGTTCTGGAAAGTTGGAAAGATTTCATTGAAAAGGTTAAGAGCAATTGGATATGATAGGATTTACACCTCTTCGGAAATGCTTATTGAAAATCTATTAAATCTGTGTCAGGTTGTCTATCCAGGCTGAACTGGGAACTTTTTTTATCTTTCAAAGGCTAGCTGAGTGACTAGGATCTAAAGAGACACGGCGCTGGTTTGAACCCTTCATTTCTTTCTCACTAGATGATGAGAAACACAAATGGACCGCGGTGTCAATTATAATAGTGTTTAATTCTATTACTTTACTACTAGAAATTTTCAAATAAATATAATTTAATGAGAGTCTTATTGTGGGGGATTTTTTCGTAAATTCCCTTCTATTACTTTCTTTTAGTAACCTGGTGGTTGCTGAGGGATTTTGTAAATCTATCAATCTGAATTCACCGCTCTTAAATGGAAACACGCTTTCATATTCAGAGACGGATATGGGAGTTTACACACAGGCACTGTGAATTTTGCCAGCCTAGCCACTGCCCTTTATTCAGAAATCATGGAGGTGAAGCAATAGAAGTAATCATCAAAAGTACGGGCACAAAGACAGCCTTAAACAGCAGCTGAACCGCCAGGCTCAAGGCAGCACCCCAGCATTTGCTGGGGGTGCTGTATGTCTGCAGGCAAAGCAGAAAAATGCAGCAGGAAAAGAAGAACACAACAGCCTAAACACAGAGGGAGAAGTCTGAGCAACAGGACTAGAGAGGAAAAAAGGAGGAAAAAAAAAAAAAGAGCTAGAGCATGAAGCTCACAGTGAAGCACTGGTATCTAAAGGCTTAGATACTGTTAGTATTACTTTTGTGGGTTTGATCCTTTTTAGTTGTGTTTTATCCTGTGAAAGTGAGGGGGATTTCAAAGAAAACACTTGAGAGCACCTATTTCTCACTCCAACATAAATAGTTTTAAAGTCCACAAATTTTGGCTGTATTTTTTACCGCTCTTATCATAACTATTTGCTGCACTTTTCACATTTTACACAAAACTTTCATTTCTGGAATTCTGAAGGGCTTCTTGAAATATTGGTGGTTTTATAAGGTATTCACCTTAATATTTAATTGTCACATATTCAAGCCAACAAACAAACATATTCTACTGTAGTTCTATCATGCTTTTGACATTTCTTTATATTTTTTAAACAAATTTTAATATAAACTATGGAGTTTTGCTTGTCTTGTGCACGTGTCAGGTTCAGGGCTCCAAGTCATTGACAACGGCATAAAAGATACCTATCTAAATAAAGTGGAAGAGAGCTAGTAGTGTAGAAATGTGAACTGCAGAGTTGTTTCAGATGAGAGACCCTTGTCTTGTAAGATTCCCTCAACGTACCACAACAGTCTCAGCTTCTATCACAAGATTTTTTTCTTTTAATTCAGTTATTTCCTCTGTTGTTTCACATCTGCCCAGTAAAGAAGAGTAAAGGTCTGAAATATGATATCTGTCATCTGGCAGGGTACAGCAAGGCCTGACTTTAGTAAGGTAAAGGATTACAGGCCTTTCAGCTCATTTTTTGCAACGTAGTATGGAATAAGCATAGTACTACGCTAAAATAAGTATAATGTTCAAGCAGTGTACTAATATTTCTGGGTAGCATTCTTGGTGCTATGCCTGCCCCTGCAGAGCTACCTCAAGAATATCTGTCCAGTGACACAGTCACCCTAACTACATTTAAATTATTAACAGCTAAACATGTTATAATATAACGTCATATTTCATTTAAGTAGGCAGGTATTGTGAAATTTGCACTAGAAGTATTTTCCTTCACCTTTGGTTCCTGTCAGTAGAGACTGACCACATCTGTCATGCTGTTGCTATTCCCACATCAGCTCCCAGCAGTGATCTGCCGACTCCAGCTCGTGCCAGTAAACTCCTGAAAGCCTCGTGCAGTACCATCAGGGGGAAATTAAAATAAAGGTTAATGTCATTTTTTATGGTTGACTAGTTCTTTAAAAAGACCAAAGGGAAGGTAGCCTCTGAAGCCTGAAGTATTTATTAGTCTAAGGATCGTCAGGGAGTACCAAATACACCTGTCAAAGCTGAGCTTATCATCTTGTGAGGAGGAATTACAAGTGCTTGTTACAGGAGCAGCAAAATCAGCAATACTGCTCTCAAGTTAGCATTGATGAAACAAAGATGGTAGCAGAAAACTACACACAGGAGTGAATAAAACATAAAATTGAACTGTAGTATAAATTCCAAGCTCAGGATTAACCTTTACAGGGTTCTCTTTTTCTCTAAAAATGCATTACAGAAGAAGAAAAACACATTTAGTATACCTTGTGCATGCGAGCATGTGCACGCATGCACGTGTGCTAGTATAGGGGAAAAAAAAATCTGTATTTTGTATCGTATACATCACAGAGGTTCCTTATAGACCACGATGAATGAATTCACCTCAGTGAAAATTTTGTACTGATAGCTATAAAAATTCAGCAATAGCATACTAGAAGAGCAGGAAAAGATAATTTATATAATATTGGCTAGTAATTACCATTCTTCACGTGTAAGGATTATTTTTTTTTGCTGGTCATGAATTCATTTTGCACCATGTGCTTGATCCCTGGCTTTTCCAAACTAGTCAAATAAAGTGATAATTAGATCACAGGTTACAGAGACTGCATTGTTTGGTTTTGGTTTGGGTGTGTTTTTTTTTTTAGATTGGGAGCGAGCACTTTGATTTTATTAGATAACTAAACTGACTAGCGAGTTGAGCTAGTAACTACACCTGATGTCAGGGCACCATTTCCTTATGTCCCAAGCACCTTCTGGCCTAAACAGCTTACAATATCAAATAAGTAGCAATCAGGAGACGAAAGGGTTACCAGTAAGAAAATGAGAATAGATGATTAAAATAAACCCACCAAAGCTTAATGAGCTAGAGTAACACAGTGAATCTAAGTCTCCTGCGTTCATAACAACCAAATTGTCATGAAAATCAATAGAGATTTTGACCACTGCTGTATGATGACATTGGCCAGATTTGAGCCAGCAGTCACTAAGTGTGAAGGGTACCCTACTGCATTATCAATGTTCTGCAAATTGCATCAATAAACCCCCCCAAATAATTAGCATAAATCCTGCCAATATTAGATTGTTGCACATTATAAAAAAAAAAGGAGTCTCGTGCAATAACTTCACTGAGTTGTGTGTATGTACATACGCATTCTATTGGCTATTGCATAAAGTTTATCGATTTGTTTGTGCTTTGGATATTTGCTTCTGTAATAAACTGGTGTTTTATGAATTGACCTGATGTATGCAAGGAATATTGGTTGGTGTATAGATCGATACTTGGAGAAATATATTCTCTGGACATATGGGCCATGCTATTTTGACATTTAATAAATTGGATTAGAGCATATGTGCATTTGGGCAATAATTTAATTTGTAAGCTGTATGTCTAAACATAGGTGTAACTTAATGACCTTGTACGGCTGATGATCCGTAACATCCTTTGATAGACATAGCATTGTGAATTTTGTTTACTGGAAATCATAAAAATAACTACATAGGAACCATGTAGGTGAGTTGACTGTTTATCTGACAGATTACATACACAGAAGCCCTGTTTTTCTTTATATCCTTCCACTCAGACATGGACCACAGTCAGTACCCCTTAAATATATTTCCTAACTGCTTACACCACCTATTATTCAATTTGTCAAGACCTTGAGCACACCAGCAGGCCCTAATTGCCCTGACTAGCCACAGCTGGAGTCTCCACCCACCCATAATTTCTCCGCTGGCCCAAGGGCTGTATTTGAGTTCAGGCTCTTTCCCTTGCCTGAGCTATGTTGTAGGTACGTTGGGTTTTGCCTTGCTGCCCTTGCCTTACTGTCTGGTGAGCGAGGCTGTGCCTAGGGCTCGCTGGCTAGTGACTGAACCTGACTGCTGCTACAGGACCTGTTCTGTTCATCTTGCTTACGTGTGGTGGGACTGCACCCCCTGTAGTCACCCCTCCGCTGCCTTGCCCTTATCAGCTCCCGGGCTGCCTTCTCTGACTGAGTGGTCCGCTGTCGCCACTGTTGATACTTATTCATGCCAGGATTAAAGCAGGACTTTTCTAGGGTAGCGATGTTGCTCAAAACAAGGTAGGCCTACAAGCTTCTTGTACACGCAACCGCAAGTCTGTTCTGACTCTTCAAATCTCAAAGCTTTGTCAGACAGAAAAGAGGCTTCTACTCCATATAGCCTCTAACTCTGCTTCAGAACGGGCCCTTTTTGTACTGTAAGTATTAAACTGAAGTAACCTGCAAGTGCTGTTTGATATACTTCTCTGTTAGGTGGGACCATTTCTGGTTTCAATTACATTTAAAAAATAGCAATATTTGCTCTGTCTTAGGAGGGCTATTTTCCTTTTAAGGATAAATGGAAGACTTTAAGGAAACCTATAACTAAGCTCAATGTACAAATTGTACTACTGAGGGAATAAGGAGTATATTGCACCGTTGCACAGTAGAGAGTTAAAAAAAAAGAAAAAAAAAGTGGCTGTGTCTCCCTTAATTTCATCGTCTCCCTTAATTTCATCGTGATTAAACTGCGCTTTCCAAATGGATATCAGAGTGCAACTAACTTGCTCTGAGGTGTATTTACTGACTGAAACAGGAACCGTGAAGCTGATCAGCAGCTGAGTGCCTCAGATGAAAAACAGGCCAAGCTTTTTTTGGAAAGCAAAAGCAGTACCAAATCTGTCAATGCACCGGGTGTGCCTGTTGTTCTTGGTTTCTTCTTGAATGATGAATAGAGGTGCATTGACAGTAGTGCGGTACCCCAGACCAAAGTTATCTTGCTAATGGGTCAGTGGCAGAAAAATGAAGTGTGAAGCTGGATTTAAAATAAAAATACTGGAGTTTAAGAAGAAGGTAGAGATAACAGATTCTTAGCTAACCTCACACTTCAGAGTCATAAGGGTCAGTTTGTCATCTATGGGAACTAGCAAGATATGGCTAAATCTTGTTTGTACTTCTTTCTTCCTTTTGTTAAACTTTGTCTGGTGACTGTGTCTGCCTGTTGTTAGTTTGTAAATCATCTAGGGCAAATAAGTGTAATCTAGCCACATATCAGCTTGCAAGCTTGTTCAGTGTCTGTCACACTGTAAATAGAAGATATGCCAAATACTTATAACTTTCAAATCCCAGTTCTTAGCTAGTTTCCTATGTGGATGCTACCTATTTGACTTCAGTTGTGCAGCTCAACAAGGCTTAGATCTCAAGTTGTATGGCTTGCCCAAGATTTCTGTTCTAAAAAAAAAAAACCCAACTCTTAATAAGGCTAGCTCTTTTGCAGACCTAAAAAGAAGGAAAAAAGCAGTAACTCAAGCAATAACCTCATCCTGCCCCCTTCTTGTAGGGTCTCACTAAGCCATGTGATCCAATACACGTAAGTTATTTGCCCCATTAATGCTATTAAGGAGATGAATTTGCTTAAGCTTTCTCCTGTATGACAGACAACAGTGATCCTGTAACATTTTCCCACTCAAGTGGTAAATTGTTTCCTTAGGAAAGGGGGATCTGAGGCAGTGAATGAAAATAAAGAAACACTTACCAATCACAAATGTTAAAGTTAATATAGGACAGCTGGACAATTGAAGTGTTAGGGGGGAACACAGGCCTGATTTGAAAGGAAAGAGAGCTGAGTGACCAGAGAATGGAGAGGCTGTGAAACTCCACGACTGCAAGAAAATTACTTGTAAAGCCATACGCAAATGTTAAGATAGGCGTGCATGCCATATAGGGCTATTGGCAGGAAGGGTCTGAATCTTTATTTGTCTTCTCTCCTATGACAAATTTCACGCGCCTACAGAGCCACTTTTACTCCTTTATTGCTACCCATATCAACTTAGCTTAGTGCCTAAAGCATTCTGGTTGGGTGCTCTGAGGTCAGTTCCTATCATCCTATCTGCAGACTTCAACAAGACTGTGCACTGCCTCCCATGTGGTAGCTTTCCCTAAGTTTTAGTTATCCCAACTAAAAAGGAATGTTCTTTATCCTTAAATGTGTGCATGTTAGGGCAAATTCACGTTTAGCAAATAATTCTCACTCTTCTGTAAAAATGTTACTGAAGTTAATGGAAGAAATATTAGCTTAGGAGTGCTGTGGGTTGAGGGAAGAACAATAGGCTGAAGGACACAAATAGTGAGAAGGGACAGCGTAGCCATCATTCCTCTGCTAATTACCTCCTCTGTACTCTTTCCAGTTACAGTAAAACTTCTTGTTTATACTGAGTTACTTAATTCGCTGTAATCACGGTTATCGGTGAAATGTCTGAGAGTAGAAACTCTTCTTTTAAGGCTTATGAATAGCTGCAATAGACTTTTTTTCACTGGATACTTGCATCATTCTGCAGTTCTGCTTGGGCCATTATGCAATTTTTTTCTCCTAGAGTTTTCCTGCTTATTCTTGATAAGAAATAAGGCTTTGCCTTGGCCCGCTGCATTGGCATGAGTTTTTCTAGTAATAGCTGATGGATAGTTATGTCCTGGTCCCTTTAGACTTCACTAAATTCCTGCTAAGGAAGAGTTAAACATTGCATTAAAAGAAAAAAAAAAAAAAAAAGGCAGGAAACCAGCTGCCGAAATGTGTCCTTCACATTACTGCAGAGCTGGTTCAGGATCTAACTGCTGTTTCCGCTGCACATGCTCCACAATAGCAACATCAAGTGGACAGAGACGGGCTGCCAGCACGGTACCTGCCCAAGGCCAGAGGGAGCATTTATTCCCACCAGGAATTTGAAGTGGTAAGCTGAGAAACCATCCATTTATTATGTTATAACTTTTGTCCAAGCACATTATAAGGTAGGTCAGGCCTGTCTATAAGAACTGCAACACTAGAGTACTGCAGAATTGCATTAGTTCAATGCAGAACTTGCATGAAAATAAGTATTTTTTTCTATACAGTGTACTTTCTGTTAGTAGAAGTATAGTCACAAAGACTGTATCAAACTGACAACAGGATTTTTTAAGTCCTATATAGTGCTCATGCTTAACTTTTTGACTGAAAAGACAATTGTAAGCCAGAATATTTTTACAAGACTAATATATTCACCCTGACATACAGCAAAATTTTCTATTGAATTGCTGAAGCTCTTTAATATTTACTTTATTTTGTTTCAGGACAGTTAGCTGGATAATGTTTTGAACAATTTTGAATTATCGATGAAATATCTAATGAAGTAGATGGGTACAAGACTTTCAAAATTCTCATTTTTTAAATGTTCTGAAAAGTTTTTGCTACTAACTTTATAACTAAAGTCAAAATACTAATAAATCATACAAGGAGAAACCAGTTTTGAAAGATAGTTTGGTGGATTTTCAAATTAGACATGAATCCACTTCACTATCCTTTCCACCTGGTTAGTTCCTAATGGTCAGGAACTAATAGGCATGGTTGGAATTCTGTTCTTATATCTAAAAAAAAAGTCTTAAGAAGCAGTCTGAGGTAGCGGAAGGAGTTGTCTTTAATCTTTCTGCAGCAACCTGATCAAATGATTTCAATTATCAAACTGTATTTTTCAAACTTTAAACTTATTCTATTTAAGACCATAATATGTAGAGCTACTGTTTAAGAAATTACCGCGTGAAAGAAAATCTCGTTCAGTGCCCACTGATAAGTAATTCTGGGCTGAATACTATGGGTGTACATTAAAACTTATCAATTGTGTTCAGAATTTATCCATGTAGCAGCATTAACTGGACACAACTTTCAGACATTCATTTTCATTTGCATATATTAAATGAATGTAGAAATGTCATTAGTGACAGTACATTGAAAGTAAAATTAAGCAGGGGCAAAGTGCTTCAACACCACCACAGAATGGTCAGCTGCAAGTGAAAAATCTCAGTTACTGAACAAAAATGTCTGTCACAATTGTCCTAGAAGTCTCTAAAAGGCAACAGCCACTCTTCATGACACTGACACAGATTATGCTTATGCAGCAAGTTCATGTTGTTCGCTGTAATTATTGTAAAACATTTGACTGGGTCATGAAACCAGACAATGTCAATTAGTGCTCTGCATGCAATTCAAGTGGATTAAGCCCCAAGGTGGAATGCTGAAGAGATTTAAGGAATACATTATTGTATTACATGTCTGCAAAGTATATAAAACAAATACCAGTTTCAGTGTATGAGGTGTCTCACCGGACTAAGTTATCTCAAGGTCCTACAGTAAACTGCACACAAATTTAAATGCAGTAAAAATGGCAAACAAATGCAAACAACAAAAATACAAGTGTGTATGTATAGGTGTGTCTGTATGCATAATTATATGCTTATTCACCATACAACTTCCATAGAAAATATAAAGCTCCTTTTAATTTAGCTAATGGATAATATTTTTCCTTATTCTGACAGGAGTTAATGGACAGAGTACATGTGCACTGACAAACTAAGATATTACTGAAGCATTAAACAAGAGCATCCAAGCATCCATGTAAGCAGATGTTATCACCTTTTCTCATAGTTAAAGCTGTTTGCTTAGCTCGGAATATTTGACTGCTACTGGCACTCAAGACTTTCTTCTCTGTCTTTCTAGAAAAGGCAAGTAAAGCTCCTTCTTCCTTCAGGAAACTGGTGAAGATGTCAGATGGGTACTTCCAAGTGAAATACAGAACTTTTGCTTGCTCTTTTTCTCTCCACTTTCTCAAATGCCTTTGACTGGGCTGCTTTTTAAGCACTGCTGAAGGAATGCTCTGGCTATGGATGCAGCCTCTACCATGATTCACAGTTTTGCGCAGTAGGTCAAAAAACACCTTATGGAAACATTTTAGCATCTGCATCACTGCCACTATAAAAATCTCAAGCATTTTATACACTTAACATTAAGCCCCCATTGTGGAATATGCATATTCTGCCAGATCCTTTTATGACAGATGCACTGAAGAGGATTTTTTTTTTTTTAATCAAGCTGCACAGTGAGGCATTGACAGAGTCAGCAGTAGAAGCAAGCACGACGGACTCCAAGGCATGTGTTCCAGTTCCTAGATACTTTCTATAGCAATCACGAGGAGTTGTGTTCTCACTCTGCCTAACTGGAAGTTGAGCAGAAAATGCTGTTTACTGCTGCTGCATGCAGCTTAACAAAGAATGGGTGGAGGAAGTTATGTATAAAACACTCATGATATTTAATTGCTGTAGCACAGCAGGGAAGATGTACAGGCCTTGGGATTTCCTTTAAAGAAAGAACAGGTTGGATGCTATAATATGGTAAACTGGAAATACTGTATTGGGTTTTTTGCTAGAAATGAAGCATGAATTAATATCTCTGCTTAAGTACCTGTACGTATGCTGACCCGATTGCATCAGTTTTGCTAGAGAAAGCCACTGCAACCACCTTACAGTTGTATGGAAACACAAGTAAACATGCTCACAGGAAAAGATATATGAAGTGTGAATATTTTTTCAGAATGCCTTGGGTTTCCTCCACTCCCACTTACCTCACCTGTGTACTTCATCTCCCATCAACACCACTTCAGAAAAACGTATCCTTCCCCCACCACAGATGTTATGAGTTTTATATAAGAAAAAACATTTCTCCAAACTATAGAAAAAAATCCCCAACCTTGATAAACCTACTATCTAATCATGCACAGCTGTAAGTCATTATTGATAACAAATAGTTCATTTAAAGACCTTGCATGTCCTTGGGCAGATATTTTATGCCAAAACCTAGATCTGAAAGCAATAGCCAAAGTATAACCTCCATAGGAGGGCACACCATATGTTTCCCTAACTAATTTAAGATACTGCTTAACAGAATGGTTGTTATCTTAGATTACTCTGGGAAAAAAAAGTCAGGAAAAACAGAAGTATGCCTGTGTAATGGCTATGTACAGCAGAAGTGTTTATAAATGGTTTGTTTCCGCTCTAATTGTTTTTATTATTTTTCGTGTGAATAAGAAGACAATCATGATGAGAAGAGACTCCGCTTATATGCGAGAAGTGTATAAAGCTGAAAACTGCAATACAATGGAAAGCATGTGAAGCTGTGACTTATTTCTCTTGCTTTCAGTTATTTGGTGCCTTGTTTACTCTGTCAGTATAATCATACAACTTTTAAAGTTAAAAAAATAAGTCTTTTTTTTTTAATCTTTGGCAAGTTTGAGTAAGAGATTTAATTATCTAAACCATTTAATTACTTCTCAGCTTCATTTTAGACATGGAATAACATTTCCTCTGCAGAAGCTGTCACATGAATTCCCATGAATTTTATTCTATCATTTTTTTTCTGTTTCAAAGTGCAGGCATTCCCGCACAGTTCCGCTCTCTTCAGCAAAATAACTTTCTCAGTAAGTCTTCTCAGACCTAAAATAAAAGAAAGACTCCCATTTCTACCCATGATTTTTACCCACAATTACTTATTCCCTGTCTATGCAGTAAGGGCAGACCAGGTAGGTTTAAAAGAGACCAATGTTAGGTTTTGAATGCCCTTAAATGATGGAACTCACAACCACGGAAGAGTTTGCAATATTGCAGCCACTGCCACCTGTTTCTGATAGCTGTTTTCCCTTTTCATTGCACTAGTATCCTGTAGTTTGAAAGTCACAGAGAACTGAGATTTTTATTGTAAAATAATAATTATTCTCACAAAATCATTCAGGCAAATTTGAAGTTTCTGCAACTTTTATGTCCTGTGCACTTTTCAAACTGGCTCCCTAAATTCTCATGCAAACTACAGTAACCTAAGAAACAGATTATAGTCACATATTTTACTGTATTGAGTTATTATGAATGCTGAATATATACAAACTTAACCAAGAACAACACTTCTTTTTATAGCTTCTCCCTTTATCCCTTTTCTCAGTATATCTAAATCCATTTCTGGCAACTCTAATGAGTCCTCAGATTCTTTCTGAATTCAAGCCAAGTGGTTAGAATTTAATATATGCTGGACTTAGAGATGTTTCTCCCTTTGGAAGAGCAGGCAGCTTTAAATAAGATCAAGTACCTGAAAGCGTTATAAGGAGGAAAAATGGCTAAGGTGAAAAAGTTGTGGTGAGAAAACTGCATAGAACAGGGAGCTGAGATATGTAGTGTGTTTTACCTTACACTTGTGCAGGCAAGGTAGGAAGTAAATGGAAGTTACAGGATAGGAATACACGTTTTCTCAAGTTTTTGCATCATTTCGAGTTTCCGTAAGAATCATGGCGACAAGAAGTGAATCTTTTGTAACGACCCTCCCAGCTGGGCAGCTGGAGCTTAATTTTGGAGTTTTGTCACAATTCTGAATTTCATGAGTAACTGTCACAGATATTTTGGCACACTTGGGACTGAATTTAAACATTGTCCAAAGTGTAGAAAGCAACCACAACCTTCTCTGAGAGCTGTAAAAATGCCTGGGAGTGAGAGACTTGAAGCACTTGATCGTATCTAAAAGAAGACTGAGATATGGTTGTATTGTGGTCTAGAACTACTTTAGTAGTACTTATTTATTAAAATGTCCGATACTAAAGGGATCTTTAACCTGGAAAAGAAAAACATGGAAAGAATGAATGGCTTGAAAGTGAGCGTGATGAATGCAAGGCTCTGCATAATTGAAAACGGAAGTAAGAGAGATTTTAGACAATTTCTTGTATCTGTGACTGAATCTCCTTATAATTTGGCTGCTGGTTTTGATGTCTTTTTTTTAAAAGGGGTTAGTAAACAAAATCCAGAATGATACATGCAGCTTGCAGAGAATTAGGCCCTCATGTCAATAGCATTGAGTGAGATTGAAAAGCTGTGTAAGTAGTGATGTCTAAAAAAAGTAGTAAATTATGGAAGTTGGCAAATAACTGAGCAGTTATAAAATAAATTCAATCGGAATAGTTTGGGGGACTCTGGATTAGGTCTGCAATTGAAAAACTGTTTAAATGATCGGGAAGTAATATAAAAAGATGGATTGCATATCTTGAGAACTAGCATTTTGTGTGAAAAATTGGATAATAGGAGTCTGAATTTACAAGGGTGAAGAGAACTGGAAAGACTCCCAGGACAGAAAGGGCCTCTTCTAAATTGTTCCAGAACAACTTCTTTTAATCCGTGTATGAGTTTCTAAACTCTCACACTTCAGGAAAGCTGAAAACAAGTCGGGTTATCTTTTTGGTATGTAAGATGCTTTTTATTTTTTAGTGGCTTGAGGCCATGCAATTCAGTCGGAGTATCTAAATAGAGTTAACATTTCATGCTATTATTCACATATATTTGTATCTTGGGTTTATTTTGTCACTGGTTTGGTTTGCGATTTTTTAAAGTACTTTTCTAGCAGGCACGACTCCATTACTCTCTAATCATGTCTGAACTTTTATATTCCTGTTTAATAGATAGGGTAATCAAGATTATTTAAGATAGAAGTAGGTTGCCAGTAAAAACCTAAGGGGAAAGAGAAAGATTAATGATTGGGGCTCATCATTTATGTGACTTAAAAATTCACAATTTAAGTTCTATCACATTATGTAGGAAGCTTTCTTAATTTTCCAAGTATACCTCTATTTTGGGTAGGCTTGTCTGTGCAGCTTTTTCGTATGCACTTATACATACTGAAATGGCTATAGATGCAAACACATAATGTAATTAGAATAATTCAAATAAGTTTTGTGATAAAACTTCCTTTTAATTACAGGAATATGTATGTATGACAAGTGAACTTCAACTGTCTGTATTAGCTAGCACTGAAGCATACATTCAAACCTGTATGTTTCGTAGGTGTGTGATGTGAAAATATTAGCTAATCTAATGCAATCTGAACTAATCTCCATAGCTTTGCATGCTTTTTCCCTTTCGGATCTTGGTTCTTGATTCCAAACACTCTTCATTTCTAATTTGCTGCCACTAGTTATAAAGGAAATTTCTGTTTCTTTTAGTAAGCCAACTGAATCTAAACAGGTTTTTAAAGTTCATATGACATATGGTAAACACCAGCTACAGGTTTGAGGTTCATACTCTGTCCAGGTTCTGAGTACATATTAAATTGGATACATGCTGTCCTGTGCATCCATATTGCTCCTGAAGAAAATCCTCAATGTACCCTCAAGGGAGATGTAGGATACTCCAACAGTGTGGGTGGCTGAGGAATTAGAATTGCAAGAGTACCTCAGGATGCATGTGTCCCACTGTATGGATTTACCTCTTGTCTAATAGCATGTATATCGATCCTTATTGGTTTATAATTCTGTTTATGTTCATGAACTGGAGAGAAAGCAGAAGTATTTGCTTTAAGTACAATTTTAGAATGCACCCTATCAATTTAGATGGTAAAATCCACCTGTAAGAGTGATTTAGGCACCTAATGCTAAATGCTGTCAAGAAGCTAAAGGCCATCAAATATTGCAATGTTTATACTGTACATGATACGGTATGTCCTGCAAACCTGATCAGAACTCAGATCTAAAGAGAATTTAGTTTGTAAGCCTCTGGAAGGGGAAGGAGTGAAGGGTTGAGTCTCTGGTCTGTCTGTTGTCCCAGAACTGATTATATTTTTTTAATTTATGTCAATAGATATAACTGGATCCAGTCTTTGGACTACCATAGTGAAGTTAGAAATCTTGTGCAAAACGCATAAACCACCAAGCTAAGGAATCACAGCTCTTCTGTGGTCTCTTCTAAATCGTGCATTCCTGTCTGCACAATTGCCAAAGGTCTTGGAAAAGATGACTTTGAAAAATCCACCGCAAGTTCCAAGTCTTTTCCCCACTGAAAACAAAGTTGTAATTGGAGTCACTGGGGTTACATAAGGGGTGATTTCAGCCTGTTCTCATATAGATAAGCATTTTTGCACCTTGTATGACCTTGATTGTCTGACAGCTGAGCAGATACTGCAGTAAGTTTCTGTTCATTTGAAACAATTCTGTACAGATGTTTTCATAGGATAAGAAAGCTGATCAGAAGGCACTTGAAATCCAGGAAAAGATAAATATAATATATGAAATAAACAAGTGCAACTGACACTGCTTGGACCTTTAATTGATGTATTGTGTTGACAGCAATGACGAACATTTAAATGTTTTGCTCAAGATTGTGGAAACTTTAACCCCTGGGAAGCTTAGTCATGGGAATTACTGCACAGGTTTTCACATAGTAATTTTTGTTTCAAAACAATATTAAAAATGAGTGGAGTAATTAAAAATAAATAGCATGCAGCCAAGAGCTTTGCCTAGATTTTGATCTTTCTTTAGGTTCAAGCAAGCTGAGATAGTGTTTATAAAAGCTTTTGTCATTTCTGGTCTGGCCTCTGAAGGAAATGAGATCATGGTTTGTCTCCTTCTCCTCTATTTCTGTCTGTCAACTCCCACCTCTATATGACTGTTTAAATCTATTGGCCAAATGGACTATTTGGACCGAGGCAGAGGGGCTCCAAATATTTATTTCACAGAAATTATTGTGAAAATAAAAAAATCATGGTAAAGACAGACTTCCTTGATCTGCTTTGTGATTAGTTCAATCTTAATAAAATAGTACAGAACTTAAACTGGGAAACATCACCTGGAATGTTCTAAGCATGGAATAAGCTTCAAGTGGAGCTTGTGATCTATCAGGTACCAATACAATCTAAGTAGAACATACCAGGTTTCAACAATTCTACTGTTTATGGCACTAGTTATTATATTTCTGGTTACTACAGAGGTAGGAAATTCTTTTATATGACTTCATATTCATTTTCATTTAACCTTCTTGTCCACTATTGGCAAAGATGAAATATTCTCTTCTACTGCTGTACAGTCTTACTTGTCTATAAAGTCCTTTCTTCTGTACCAAGCACTGTATCCTGGTCCTCAAAGTTTGCTTCACGATTTTCTTGCTCTTTCTTTCTCTGAGTGTTAATTAAATATGCTATCCATGAAAAAATTCTAGACACACACTGCTGTTTCAAATGACTCCTTCATTTCTCTGTGGTGTCAACAACTGGAGCCATAACTTTTGAAACAGTTTGTCCTTTCTTGAGCATTCAGTTTTCTTCAATCTTTATTTAAGACTGAAAACTTTCCAGGACATGGCCCATCCTCTTTTTATACATTCTCAGGCCCGCAAGGCTCTCAGCAAATAAAAAATATTAATATTAAACACAAATATACAAGAAGGGATGTAAATTTAGTGTGTGAGAAATTTGTTAAATCTTAATGACATAAATTTGGCTCTTTACAAGGCTATTTGTCTTCAAGCTGTAATATATGCAACCATACACACTATGGCTTCAAGAAAAATAATATTGTGTGCCTATATATAATATATACGAAAATATGCATTCTCTAGGAAAACTGAATATATTTAAGTGTAAAGAAATCCCACGTGTCAAGTAAGTTCCAAAATTAACAGTACAAACAAATAGCTGCATGGATAGATATCTGTTTACTGAAGGGAAAAGAAAGAGAAAAAAACCCACATCTTGATCCGAGTGCCAAGTTCTCTGTGAATAAAATGGAATTTTTTCTTCTCTAATTTTGCTTGAGGTCTCAATTTTAGCTCCAGACTGCTCTTTATTTCTTGTATTGTCGTGGATTTTAGGACTGGCGGCCACAAGGAATGAGCAAGAAAGATTAGATGAAGGACCACTCATGCCTTTTTATTTGTTTTTGCAAGGTCTAAAACTAGGAAAACTATAACTACTGTAGTGATGGCATCACGATTTTTGTTGGGTGATGGAGAATACCGGGTGTGGGGAGGGGTGTTTATACATGTTGATTTCTGCCATTTCCTCCTCCATCAGATCTCCAAAAACTCCAACAGAGACCAGTCAGTCAGCCAGCAGCAACACTCTCAGAGTTAGACTGAGCACAATATCACACAAACAAACAAAACCCCAGCTTAGTCTGCTCAAAAAAATAATTCTTCTCTGACCCCTGTTGTGCAGACAACGCAGCTGGCCAAAAGATACACCCCCTTTTGCTTTTCTACAGAATCATTCGACAAAAAAAAATTCAAAGTACTTTACAAACAACAAAATTAACCTCATTCTTTGTCACGAAAACCTTTCTTAGGGAAACTGAGGCAAGGGAGTCTAACCACAGTTTCTCAATATTCAGCCTTTCATTCCATGAAAGGGAAATAGAGTTTCTTTCTGCTTCTTCATTTTACTGCAAGGTTGTTTTGCTACCTGTTCTCAGTTATCATTTATTCTGTAAGTCCTGTAGGACCGAGATCTCAAATTTTACCAGTTCTTCCTATACCTTAAATTTTCACAGAAGGAGCTCCACTGAATTCCTCTTGCTATTCTAGTCAGCAGAATATTTTCATTGGATTCTGTAAAGTTAGGAGGTTTTATTTATGAAGCTTTTCTCCTTCTCTATCTGTCAATGCATGCAACTCAAGTTAAATAATAAAGCATACAATCAAGAAAGGTACAAATGATGTAGAACTGCATTTGAAGCAAACCCTTGCTACTAAACTGTGACGTGTGTATACAAAAACATTCAGAAATGTTTTTGTAACCTTCTGCCAGGTCTGTTTTCCTCACTTCTGTTAAGAATAGAAGTAGTTAAAAGATCTTTTGAAGTTTAAGAGACATTTGCTGAGATTCTGGTCCCATTGTTGTCAAACTCCACTGAAATAAATCGAAGCTTTCTTAAATTTTGACAAGGATGTTATTCAACTTCCATGTTTTCCAGCTGAAGTGAAGGAAGAAACAAACATTTGTCTGCAAGGAAAAAAAAAAAAGCTTTTTCCTTGAAAATTTCTAGTCAGTTATTAAAATTGGTTTTGTGGGACATATAGATGTTTATGTGTATTTTTCTGCATATGATTACAGTGTGGTAAAATTTGTATGGCATTCAAACATATTAGTGTATTTTGAATAAAAAATGGAAGATTTTGTGTAAGTGGAAATGATGAAAAATTATTGAGACCAGTAGTATCAATATCAAAAGAGAAACTTTGAGTTAAAAGGGATACTTCAGATATTTAACTGCTTGTCCGTCACTAATTACAGGCATTGTAATCATGAACTGAAAGGTACTTTATTGCCTCTATTGTTTTAGACCAGTTAGCTTTTAGAAATAAACTATAAAAACAATTAGAGTTTCCTGGTCACGAGGCTTATTTCCTAATCCATTGTCTATAATTAGCCAGGAAATCACTTGGCATTAGTCACAGAAAAGGCCATAGGTAATTGTGCCAGCTTTATCACTTCCTGAGCTAATGCTTGTGGAAGCGGACATGAAAACAATAAAAAATTCAGTTAAGGTTCATTTACCATTTAAAAATAGAAAACTAACAAGAGTGTAACAGTTGACTGCTACCTCAGTCTTGAAATCAACCATAAGAAGGGGCAATTTGCAACCAGAGATATTGACCTGCACTATTTTGTTTAGAGCGTTGTATACAACCACCTACCTCTGAGTACCAACTTTGACAGCTTCTCTTTTATTCCCAACTATGTACTCTAATATATTAGTAAAACTTTCATCACTAAACTTTGTGACAAAGGAAACAGACTGTCAGCTCACAGCTTCAAATATAATCCAAATATAATTAAATATCCATACTCATAAATAATAATTTTCCATTGTATGAAAAAAAAAGAAAACCTACTCTGATCTTTTCCAGATTTCAATATAGCTGAAATATAGACTCAGAACACATTTTTTTTATTATTATTAGCAGCAGCTTTTGAAAGTGAACATAAGTGATGAAGATGTATGACTGAATCTGGAATTTAAAATAACCAGTAATCTTTTAGAAGCAAAGCAGTTACTTCTTTTACCCTTTCCAGCTGACAATTCCGGGTATCTATCTAAAACTGGATTAGAGCAAAGAATAAACTCCTAAAAGAAGTACGCATATTCAGTATGGAATCACTCACAGAGAAGTGTTCTTTGCTTTATCCATGTTTTGTTTTATACTCAAAATGCACATATACATGTGTTCATACTTTGAGCGATTTATGCAACTGACAGGAATCCAGAAACTTTCTGAAGCAGTTTCTTGACAGATTCAGAAGAAAGAACCAATCTACTGTATGCATCAGGAAGTATGTACTGACAGTTTATGAAGCAGAATTTATATGCAGTGCAAAGTGTATTGTATTTGCTTTATTTTTATAGGTATAAATATAGAGCTATGTAACACCCGCATAGTCTTGGAATTAGCATTTGAAGTGTGAAGTTAAGCATTTGAAATTCATTAGAAAGTACAAGAATTAGGCCGCCTTGATGATTCATTTTCTTTTTTGTGGTCTAACTTCACTTTAATGAAAAACTTCCAGCCACACAGAAAATGTAGTTTTATTTACCATCACCAACATTTTGCTATTTTACTTCATCAGTTTTGTTTCTGCAGACTCGTTTCTCTATTGTGCACTCTTTTGCAAGATGGTCTTTTATTCCAGAGACGTGGACATGTCACTGATATCTGAGTTGAAGTTGTATCAGTTCTAGACATTAACAACAGGAATTTACAGATTTGGTCAATGAATAACCAGACACATTAGTCAGCACGTAATAATTATGGCTTTAAAAAAAGGCACAGAAGGTTTGAAATGCTTGGGCTTAGCATTTAATGTGGCATTGAATGTTCTGCGTCAGTTGTTTTATTAGCTCTTGGTAAGTGTCTAATATCCCTCACTGATTGAAGAATGATATATTTACATAATTCTATTATTTCCAATAGGGAAAAACTGCCCCAGATAGGGCCTGTCTTCTCCTGTCTGCGCCTTACAGAATTAACACAGGCTTCCCACCAACTCTAAGGACCTGCAAATACTGTAGTTAACTTCACACTTTGAAAATACTCGACTTTCTGAAAAACAGAACATATTCATAGTCCCGAAGGAGAAGGTTTCACTTCCTTCTTGTTCACAAAGATACATAGTATCTTCCTTTGATGCAGATTAACAATTTTAACACCGATGAGCATAGAGTGGGCAGAAGAAACATAGGATCTCTGGTTCTGCTGGTGAGGTTTTTTTATTTCAATTCCTTTGAAAAGACTTTTCAGTTTCTGTAATTCCATTCTAGGGGAACCGTCTCATAATGAAAACTGAAGTCTATAAATCAATTCTAGGCTGAAGGATTAAAGTGAACACAGGAGTTTTTTCATTTAAACCATGAAAACATCATACTTCTACTTGGAGTTAAGACAGACCGTTCATCAGATGCACTGTGGCTGTTGCTATGCAAGTTTGTAAATTTTTTGAAGATTTTTGCTTTGAGAAACTAATCTGTGTTCATACCTGTAACTCAAAAGTTTGGGGAATGTTCAGCACATCTACCAGGAAATTAGATTAAAACTGCTGCCAGCCTGTTTGAAAGGTACAGCTGAGGGGTTTTTATAGCTCGAATAATTACATTTTAATATGGAGCATACGTACAAGTGATCTATACTAGTGTCTAAAATTCTTTGTCCTTTTGTTTTCAACTATAGCTATATCAACTAATTGGTGAAAAAGTAAGACACTGTTATTGCTATGACTTGCTTCTGCTGTTAGTACAGTCTTAGGCTCCAGATGGAGGGATTAATGAATTTACAAATAGTATAGATCTGCGAGTCATTTTTGCCAGTCTTCCTACGTAATTAATAAAACTGGAGAAAATGCTGCTTCTTTCTTTTTTAAAATTATCTAGAAGCAGAAAATTGCATTACGGATGAAAGAAGGATGATGGAGTCACACTGTGGTGATGAAGGAGCTGCTGATACTGGAAAAATCCCATAAATGGTCATTCTTCTATTCCAATAAGGTGGCGGGAAGGAAGGGCACAGGCGAGAGAAAGGTACGGTCTCTTTCAATTCTTCCTAATCACCTTCTTGACCCAAAACTTTTTCTTCTGCTCTCTTGTTTCAGGTCAAGGCCCCTAACTAGCTGTTAAGCATGCTGCGTTGGGTTTCCAAAGCTGGTTGGAAGGATATGAGTAAGACGCTGACTAATAAACAGAGACCTTTTCAATTTGGTCTAAGGTGAGAGTCAAATGCAGTAAGTCCTTATACTGCAAGCTGCTTCAACTCCAGACCAAAGCATATTACTGTTTATTGAAGCTCAATATCTCTTTCATCTCTAATTCAAAATGCAAATGTGTACTAGTATACAAAGTATGTACACAACATACTTTGAGAAGCAAATTTTATCCCTTGCTTTCAGTGAGTAGCAACTTAGCCCATAGTAATTCCCCAAAATACTCCGCAGGGCTCTCTCTCTGTAGAGGAAAGTGTTTTACAGAGTGAGTAAAGGAGGAAGAGAATACGGTTTGTGATAATTATCACCATTCTCAGGATGTTCTTAAATGCATACTTAAACACTTGTACAGGAACATAAGTTTTGAAAATACAGCAGTATAAAATAATCTTCCAGATGCATTACAGAAAATTATAACGGAAAACAACTGTTCCTCGATAAGCTGACTGAAATCATTTCAGTTTAACACTGGAGAACAAAAGCTGAAAGCAAATGTTGCAGCCATAGGGGTTCTGCCAAAGTAAAGCTGCCACATACGTTAAAAGTAATCTTCAATATAAGGGAAAGTAATTTTTCATACTTGTGTGAAATTATGGCTCAGGCTTTTATTGGAAGGCATTTCTGAGTTGAAGGTGCAGAGAAAAATTTTCCAGGTCAATGTTGCAGGTTGTCTACTGATGCCCAGAGTACATCTTGCTGACCATATTTGTTTAATGCGAATTCACTCAAACTAAAAGACAGAATGTGGCTGAACTTTCAAATCATGCAACACAAAGAAAAGGTATGAATTTATGTCCATTTTAATTTTTTTCCTTAACACTTGAAATAATTTATATGCTTTAAAAGGGGGGCAAAAATATATTTTTGTAATACAAATTAAAGCTTATGAAAATATGTTGAAGTGAATACACTGGTTAGCAGGTTTTCTGAGAGTGACCAGCACATGGACATGCATGTGTTTTCTTTGTATTAATTTGCCCTTTTGTCTTGGATCTGAATCTCAGGAATAAGCTCTAGGATGGAACTTCAGTATTTGATCATCAGGGTCATCACATTACACTATGAACAGTGACACTGTTATTGCAACCATAATCTTGTACTTCCTTTGACATGTAAAGACCACCTAACACTTGTACGCTTCAACAGCTGAAAGCGCTCAGCACCTCAATCCTCTCCCTTCCTCCCAGGTAAGACTTTTATACTCTCAATTCGTTGTTTTCCATTATCTTCCTTTCTGAACAAATAGCATTCCTGGTTTTGTGGCTGTCTAACCATCACCAGCTATTTCTAAGCTACTGAAACTGGTGGGGGTGTGTGGACACTTTGCATTGGCCAGAGTTCTCAAAGACTTCATAATTTATATGGAACTTAATCATCACATTTATAGATCGAATTTTTCATAAACCCCAAACAATTAAAATGAGTAATTCAGCCACCGGATAATTCTGGATATTTTTTCCTTAATAGCTATCTTGGGGATACATACAATGAATAATAGAATAAAATTCTGTAAACTACTTTGAAATAATTGTTTATAAAAATCAGTCACCAAGGCTGCAGTCCTTGGAGAGGAAATCAAATATATTTGTTGTTCCATTAAACTTCATTGCACTTAGATGAAATAAGCAGACACACATTGGGTCCAAACATTTCACATATTCCAAATAATCATGTGCTTCTTCGTTTCTCACATGGGGTTCATCAAGAACCAAATCCTTCCCTTCTACTCCCCACCTCACTTCTCAGTTTTATCAGAAGCTAATTAGGATGATCACAACAGGAAAAGGCATGAATTTCCAAAGTGACCTTTTTTCCATTTTCTTTTATGAGGGGCTTCAGCTTTGTATCAGATCAATTAGTTAATTGGGCATCACTCCCCTAACACATCTCACTTACAAAAAAGCTCCCAGCTTAAATAAACAGTCACACTCCTTCATTTTAGATTGAAGGCTGGAAGCTCATTATAATTGGGGTCCGCTGCTGTTTCTTTGAGCAGTCTCTTATCTGGGGATCAAGCTGCATGTAATGCAATCTTCCTCCACATGAATGAAAATCTTATCAAAATAAACCTTTTCTGTTGTCCCTCTCCTTCCCTGATTTCCCTGCCATAATGCTAACTGAAATAGCAGACTATTCAAAAGAAAAAAAAAAAAAAGGGGGGGGGGGGGCCTCAATTAGGCTAAGAAAGACTGAAAGGGAATTTTATAGTCATATGGTATTTTAACTTCAGTGTTGTTATTGAATCCTGCATTCAATTACATTGCAGTTGTACTGTTAATGATCCCCTATATAAATATACAATAACATACTAGCAGTGAAGTATAAGGTGGTTATCAAGAGGTCACACTGTTTAAAAAAAACAGATATGATGTAGCTAAGGGCCTCTTAGAACTATTCCACCATCTACTTTTACATGGTTTTTGACTTAATCCTCTCCTTTAGTATCCTATTTCTTAGTTAGACAAGATTCTTAGTGACAAAGTCATCTAAAAGAAAATAAGGGCTGAATAACTAAACATCCCATGGTTTTATGTTGGAGTATTAGTGCAGCTGTGATATATATACTTTATTTATTTAGAGAGACAGTACACATTATCATATACACTGTTATATATATTTTCTTTTTCTGTGTGCATGGTCTTAGGTCTGTTATGGCATTTTTCTAAAAGAGAACAAGGCAAATATAGGACATTATTGTGAAGCACAAGCATTACACAGGAGAATGCCATTCCTCTCCATGACAATGGGGTTGCTACCAGATGTCTCCCAGGTCTGGAGTCGACCTTTGGGGCTAACAGATAATAGACACCTTAAGAACAGCTCTTCTGGGGGGGGAAAAAACAGCTCCTGTAAAAAGTATCTCAAAACTATGGCAAACATTAGAAACAAACTCTGGTTGTTTATTGTAGTGGTCTGCTTTAAAATTAGTTAGTTTAACATCTCAGTGTAGGAGGCCTATGAAACACAAAATGAGGAGTTTCCAATGCTTAAGCACTCATTCCCAAGCTTTTTAATAGTAATGATTGAAAATATACCTCCAGGAATCTTTTCACTCATCACTGAAACAGAGCTGTGTCCAAAATCAAATGTGGCAGCTGTTTAGCAGTACATGACAACACTAAACAAATGTTTAGACAAGGGGAATGAAAAATATTATACGAAAAATTGTACTTTGGTAGGATTTATTTACAGAAAGCAATACAGGAAGAATTGTTTCTAAATGTTTAACATGTTTTCCAGACATAGGCTTTGGCTCCTGAAATACACCAGCACTCCAGTGATTACTAGTATGATGGACTTCAATATTTTTGTATATTAATGTTAATAAAAGTACATCCTTCACTTTCCAGTACCATACAGAGAATTTTTTCTTAACCAAATATGTCCTATGTATAAGGATTTTCTCCAAAGTTTTTACACCAGTGATAAATGTTTTCCACTGCGTTCAGTATATCAGGTTTGTCATTGTGGTCAGCTCCTGTTTTGCCATTAATTGGAATAGAGGGTAAGCAAAAGTTGCTGTAGTGGTCTGCAGCTATATCAGCAATTATGTTTGTGGGCAACACAGACTATACCTTTGGTATATCAGAAAGCATGGATTTAAGAAGGAATTGGAACACAATTTTGTTTATTACCGTATTTGTCGTTGTAGCACCCAAGGAATGAAAAGAGAAAAGCGGGGGAGGGTGGGAGGGGAAGTAACTGAATTTCCTGCTTTAGGGTGTAAAAAGATCTGTACTCAGGATTAGGAAGGCACATTGCTGATGTTTTTGAACTGACAAGGTATTTTAGAAGTAGGCAGTGTTTGTAGGGGAAGGATGTCAGTTGTGGGCTGATGATAGCTTTAATTGGGTATAGCTAGGTCTAGGTTTCTTCAATAATTCAAGAAGTTTACTTAATTGCCAATAAAATATACAGAGTGTTAAGACATCAATACTGTATTACAAGAAAGACTGCAGGAGAATGAAAATGCATTTAAGTAAAGCCTAAAGCAGTGCAGGATGGAGGCTTTAATATAATCAAGAAGTCAGAAGCAGAAACCCTAGAGAAGGAATTTCTATGAGTAAACCTCAACATAGCGCTGCCCTCTTCATGTTTAGTCATGTATGTCTGTCATTTACTTTTGACAAAGTGAGAAGGTAAGAATAAAGTCAAGACACAGATGTCAACATTTCTTTTTGACATATGCAAACACAGGCAAATGGTAACAATATTTATGCAGTGGAATCAGTCAATAACAAGTAATTTTAATTAAGATTTTAAGCATTCTAATTGTGTGATGATATATGATATGATGTTCAAGCAGCTAGAGAAAAGCATTAGGGAGGAGATGGAACAGAAAGCAAAAAGATGGTTTTAGTTACCTGTATGACAAGTAATAGTCAGTCTTGGTTAATCTTTTCCCTAAAACTCGAAGGACACCCTTGGTGGATGTAAGTGGCTTTAGTTTACTGATGTCCCTGATAGTGGCTTGTTAAAAAGAGCTTCTAAACCACTCTTCAAAAGAGATTAAGGAACGTTCAGATTCTGCAAATATTAGTTCTGCTGATGCACCTTTAACAGCTGTAAGTTCTATTGTCATGTTGGCCTTAAATAGGATTTCTTGCATGGGTTATGCCTAGTCTATTATACTGTGCCCTAACTGAAGCTTTTCTAAGTGACAAAAAATGATCTTTTAGGTCTAAGAACAGCTGTTTGCTACAATAAGAAAAAAGACAGAATTGCAGATTGGTTTGAAATCAAGAAAACCATGGAAGTTTCCTCAGCGACCTGACTAGACTTTTTCATTATGGCACTTTAGAAAATAAGTTTTCACCAAGACACTTTCAAATAAGTTTATTTTTTGGTACAATGCCGAGCTGCATATTAGCATTGCGGATTTTGAATCTGAACTGCTTTGCAGCATTTGGATATTTTGGGATGTGTCAGTTTGGCTGAAGTCCAAATCTGCCCTACAAAGATTTTTATTTTACCGTATCAAATGCCAGAGCTGTTTCTTTTTTGCTGTTGCGTAGTTTGGGGCAGAAGCCAAGGAATGTGCGGGCGGGCAGGGGCTCTAGAGTATCAGAGGGACTGACCACCCTACATGCATAGTTTTCTGACAAACTGAGCACAGGTGGTACCATTTGCAGCCCACAGCAAAGGCAGCACGGCTGTCAGAGAGGCTGCAAGAGTGTCAGGAAGATCATTTTCACAGAGGTGGAAAAAATTTTAAGAATGATTTTAACCACAGGTTCAAGAATTAGCTGTGATCTCAACAGCCACTAAGCTGAATCAAACTGCCTCAACCTCCAACAAGTATCTTGCAAAGAGTAACAACTGAGGAACGCTCTCAGTGGGTGCCCATTTTGAATACTCACTTTTCAGCAACGAAAAGATTATTTTGTGGAGTGCCTACACTCTAAATACATTTGTGTAGCTAACCTATCACCCTGTTGAGATGCTGGATGACTGCTTTATAGCAGATGTGGACGTTTTCTTTCCTTTGCAAAAATAGCCAATAACAGCCTCAGTAATGGGCCCTTTGAAAACTAAATATGGCATAAACCACTGTCCCCAATGTACAATAAAAAATAATATAAAATACTTGAAGCTGCAAACTGCTGCAAATAGCTTCTCTAAGAAGCTGAACGACTTGGTCTAACACTTCTAATTTCCTGTAGGTCTGCCTAAATAATGGAAGAAAAAAATGCTAAAGCTCAGTTATTACAGAAAAAGATAATGTGATCTCTTTGCACTTACAAATTAAGACACTTTGTTTTTATACTTCTGGAGTCAGAACTCCTTGTGGAAAGAAATGTGCTGTAGAGGGTTAGTCATTCATTACCAAATAGATAAGAAAACCTTACCACGTCAGGAAAATGCTTTGGTATGAGAAATGTGTACAAAACAAACTATGTCTTATGTCGTATTGACCTATCGTTCGCTATCCACTGGGGTTAATTTTGAGGTTCACTGGTTTCGTATAAAGGAAAAAGATTGTGTTTTTCTTGCTTCTAGCTCTAAAATTTATGAATAACTCTTCCTGAAATTCCGAGCAATTGTTTCAAGAAACTGAAGCAATGTATTTAAATGTCTGAGTACTTGATATTGTTTCCAACAATTATATTTTCTGGTCTCCAGCAGTAAACATAACACAAATATTAGCACTCCAACAGAAAATTATCAAAGATTTTCATAACTAACAAAAGTGCAGTCCCCTTTTATTGTAAGTGGAAACTGACACAAATTGACAATGCTTCAGCTGTAACTTTGACTAAACTTGGCTCAGCCTTAACTACAAGACTATTTTTGCCCCAATAGAGCAGTAAAATCCAGTACTGAACATAGAGGGAATGCTGTGGGAGAACAGAAATTTTATAAATCACCAAGATAAATGCATAGAATCATATGATGAAGAGAAACATAACATTCATTGTGTCATTTTTATTGCCCAGAAGTATTGATAGAGAAAAGATACAGAAGTCTTTACTGTGTTTGTGGTGTTCATGCTGAATGGATGGATACTCTTGAATAAATCTGGTTTCTAGAAGGCATGACATTCTGAGAAAGCTGGCTATAAGATTATCATTCTTGCATTAAAACAGACTCCTAAATTTACCGATTGCAGTTTCCCAAATATATCCAAGATGGGTGGAAATTAGAACATTTTTTCAGTTCATCATGCAAGTATATCGATATTATATACTGTGCACATATGTACACACATAGTGTGTATATATACATACTATGTACTAATAAACTCATTTTTTTTCAGTGAAAAATGCTGCAATCAGTGTTTGGGGAGGAAAGTGCAATCAAATTGCAGAATCACAAAGTCCTGGTAGAAAACCTTTTGCCTTATGCTGATGTTATTTACATTTTATAAACATAGTCACTGACTTGTAGTAACCGTCATGGATCCTTAATATTGTCTTTCTGCTCATCCTGTCACACATGAACGCCTGCCTTTGAACCCTGCTCCCGGATGGCTGAGCTCCCTCCTGGAATTTATGCTGTTTGGCTTGGGCCTTTCATGAAAGAGAAGGCAGCTGACACATTCTCAGTCAAGAATAATACGAAGATTTAAGCTGAAAGTAAGTTGGTTTCACTTATGCCTTTTTCCCCGATCAGATGGCAAAACCACCACATCTTCTGTTTCATTTTCATGGAACATTGGCGCATGTGTACTGACATACACAAATTTTAAAAGCATAGCTCTTTATTGGATCCAATTGATTTTCCATCTCAACAGACTATACTGAGCTGCCATTTGACCAGTGTCTAAGTAAGAGAGTGAGCAGGTGAAGGGAAGTACAGAAAGAACAGCATTTGTCAACTAGACAAATACACAGAGAATGTTTTTAAGAGCATAAAAACATAAACAGCCTTTCCATCAGTGACTGCATAATTTATGAACATTATCCTGTCAGACTAGGCACTCTTTCCATCTGTTTTTCTGTCAAATTCTCCTGAAATCTGCTCATATTATATTTGATTGAGAAAATAGTAGTACTGAATAAAGTTTATCACAGTAGCAGGGATGTGTTTGTAGACTCACACACAGACACAAAGAGTTATCACTAGGCAGGTATGAGATGTGGTTGTCCCTGTGCCTGACTGGATTCTCTGTCCTGTTTTTGAACCTACTCACAATTTTTGGGTTGCTTTAGGCCTTGTAAATGTTATTTTAGCAAATAAGGCATTTCACCAAATGGTTTCCACAGGCTTAACATGTTTTAATGCAGTCTTCAACCCTCTTTGTCACATGACAGTTCAGTAAACAGTCCCTTGTCTTTATAACAGCCTGATTTCCAAACCTTTTATTTGCAAGTCCCAAAGAACAGAGCTGAGTATCTACTTTGTTCTAGGGATTGCTATAAATCAAGGCAGTCCCATCCAGCTGGGTTATCTCAGTAAATTTGGATTTTCAAAAAATCAGTAAAATGGGCCACATTACAAACATGGAGGATGGTCTGCCCTCTAAGTCTCCAGAAGGTAGCTTCCACAGTAACAGATGATATCACATCCTCTATACTGAGGCAGCAATGAGCTCAATTCATACCAGCCACCTCTGGCATTAAAATCTGGTCCAGGATCCATGCTCTGTTCAGTTCTTAGTTTTTCAGAGTAGACTCGGTAAGTTATGTGCTGCAGATTAGTCCTGTGAGAAGTGGGACAGTGAAAGAGAACCATATTGTCAGCTACTGCAGAAGCATCACAAGATCTGCTCACAGCATAGGGAGTGAGATACAGCTATACTATATTTTAGTCAGAGAATCTCCTTAAAAATCTCAAAAGCCATCAGATCAAATGGGGCAATATGCAGGTTAGAGTTTTCCTGCCCTAGAATATAAGGGTCTATGTCTCTTGGTTTTATACCTTTTTTTTGGAACCATTAGTTTTTATTCTCTGACATCTTGCAGTCTGGTCGTAGATTTGAGATGGATCTGCCTCCATCTTTTCCTTAAGTGAGCATGCTAAAAATATGAAAATAACTTTGAATATCTAAACCAGGTTTTATTGGGATACCAAGAAGATGAACAACTTTTTAAAGAGGGTATGCAGTCATATTGTGTCTGGCAGATATTTAAAAAAATATATATAAAAAAAATTTGAAAAACTATGATGCCCTATGTCCTTTCCTACAGGGTCATGCTATGTTTAGTACACATCACTGGGTTTTTTTATTGCAATATGATCTACTGTTGCAGGCTGACTCCAGCCAACTTCTGAACATTCAGACTCTCTCACTCACTCCCCTCTCCCACAAGACAAGAAAATAGGAGGAAGACGGGAAGACTTGTGGATTGAGATAAAGACAGTTTAATAGGTGAAGCAAAAGCTCTACCTTCAAGCAGAGAAAAGAAGGAATTTATTCACTGCTTCCATCGGCAGGCAGATGTTTAGCCGCTACTTGGAAAGTGGGGTCTCAGCATGCGAGACAGTGGCTTGGAAAGATAAACGTCATGATCACAAACGCAATTGCTGTTAAGGTAATGCCAAAAAAGAGAAACCAGAAATCCTCCCAGCCAGAGGTCACTGGAGATATGATTTCCAACATAAACATCTCTTAGCCTGATGCAAAAAATGGCTAACTTCAGCAAAATCAAGGACTACACCTTATTGTTGTTCCCTCTTACTTCTGGCTTCCTGAGTAAGTGGATGGCTGGTTTGAGAGTTAACTGGCAATGCCAACCTGTAGCTAGTCGGTCCAGTTCAGCCTTGTGAAGGACCTGTAACTTTTGTCTGGTCTGATGTAATAAATGTTCAGCTGGAGTGGAGAAAGCAGTGTTGCATTGTTTACCGCCTTTGGCTTCAAGAAGAGGAAATCGCTGCCACAAAAGGTGCACTGCTGAAGGAGATTTCAAAGTACAAGAGAAACCTTTATGTTTCCTAAAAAATGCCTTTTGCCTTCTCATGCCTTTGCTAAAAGTTGATTCACTGCACTGCACTGAACAAGGACTTTACACACTTTAGAAGTATTTTATGTGGAACTATAATTATCATTTGTGATTATTCTACCTACACTGGAAAGCTGCGTGAGCTTCTAACAAAAGTTACGCTTTAAGTAACTATATCACACGTACTTATTGTAATTTGACAAGTGTTAAGACTGAGGGTGGAAAAAAGGGATAGGAAGAAGAAATGTAGGCTGAGAGCTCTCTGCTATTAGAAGGGTGGCTGAAGATACTGTATGGGAGTAATATGAACAATTTCTCCTCTGACAGATGATTCTGATGAGCACTAAATACTTGAAAATCCAGTTATTTGCAAATCTCGGTCTTAGCAAAAGCTAATTTTTGTTATCCTACTAAAAGCAGTAACACAGTATTCAATATATATCTGGTCCTCCCAATGGGGAAAGGAAGAGAAGACATTTTCAAAGAACATACACGTAATTTATCTCCATATTCCTTTTTCTATGCAAGAGATGTAAAAGAGGGTAAATGTGCAGTCTCTTAATTTGCAATGGTACAAGAGTGTCCGAAAAAAATTAAACTATCCTGGCTGTGACACTAACTTAGATATTATAATTTGCAGAATATGACCTCTGGGGACTCCAGAGCTGATAAAGCATGAAATACCTGAAAGGAGGTTGTAGAGAGCTGGGGGTAGACCTCTTCTCGCTAGTAACAAGTGACAGGACAAGAGGAAATGGCGCCAAGTTACACCAGGGCAGGTTTAGATTGGATATTAGGAAGAAGTTCTTCACAGAAAGGGTTGTTAAGCATCGGAACGGGCTGCCCAAGGGAAGTGGCTGAGTTGCCATCCCTGGAGATATTTAAAAGATGGGTAGATGTGGCGCTGAGGGACATGGTTTAGTGGTGGTTTTGGCAGTGTTAGGTTGCTGGTTGGACTTGATGATCTTAAAGGTCCCTTCTGACCTAGATGATTCTCTGATTCTGCGATTCTAACTGTAATTGACGCTGTTCTGCCACCCCAATGCACTGACTGCTGTGGTGGCGAGGAAGCATAGCTATGCCATTTCTGACTATTGTTTTGTCAGTACAACCCCTTGACCACATAAAAATAACTCATTCTATCATTTGTTAGCAAATCCCCTTCAAAATATTGCTGAAACTCTTATACAGTGCATTTAAACTGTCTTAAAATTTCTCTACCACTTCCAAAAGCTGCAGCATATCCTCTTATTTTAGTTTTGCTTTGCTTTCAGGAAGAACACTGCTTCTGTGAATGCTTTGAACACGGGGTATTCAATTACTCAAAGCTTTATGTATCTAGTAAATTAATGACAAACTATTCTGTGGCCTGCTTCTAAATAGTGGACTTCTTCCGACTGTGGAAGACAATTCAGCTGTAAGGCCAGATTGCATAAGTAAAAAGAGCAAAAAAGAAATTTTCACATACTGTAAATATCCATTTATTGAAGTTATCTTTAAACAAGTTAGCAATAGATATACCATGATTAATTATTCTATCACAGTGGACTACTCCTTAAATCTTTCATAAGGTCATTACCAGTTTAATCAGTTTACATCGCTAAAGACCTCAAAAGGTCTTACTTTGTAGAATAATTTTGGAAAATGAAAATGAAAGCATATGAACTGTTCTAAAACAAAACAAGTCTATGTGGATGTAATATTTATAAATTGTTTTCTTCTCATTACGAATTACAAATATATCCCATGCTACTGCAACATTTTAATAACAATGTTGTCATTTTGCCTACACAAGAAAAAAACAAAGATTTGTGTTAATGACAGCAATTATATATGACGTAAACATATGCACACAGTGTTTAGTCTTTAGTTTCACTGGCATACGCATGAGGAAAGCAGTGGGTTTAGTATGAACTTAGAGTGATGTACTACTACTCATCAGAAGTTTGACTACATTTTTCAAAGCTGTTCAGCATATGTGTTTATTTTTCCAGTCTTCTTGAGAAAATTCTGTCCATGGCAAATTATGGTTAAGAATAATTCACTAGGCATAATATACTCACTAGGTCTGATAAATGATTGATTCTGCTGAGTATTTAAGGATTGTGGTTTCTGTCTGGGCCAACGCATGAGGGACCTTCAGAGCAGTTGTAACTTGACTTAAGTTCCTACACCGAGATATAAGGCTGTAACTGAATTACCTTGTCATCACACTAGGACATGCAAGTTGGATCTCCTCCATGTGACATGGTAAGTATGGAGCAAGTCACGAGACAGATAAATTAGTCCCTGGCCTCTGTTTTACTTTTTTCTTCAGTTTGCATTCTTCTGGAAACCTGAATTCCTTCTCCCACCATACAGATATTTATTACACAGCCAAAATACACATAACCACTCAAACATACGAGGCATTCATTCTAGTCACTTAACAGAAGAAGGTATGCTTGTTAGACCAAATATTCACATATCCATACGACCAGAGGTGTAACAAAGAGGGACCAATACGGTTGTAGAAAAGTTTTGTGTATGAGACATTGTATAATTTGTTCTGATCTTAAAAGTTCAGCAATACTACTTGCAGATCAGGCAGAGAGATAAAATAAAATACACATTTGCCAGCTGCCTACAAACACACAGATGCACTTTGTAGGCTAGTTAACATGATGGCTGTAGCCAGCAGGTATTTCAGGTGAACAATGGCAGGACATTACTAGTTTACTATCAAAATAATTATTTACTGCTTTAAGTACCTTGCTTTTATGAGCAGAACATTCAAATGTTGTTAAAGAACGTAACAATCAGTTTCCAAAGGTTGCTGCCCCATGGGCCATATAGGAAAAGTCTGTCATCCAGCTCCAAAACATGTTTATCACTACTGAAAATGAACCTTAAATTCACCCTTTAATTAACAAGTTGTATTTTATTAATTTATTTTTTACCTTGCAGAAAAATATATGAAATATTTCACAACTCAGTAGTAAATACACGTCCATTTCTCCCCTCATCTCATTTGAGTTTTTAGTCATAGTTAAAATGGCTATAGTGTTAATGTTTTTCTATCCATTTTTTTTAAAGCAAAATACAAGCCACAAAATTTTTGTGAAAGGAAAATAAACTGTTTCTTGAGAAGCTATAATTGATTTTCTGAAGAATAATATCTTAAGGTAGGGCATGAAAATAATAATGAATATTTTCTCGTTGCTGCTGCTCAGTGCTCATTAGTCTTCAATGTCTTTTAAACTATAAATATTTTAAATAGAGTGCTTAAGAGAAGGACAAATCTTTGTTGAGTATCTAAACTGCTTTCAGGTGGGAAGGGGCAATTTTGTGTGGTTTGTTTCATTTTCTTCATGGGAGGGCCTTATCTATTCACTGTATGTGTCTTCACTACTTAAATGATTTTTTCCTTATTCTTTTAGGTGAAAATGTTACTGTCTTGAAGGTACTTATCTTCATTTCCAATCCATAGAACTAAAGTTAACATCTACGTTTTACAGATGCAGAACCAAAGCGGAGATACTAATTGGCTTTCCAAGCTCACATAGACTTTGGGCAGAATTGCTCAAGTCCAGGACTAATGCTATATTCACCAGAGGTGTTCTGAGCTTTGTCAAAGCATTTAACTTAGGAGAGCAGTCCAGCTATGAGCTGGACAGTAGGTGAAAGGAAAAAAAGAAAAGCATGTCCAGGCTGGACAATGTGAGGCTGACAAATTCTGTATTAACAAAAACTTGAAACATTTAAGTCAATATTCTTGTATTAGCCTTTAACTACACCATGAGTTTGAAATCAATCCAATGAGGAATGAACGTTGTCATTCCTGTTGGACCAAACTACATTTATAAGCCTCATGAAACTTTAGCTACTAAAATCTGCGTAAAGACCTAGGTTGTGTGGAATAATCTGGAAGCCTGCAGTAATCCAACCTTGAAAATACAGAGGAACAGATAAAGAAGATAAAGGGCTGTGACATATTGATTAGAGTGGCATTACAATGGTTTCAGTTTTTATAACATAGATTTCATGAAAGAAATGTGAAAATTTAAAAGAATGTGATGCTTTTAGAGTACAATTCCATTTTATTAAAAAAGAAACACTTTTATAGAAAAACCTATTGCTTTTCCTGTCATAAGCTCAGTTTAGCTACATAAAGATGCAAAATACAGAATCATGTAAGAAAGGGGATTAAAGAAAACACAGCCATAGTGAATAGCCACTATTTTTGTACTGCTCACCCACCAGAGCTCTGACAAGGCTAACAGCAGCAGCGGTTTTAAACCTTCAAAGACACTTCTTCCTTAAATATGCTTTTGATGCTCTATCCAAGGACCAGACTAATCAGGGTAGCAGATCGTTGTTATTTCCATGACTTTCCTTTAAATTTTAGAAAACAATTTTTCTTTGGATAAGTAAAAGTCTCACCTGGAACTAAGAATGATTAAACTACAGTTCTACACCTAGTGTTAGGTCATGACCTGACCACTGGAGTGAAGGAATGACAAGAAGAGCACAGGAGATCCCAAAGATGCAAATCATCCAAGAACCAAAAAAGCGAAAAGCTTGAAAATAGACTTTTTCTGCTACACCTTCCACTACCTACCCTTGTGCCTTTGTTCCCAGTCATTTTGCACTACTAAATAAAGAGCTGCCTGAACTGGTTACTTCTTTAAACAGGGAATTTGTATAAACCCTTTGCACAAAGCTGCATACTTTATTTTTCCTTTGCTTACAGTCCACACCTTAATTATGTGGAGAAGCATGCAAGATGATTGAAAAATATAGCTTGGAATTATTCATGAATGCAAAATATAGCCAAAAAAGAAAATTCCTTGAGCAATTTTTGTGTTTTTCTTATAGACACCTCATCTTCCTTCTTTTCACAGTTTTGTTTTTTTTTTTACTACAGACCCAATAAGACAGAGATAAACTGGATTCTACTATGGTAGAAACAGCAAAATAATCATTTGCATTCTAACTGCAAGTACTTTATTATTCATGATGAATCAGAAACAACACTGACAATTTTCAAAACGTCAATTAAATTTCAAGGCTCACAATGTGAAGGGGATGGGGTGGGTGTGTGTGGAACCCACTTGATTTGTCCCTAAAAACCATGAGCAAATTTGATTGCAA
The DNA here is from genome assembly GCA_013398815.1 of Ibidorhyncha struthersii. NCBI lineage: Eukaryota > Metazoa > Chordata > Aves > Charadriiformes > Charadriidae > Ibidorhyncha > Ibidorhyncha struthersii. Next base: position 187,506 of record VZSZ01000577.1, read on the forward strand.
AGAGACAGAAAGAACCCCCACAGGCCCATTTTATGTAGCATTTTTCCCCATTCTTTTGTGCTGTCAGTCTCTGGATTAGAGAGAGAAATAAGCTTACTGCCCCTTACTAGAAATACAGAGCAGATCAAAGCTGAAATAAAGTTAACTTTTAATGGCAACTTCAAGAAATGTAATAGCAAGCTGTATAGTCTTAGTAGACATGACTTCTTATCAGATATTCTTCATGATTTGCAACATGCATCACACGTAGATTCAAATGTATGCAAGTATAAACATTTCTTTGTCTTTGAAGGGAGCAATGTCTCACCCATTTTCTCTCTGGGATTTCCATTGACTGATGTGATACCTTTAGCAGGGGCGAAACTGGTCAACCTGAAAGATCCCTGCTGAACTCAGTCAACAGGCTGAACATGACCTTGGCAGCTGTTTCTGCTTTCAAGGTCACTACAAGCCTTATAAACTGTTTTCCTTCCCATCCCTCATAGGATTAAACAGCAATATGGTCAAAAATAACTAACTTAAATATAAGTCTCAAGAGAAAGTAAAAAAACAATAAATACATCCAATGGGGAGATATAAGGTGCAGAGAAAGGTCCATTCAGGGTCATATCCAAGGACTATAGCTTCTATTCTGCTGCAGTTTGCTACACTTGCGCAAGACAGACTGTTACGTTGCACATTTAGAATCTCTACACCACCCCCCCCTACCTTTCTTTTTGTCAGAACACGCTTCTTATAGGATTAAATGAATCAGATAGGAAGAAGGCATTATGACTTTAATGATCTGAACTAGAGATGTTCAGCCTGCAGCCTAGACACTATGAATTAAGACCGTGAGAAAGAAAGGATTTATTCCTTTCTTCCATTACAAGTTTAGAAGCCTCAGCCTGAGCATAATGGGAACACAAATAGCTACAAATAATGTCTTTTTCACCAGTCGCTCAGGGCACACTAGAGGTTGAGAGCAAACAGTAGAAACTATGACTCAGGTGTATGTTTGTCCCTACCTAGGGTTAAGCAGATTGGGAATTATTTTGTTACGTAGCAGTGGTAGGCAAGGAACTTCTGGAAATAAGCAAAGCAAAATGTGCCATACTTTCACTTTCCCCATAGCCATTTAGTCTTCCGTACTTGGCGGAAAAGAGTCACAGCATGCGAGCAGACTGAAATTCAGGACTCCCACACAGAAGGGAATCCCTAGTAGTAATTTAAGAGAGGTTTCTGCTTACTTTCACCACGTGTACAGTTCAAGTAGAGTCAAGCTGCTGAGGGAACATTTTCCAAGGATATACTTTTGCCCTTGGATTTCAAAAGAGCGTATGTGTTCACGGAAGTAAACATGGACATGCTGAGTCTTCAGTGTATAACATGATTTAAATATATCCAAGCATTTCTCTACCAACCCTTCCCTCTTGCTTTCAGCTGAGAGGATATGGAGCATGTTCCAAGATGCATGGCCATTTGGATATTGTTTAGGTATTTCCTCTTCTCTCCTGGCCCAGTCTCCTTATGGACAAATAAACAGAAGTGTCAAAAACCTTACAAAGGACCTGTTCTTTTCAAATTGCCAGATTAGTTTTGAAGGCTCAAATTTTCGTTTTTCCTAACAGGATGGAAATGCTGACTTTACAGTTGCTTTGAACTGCCAGAATGGCCCTAAGCAGTTGTAGAAAGGCTAGGAATCTGGATGAGAAGGTTTGGAATGGCTCCAGAAAATCATCCCAAATCTCCTATGCTATACCAGCTCATGTTGCCAAAGGAAAAACATCCGTTGCTTTGGTGCGGTGCAGCGCAGCTGTGTGACTATTCAAAAGTACATTTGAAAACTGCAAAATCAGCAGGCTTCATTTGCATGCAGTTCTGGGTTCTCAAATAGGTCTAATTTAGCAAATACCCCACAGGAATAGGAAACACTATGAACATATTGAGATAATTGAGAAAATTCAGGGAAAAAATGCAGGGAGTTATTATGCACACTAATCATTATTTCTCTCACTTATTCCAATTTGTTTCGCCTGCTTTTGTTTAACCGTTCTTTTTGCTTCTTATATTTTTCCTCTACTCTTATTAACCTATGAAACAAAGGCTTATGAGATACAATTAGAAAAGAACTTGTCAAATTTATTTTAATACAAGAATTATGTATTGCTATTGTATTTTGGTGGCATTTGCAATTACACATTAGGATAAAGCCTATAAGGATTATGAATCTTCCTATTTTTAAAATGATTGTCATCTGCTGTTAGAAGGAGCTTTTTTTCCCTCTACAGAGGATACTACGTAGGACATTTAGGTGTATAAAAAGGATTTCGTGCCTCTGTCTGAAACATTGGGTTAGGTATTTATTTATTCATTTATTCATCAATTCATTCTATTTCAGTAATACTTCAGGAGTTCAATCAGGGGAACTAGAGTGGTAGGCACTGAACAAATGAAATCCAAAATGTCCTTGATCCAGAATATTTACAATGAATGAAGCAACTGTAGAATTAAATATTCTCTTTCTATTCAGTGTCTAAACAGACAGTTAACCTTTTCCCAGCATGGTAATTTTTGAGACTTGCCTCAGGTCAGTGAAGTAACAGAAAAGAAAAAGATGAAGTGCAATAATAAGATCAGCTAGCAAGTTTATGGAATGCTTTCCACAGCTGCTTCTAAACTTTCCACAACAAAAGAAATCTGGTCCCTACATAGTCACCCAGTACTCAATTGTATGCTCTACTCAGCATTTTATGTTAAGCAATATAGTGCTTAAGTTTTTGAGGTCAAAAACATCAGTTCTGGCACCTGATACCAGTGAAGACAACTGTTCATTAAGTGGTCATGCAGTACTATCAGTCACACATACTTAAGCAATACCCACTCCTGTGTGGAAAAGAGGGTTGTTCTACACGCTTGCATATAAAAATGCTCTTTAGATTCTCTTTTCCTCCTATTTATATTCAGAATAGATCTAATTAGCTATGTCTTCTCACTCCTTGGGTGTACCCTATGTCTCTCTTAGCATAGTTAGCATTGTGGCCCAAACTAACCCCGTATCTTCCCTGAAGGAGACCCTAAGGGTTCATGTTACAAGGAATTCCACATAACTAACTTCTTCCAGCCTCTGTTTGTGTATTATGCTTGGAGAGGTTGATGTAGAGACAGAATGAGGCGCTATTGTATGTGAAAGAAATTTCCTGAATTTCCTAAGCCCCTAGGAAACCCTGGAATAATTACAGTAGTCCCACTGTTGAAGTAATTTGCATTTAGGACCAAAAAAACACAAAAAAATCTCCTAGATTGGTTGAAAATTTGACTTCCTTATTTTTGCACAGCTATACCACAACATAGCTCAATGTGCCCACACGTCTTTTGTCTCCACGTTTCCCCTGTCTTTGCATACTCTTTTTCTTTAGATAATACTGTCCTTCATCAGCCCTTAGTTTCATGTCTTTCCAAGATCTTAATTAAAAAATACTGTTCTACATTTCAACAGATAAGCTCTAAAGCAGGCAAAAAGTGCAACAGGTTAGCAACACAGAGATAATCATTTAAGGGCTGGAGGGGGAGAAGAGATAGGAAAAAAAATGTGTTTCAGTTGGCAGAAAATCTTTTGGTTTCTTATGGTCTTTCTTTTAAAGCCTTACTCTCCAATGTTTGTATACAATATAGAAAGCAGAAAAAAGCAGATAAAAGACACTCATTCATGCATTAAATGCAAACAAAGAAAAAATCATTGCTGAGTACACAAGGTAGTGGTGTTTTTTTTTTTTGGTTTGGGGGTTTTGTTTTGTGTTTTTTTTTCCTGGCTGAAAGCTGTTGCCTGCATCTATTCCCAAAGAACTAAACATATAATTATATAACATGTAATTACTCAGCTTTCCAATTATATAGAGCAGGGTCAGAAGTTCCCTACATTTGCATGAAAGGACTAATGAAATGGGTCTCAACACCTGGTCCTTGCTTGAGGAAAATAAATTTATTGAATGAAATCCAAGGGTAAAAAAAAGTAGCATTAGCGTTTTGTATTCTCATTTTTGCCAACAATTTGGCTTTCCTAATACAAATGAGAACAATGCAGTAGAATTAGGCTGGAAGTCTCAGAGGTCCTGAGTTCCTTGATCCTCCTAAGGACAGGTAAGATGCTTAAGGCAGCAAAGAATTAGAATTACTTTCCTAATTCTCCCAAGCCACCAACACAGCTGCAGCCTGGCATATCCCATTATAGAAGCCCATTACAGGGGACGTCCAAAACAGAAAAAGAGATGGCCTATTCCCCAAATAAGAATATTTATATTCTAAACAAGTGTATTCACCCTATTAGCATCTATACTTTTTTCACCAAATACTAGGTAAGAGTTCATCAGGAATTCTGGAATAAAAGCCAGAGCTTTTAGATTCCTTTATCAAAAGGAACGTAAAAGTGTAAATTTCAAGTTCACTGGCACTACTAGAATTCTTAAGTTGCCTCAGTATGGTCATGTTTTCACCCAAGATCTTTCTAAACTCTAGTCAACCAGGTTTCGTGAACTTTTGTGAGGTTAAAAAAAATTAAAATATCCTTTTTTTCCTTGCTTAGAAAACACTGTGACATTTTCCTGTGGAGCAGCCAGTCATCATTCTATTCATGTGGAATGCCATCCACAGCTATTTGATTCACTGCCGACTTGCATCAGAAAAAAATGCATTACCTAAAGGCAAAAAATCCTTTGTCCTTTTGTTGACCAGTAATATGAGTCAGCAAAGCGTTGAAACAGTGAACATTTGTCATATATCCCACAAATTCAAAGCCACACGTTGGAGACAGGGTAAAAAGCTGGTTACGGATTTTCTGAAGATTTTAGCCATATGTATGTTGGATCCTTCATAGTGTAAAGTTAAAGTCTGGAAGCTATAGTGAAATTTACAATGGTTAGCAAGGTCCTTAAGGCGCTCAGAATGCTCAGAATGAAAATCGAAACACTAAAGAAAGAAACATCTAAGCCAGCCAAAAAAATTAGTAGACATAAGTGTAGCTGATATCTACTCTTTGAAATTTAGTTGCCTGCCTGCACCCTTGAGTTGGGTGATTCCATGTGAAATTAGAGTTTTCAGCAAGATTTAGATTTTTAGGCTTTCCCTTTCATGTTTAATTATTTAAAAAAAAAAAATGGAGGATTTTTGTAAACTGCTGTGCTATTGTTATATGAATTCTACCAAATGGGTAGTTTATTTGCCTAATTTTCTCATTCAGTCTGGGTCTTTATCATCACCAGCTCAGAAACAATTGTCATAATACAAAAAAATCTGGAAAATATAGTTCTTCTCATGGGAGAAAAATTAAATAAAGTAAGCTTCAAATATGACATGTATAGGCAAATATTAGCTGACTTCTGAGATGGCTAATGGAACTACACTGATTTGTACCAGCTGAGATCTAGTTCCGTACATTCAGTCTAGTGATACCATGAGTCACTGCCCATGAGGGTTATTTCTTTGACCCTTAGGACTTTTGAGGTGTATGAACTCTTATTATCAGCAACATCTGTTCCTGAAAGAGCATCACTTAGCCCTAAACCCCTGAGCCCCGTAACTGAGCCCCGCAGGTCATTGAGCAATCTCAGGGCCCTTGTTTTATTGAAGATTCTTTCCAATAGGAGGTAACAAAAACACGATCAAGCATTGAAAATGATGGATTTTCAGCTGATTCCATACAATAATGCAATATAATATACAAACTGAATGAGAATTTGTAAACTAGGTGGGGTTTAAAAAACAGGTGAGAATTAAAAAATACTCACCACCCAAACCAAAGGAGGGAATATGGAATCATTTAACACTCTTACAGCGACTTCCTCAAGCCAATGTTTTCCTAATAATAGTCACGTAGTGTCCCAATGGTTTTGTAGCCCAGAAAAGGAAAAGAAATAACCTTAGATCTAATAAGATTTTGGAAAGCCATAAGCTGTTCATGTGTTGGATGTTATTGCAGTCAGAACTGGGCATGTCTGAAAATAACCATGTTTATCTCAGTCTTTTAGAAAAATCTGCTGAGCTCACTTGTTTCACAGATCTCTCAGAGCTGGTATACACCTAGATAGTTCTGTCAGGAACAAAACAGGCTTTCCAAAGTCTTCAGGAGATCTGTGGGACTTCTAAGCCATTTATTCAAAATTTATCTTAAAAAGGTAGTCACGCTATTTTTTTTCTAGCTCATGTCCCCATTAAAAGTTTTGAGGGAAGATATACAAAAGAGAAAGAAAAATATTTTTTAAAAAAATCCTCCTAACTGCATTTATGTAACATAACAAAGTTCACTATGTTTTATATAGCAGAGACCTGACAAATTGAGAAACAATTATTTTCACTGGAAAGAAAATAAAATAAAAAAAAGAAAAATTTGCCAAAGAACACATGATGGACACAATGTCTTCTAACATATTTAAAAATGCTCACATCTCAATCCGTGATAAATCTTGCAAAGATCTCTACTGCTGTGAAGTGGCTGCTTTTATGTACAGATGCAGAAAGACTCTATAGAGACGAGATATCACCTTCAATTTTATCATGCTCTGAACTACAGAGAACAAACTGAACAGAAGCACCCTTAAGTTTATAAGGAGTCAGGTTTCTGTGTAATGTAGCACTAGAAAAGTCATATAATTTTTAACCAAAAGATCCCATTTCTTCAATGGAAAGAATCAGCTTTGCGATGCTTCAGTGGGGATGCACTTATTTATCCCTCTGACTTCAGTAGTAACTTCTGAATCCAGAGGTAGATCTATCTGCCTTTTCTTTTTCTCTGTATTTTCTGCATTGAACTAAATTGAGAATAGTGGCTCAGGTCCCTGTAGATCAAATTAAAAAGAAAATATAATATCTGCACTTTTTTAAAGAACATTCATATCTGACGATTTAATGGAGACTCATCCTCCTCTCCCCTCTTCAGCAAACAATGGTGTGATAATCATCTAATAGCTGTCTTCAGTCACAGAGTTGTAATTACAGAAATAACCTAATAATACCCAGCAGCTTGCTATTTTTTATCATCACGATAAGGCATCTTTCCAGATGACTACAGAATAGCTCTAGGTAATAGTCTTTAAGTTTCAAATCTAGGTTGTGGAAGGAAACTAACATACAGAAAAAAGTCTGATTTCCTTTTACTTTTAGGTAAGAAAGAAACATTTAGAGAGTGAGAAAAGTTTTCATTCTCTACTTTATTTGAAAAAAAAAGCTGGTTTATGACCAACTATTACATTTTAAAGATGAGGAAGAGAGGAGGGAAGAAAATCAATTTCCATTTGGAAGATATTTAAATAGCTTTGTCATGGTCTGTCCTGAGCTGCCATTTCAAAACATATCTGAAGTGACTTATAATTTCATTTTCTTGCCATCTAATATTCACCCACTTCCAAGCTCAGTATGAAAGTGATTATAATTCTAACAGGACTCCATCAGGCAAGACACTGCCTAGCATTTAGAAATTCCTACTCAGTGAGGGTATCTGGCCTCGTATTATCCAGATGCTTTAACCAGATTCGATTCTAGCCACTATTTTCAAAAAGATTCCAGTATAACTGTAGCCTTTTAGCACTGGCTGTTTAAATCATATCATAATCCAGGTTGGTTAGGAGTTATGTTTAAGAACTCTGTTCAGACGCTGCTCTCCTGCAAGCACAGGTCAAAGTTTCTCCTTGGCATAAAACATTCCCAGCAAGTGTTGTTTAAGAAAGAGAGAAATGGAATATTCACAGTCCCTCTCCTCCTTGTAAAATAATTCTGAAGTTGTTACACATTTAGTGGGAACATCTGGATCCATGGATAAAAGAACACAGCTGTCTTATATGATTTATGATTCCATTTTCCTGTCTTTACCCGGGGCCAATTTCGGTCTTTTGTTACTCTCACCCCCCACCTTTAACTCATATAACTTTGTCATTTTTAAAGTATTTTAAGATGGTTCTCACTTTCTGGCTGTCCCAATAAATCCACCTTGAATTCCTTATGCTTGTTACTGCAGTATCTGTTCAACTAACAGATATATTAGTCTTTGAACAGGCACATTCCAAGCAGAGCTACTATTTAATAAAAAGAACAAAAGAATGATGCTTGAAATGGAATACAAATTTCACTTTTTAATTGTATGATTTTGCACTTTAGTATATTTCACATTTCTGTTAATTTGGCTGCGTAATGTCAAAAAGAAAAACCAATGCTATTTTTAACCTATCAAAAACTGTCTCCTAATGGTTCATAATGTTTTAGTAAATAATATGAAAAGTTACTTCTGTTACCATTTTTCCTTTTTTCTTTATAAAAACATAAACTAATTGCATTCAGATTGGAAATTATTTACCATGGGTCTTTCAGCATCCTACTAGCAGATGTGGGAAAAATAATTCAGAGTGCAATTTTCTGACATTTCTTGTCTGAGCTCAGGTACATTACAGTTTGTACTATTTTAATACTATTTTAATTCCGCCTGTGAAATTTTAACAATACAACATCCCTGTTGTGGTAAAACACAGGCTGGAATACAGCTTCTTTATATGAGGACATTACAAAGCACTTTAAAATCAATAGAATGCTGTTTACATTAGAAGTTATATCAGTGTAACTATATAGTACCTGTATATAATACTGGGGCAAAAAAGACGTCTGATCTTAAGATCAGACATTGATAATAGGGTAAAGATGGCTTAAACAGCCTCAAGTCTTTGAGCCCTGGGCTTAAATCTAAGCTGTTCTTGAAAGGTATTATAACAGCCTCCTCTGAGCTATTCAGCGTCAAGAGACCTGCACAGAATCACCCCCTGTGAGGACAGCAGTGCTTTTAAGTTCACCGAGACATTTCCATTATTTGCAACATGCTTAAGCAAAAATGTGTTATGCCCAGAATTAATTTGTGCTCCCGTTATTTGTAGGAATAGAATAACTGATTTAAGTAAATTAAACCATTCTTGATTTGTAACTTGGGAAAAACTGAATCCAGAATTGTTTGTTCCAAAATCTGTAAAAGCTTGGTTAACTCTTAAAAGCATGTAGTTATGAATACATCTATAGGCCTTTCTTGCTACTTACTATGAGTGTTTATTTGTAAACAATTATGCCAGTACATCAACCCCATGGCAGGGGGGTTGGAACTAGATGATCTTTAAGATCCCTTCTAACCTAAACCATTCTATGATTCTATGATCAAAATATCACAGATCCTATGCATTCATGACTTAAAGAAAAAAAAAACAAAACAACCATATGGAAATTACAAACGATTCTAAAAATACTCTGGTAAACGTTATTTTGATGATACAAAATCTTGTGGTAAACTTTTTAAAAAACTGGTTCAGATTTATTAATTTCATTTAATACTAACATATTAACATTTAAGCGGCCAAATCACAATCATGCCAGTAAAAATTCTGTACTCAGGGTAATATAAGCTAAACCCCTTGATTTAAAACTTTAAAAAGTTCAGGCCTAGGAAACAGGACAGCTGGATCTAAGCTTCTCATCTTGTAGGACCAGCCAAAGCTCTACATGAAAAAAAAGAAGTAAGCTTTAAGAATTTGCTTCGTTCTTCCTCCCCATCTTTTTGAGGGAAAATTCAAAACTTTTTTGAATTATTAAATATATTTTTAATAGAACAAGCAACTCTAGTATTTTTATCAAATGACCGAAAAAAAAATCTTGTGGCCAAAGTGAAGGCAGATAAAGCAAGGCAGTAATATGAAGGTAGATCAGATCTTATTTCACTTAAGAAATGAGAGATTCCTAAGAAAATTCCCTGTCTAGCCAACATCTTCGGGGATACAAACATGCCATGTTTTCCTTGGGTAGTTTGTACAATATGGTAGTAAGCTTGATTGTAAACCAGGGTCCATTTTTTTCTGCATCTGCAAGATAGTTTTAAATGAAGTTAATTTCACTGCACAATGAATTGCTTTGATTCAGAAAAGACCAGAAACAGAATACACATGTCTATAAGCACACAGATGTCTATTATAAAACTGACTGTCACTAAAAAGTCCCCTTTTCAGCAAAAATCTGAATCCTGAATCTGACTAACTATGCTTGAATGTAATTTTAACAAAATTACTGGATGTAAATTGAGGTTAACTGTCTCCAGTATGTCAATAATGCTGAACTGCTCTGTACAATCTGCAAATATGACCTGTGCTCGTGGTACTTAATTTTTGTCTTCTTAAAGTGATAGAGCCTACATTAGAACATCTTCAAATTACAGCTCTAAGGTTCAAAACACAGTGAACAGGTTTCCAAGCAATTAGGGGTAAGAAAAGAACTAGCACTAATGAAACTTGATATGCTTTTAAAAGGTGATATTTGCCTTCACTGACATTCTGCACAAATCAGCGGGAATAGCACTTAAAGGAACTGATTGCAGCTCAGAATATTACCCAGAGGAAGTGGTACAATACTCCAAAGCAGTTACTGGAAAAGCTGAAATAGCACGTCACTCCTTTCAAATCATGTAAAACATTTAGCCTATAAAGTTGTAGCAGTATTTTCTTAGGTCAATACTTTTCCAAACTATTTCACATTCCCCCTCCCCTTTCTAAAAATGTAGGAAGTGTCTTTTTAAAGAGTGCTTCACAACAGTCAGATACTTTACTGATGTAAAGAGCAACACCACAGCATTAGAGGTTCTGTTAAAAGAAATTGCCAATGTATATAGAGTTTCTTTAACAAGAACAATCATTCCATAAATATAATGCAACAGATCTACACTAGCTGACTTTCAAAAAATATTTAATACAGTGTCACGTATGATACTATGAATACAACTGAAAAATATCTGCAAGGTAGGTAAGATTGAGCTTTACCTGTGATGGCACTAGTGACACAGAATTCTAGCAATCTCTTCACAATTAAAGGGTTTGCACGAGTCCAACCTTAGTCCTGCTTAGTTCACTAGTAGATATATTGCATAAGAGTTCATGAGAAACTGGTTGCTTCTTTCGAGTAGCTCAGTTTGAACAGATTAGTCAACAACCAGTAAATGCTGTGAATTTCTTGGATTTAAATTTGCACAGTAAACTGCATTAAAATCCCTTTTGTCTGAATAGTTCTAATTTATCAGACAATGGCTCCAAATGGTTCCACATAGCTACCATAGTATACATAATTATTTACTGATTCCTCAATCTTTCTTTAATTTTATCAGCTGTTATTTTAACCTTAACTCCCAGGTCACTGATAAAAATACTGAATAGTGTCAACCGTACTATTACAGCCCTGCTAAAACACCCCCACTCAATTCTGATCTTTCTATTACTATTCTATTTCTATTTTCTATCTATGTTTTAAGATCCCTCAGCTGGACAGCACAAATTCTATGGAATATGTGCTTTACCCTTGCAGATAAAGCAGTTCACATGATATGATGACAAATGCACGTCAAAACATGTCTAAGTATATTTTTCCATCAAAATATGAAACAATTTCATACTTTTATAACAGAATGAGTCATGCTTATTTAGCAAGACATATTTAAATATTATAAATTGACTAATGACAATTATTTCTCTCATTTCCTAATTATTTATTGGCAGAAACCACTGTGAGCTTGACATTTATCTAAACAGCTTATAGTTGCTTATGTCATCTTCACTGCCCATTTGGAAAATTATGATGACAAGTATTTGTTCAGATTTCTAGAATGTCCTTGGTATTTTAAAACACATTGATAATTACCATCAATGGACTAGACGTTTATTCAACTATCTGTTCATGAAGAACAACAGTCTACTCAGCTGCTAACTGACTGTAGAGTAGTTCATCACTCATATAAGCCTATAATTTTTATTCTTTCAAAATAAAGATGAGAGAGATTTATTAGAAGTCAGCATTTTTATTTTTACTAAGAATGTTTTATCTTTTCCATCTGCTACTGGCAACACTGTTACTAGGTTTTTTTCACCTTTTTTAGGCCTTGAGCAATGTATTTTATCTTAATAGTCTTCTTTACTTTTAGGAATTTTATTTGCATCATGGTATGTGAAGTGCTATTTTATCCATTTATAAACTACTGCTTTTTCAATAGCTGGTTTGGGGTTTTTTTTGGCCATTGAAATTTCATGCAAATGTAGTCAAAACTGTCCAACTCCGCGATGAAGAGCCTGCTGAGCAGAAAGGTATCAGAAGATCATTTTACATCGCACAAACTGCCGAACAGAAAACTCTCACTCTACAAGGAAACTTTTGTAAATGTTGTGTTTGTGACAAAAGAAAAAGCTTCAAACTGCTCATCTTCCAAAACCTAAAAACTAGGGACACCAGCAAACATTTAAGAAGAGGTAAAAATACTCATCTATTTTGTCAACGTTATGTCTTTAATAACCATGAAATTTGCATAAATCACAACTATTTTTTAATAGTGCTATTATAGGAAAATGACTTTTTGTTACTAGAGGTGAAATTCTGTTTCTAATGAGTCAGTAATGAAACTGCTAGGATTCCACCCAAACCATGCGTTTAATTTCTCACGGGAATTTTCTACTTCATAAGAACTGGAAAAAATCGTCTTTCTTATTTGTATGGCAGATGAGAGAAAGCTGTATTTGTCTGGTTTCATGTCCAAGGAATAAAGCTTATTTTTGCCTTTACTTTTGTCTCTATATGGAACAACACTTCCTTTTTGAACTTTCTAAAATGGTAGGTTCAGGACAACATGGTTAATTTTCGATGCACTGCTTACATCCTTTGTCTGAGTGCTATGATCTCTCACCTAAAAACTCCTAGCCTCCTGAAATGCTGAAGCTAATTTAATGATCTTAAAAGTCGGCAAACAGTAAACCGTATTTTTTTTCCAACAATGTGACTGGATTGGCTTTATTCACAAAGACCTAAAAGTGTACCTTGCAATGAGAACCTGCAAAGAGCTCTTCCAGAGTTCAGACGGGAAAGTTCATTCTCAACAGCCTACATAATTTTTCACTTCTTTGATGAGATTACCAAAAAATACTTAGCAAAAGTTTTCATCTGTGGAACAGAAAAAGATTAAAAAACTACTACCAGATTTTAGTTATTTGTAACTAGCCTTCACCAGAAATTAAGCATCCAATCTGGAGATGCTTAGGTGTAATACCACTTGACTTTTCCATTGTGCATCCCTTTTCCTTACTTCTTCCATTGTGAATGGAATTTTATCTTTGCTTGTTGGCCTTAAATGGGAAGCTTGGCGTCAGCATGATAATTCAAAAACTTTAATGACAAAGATCCTCTTGTAAAAAACAGTAATTCTGTTTAACAAGGATTCTGCATTTTAACACTGAAAAAAAAGCAAACAAAAAACTGTCCCAGGCAACTTGTCAATTTACCGGCTTGTGTTCTGAGTATATGCAGTCTGAGAGTACAGCATAATTAATTGCTAAAACAGACCACAAAGGTTTAGATTCCTGGGGTTTTGTACTGGTTAACATTACGAAGGGCCTGCTATAGTTTATAATGTCAATCTATTTCTTTTTTTTCTTGAATTGATTGGCAGAAAGACCCAACTGTTATAAACAGTGTTGAATTTGATGCCTTTGTCATTGCTTAAGGGGGAGAAGTCAAAAGACAGATGAAAAAATCAAGTGGTTTAATGCTGTTTATGTCATATTTAAGTTTTATGCAGGCAAGACTGTTTGTCCATAATAAGCAACAGCCTGTTTAGACATTTAGCAAATAGCCAAATATGCTCTGTAAAGTGTAATTTGAACAAGATGATTTTTTTTATTATAACACTTGTAGAAATTAGATTTGGATTTGTGGTAAATTTAGCAGGGATAAACAAACACACATTTCCCCCCCCCCCAAAAAAAAAAAGTTGTAGACTGCCTAGAAGGAGATACCATAGAAAGGCATATACTGGCAGCAATATGGGAATGAAAGAATTTCCTCTGCTTGTAAAGGTACAGAGGAGTAATGTGCAAATTGGTGGAGATAAGTCTAAATATACTTCCCTCTTTATACTACCAAGTCCTTCATTATTCACTACTCAAAAAGCTTCAGCAAAAGGTAAATCAACATTTTATGAGGTTACAATACACTTACTAAATAACTAATTTCATTATTTTTAATGCTTTCTTCTTCACAACTTCTCTACCTAGCTGCGGTAGGAATTACAAGTAACAAAATGCAAGCAGAAATATTACAAATATTGTGGAGGCTCCTGTCAGAGGGAGCCAGTAATCCCTGTAAGAAGTACAGATCAGCAGGATACTTGCCATATTCTGAAAAGGCTCTGTTTATACACAAGACTTGTACTGTTATGACTATATCAAAAGACTTATGTAGTGCAGTCCCTTAAGTGTGACTATGATTGCTGGCATAATGGTATGAAATTGCTTTCACTACTACAGTTTATTTATTCTTCTCCAGGAACTAGAACTGATATAACTAAGCACATAATTGCACATATCTCAGTTTAAAGGAAAAAAAACCCACATCTTAGCCAACTGCATTTTACCAGTTAAAAAACTATGTTTAGAGGAGACTTTAGCTTCCAACTGCAACAATTTTCATGTGGAATTTCCTTTAAGAAAGCAGTATTTTATTTCTGCTCAAACTAGGAACTCTAGTACACAGCAGACAGTGTGATTATTTTTCTTTTTTTTTTTAAACTGCTCAGGCAGCTGTTTGCATAGCTTAGCTGTGTGTGAGAGGGAGCATCGCTAATTCCCCCAAGCTACCCAAACCGGACACAATCCTTATTCTCTTTCCTACTGTTTCTGTAGCAGGGAAGCCCTTTAACAGGGAGCTCCTGGGCAGAACAAATTCCGCAAAAACATTGTGGAGGAGCTATGAAGTTGACCCACCCCTCTTGTTTCCACCACAGAGAACATCTCTGCTTAGATGGACAAATAGGAAAGTGAAGTCTTTGCAGAAAACCTGTATGAATGTTGTTTCATAAAGACACAATCTGGATATAGGTTAGTAACAAGGAGATGGCTACTCAAAGTCTATCACTTAATCAAATAACAGACCTTGGCACGTATCTTTTATATGATTCTGACCTGTGACGTTGATCGATTAAGTACTCAAGAAACAATGGGGTATATTTTGCTGCTCTTACAGCTGGATTTGACTGACCTCCACCTAGCTATTGTGCTTCTGCCTTACAGCCTTTAGGTGATTCCTATTACCAGTCAGAAAAGGTGCAAAGAATGTTTCTGCCAGGAAAAAGGAAGTGAGCTGATGATTTCCTTTACATATGTTATATGTGTGTTAAATTTGTATGTATACCAAAGTGTAAATGACTGTCTTGTGCTCACAAATATATTTATGTTTCTGTGAATAGTTTAATGTGTTTATACTGAAACAGATACATGTGTTATGTCTGTTGTGGGGGAAAGGTATGAGGGTGTGTTATGAAGTGTTTATAGACATACCTAATAGGAACACTGAGATAATATATTTTGATTGAACTATTCATTCTCAAAACTAGGATATTTAACTAGAACTGTTCTACTTTCAGTATTCTTTTATGTAGGCGATCTTTCAGGTACATATTTCTCTGATTACTTTGGCTGACACAGAGGCAGACAGAAAAAGAAAAGCTAAAAAACATTGTTGGTTTTTCCCCCTCTTAAAACATCTGTTTTGGCCTTTTTTTTTACTTTTTTTTTTTTTTTTTAAGTTTCAGGATTGTTTTGGTTTAGTTCCCATGCAGAATAAAAACAAATGTCATATACTGAGTTTTCATGCACTGAATAGTTATTCTCCCGACAGTTACAGCTATGGTGTGACTGTGCATCACGTGTGGAAATAAAGCACAAAGGGAATGAGATATTACTTTAAATGCCTTCACCTATGCCGAGACTAAATAAAAAATGAACAAACACATATGGTAAAAAATAAGAAAGTGGATGAGGACACCCGCATTTGACATGAAAAGGAGAAAGATACAAACAGCTCCAAGCCTCCAGGTGCAGGGAATCAAACCAATGTTTTCTTGCATTCCAGCCACATCTTTTATTGCATATAAAGTATAAAAGACGTATCTCTCTAACACTTTGCAGCAAGTGGCTGGTCATTACTAATTCTTCTGGCATTCACTGTAGGGTGATAACAATCGTGATGACCTAACTTGGCTTTACATGTGGGATTATTTACTATTCTGTAAAGGCCCGGACACTGGATTCAGGGCTATGCAGCAGCATCAGCAGTCTGATATTCTGTGCTAAAGGGGTTTTGTAGTAACTCAGACACAGACCTGTGCTCTGGCTGTTACTTTGCATGGTAGAAGAGCCTTCAGTGGGGTACATATGGGGTTTGGGGTTCGGGGTTTTATTTCAGTCTCTGAGACTGACAGAGGCACCAAGCCAGGAACCATGGCCACAGAGGTTTTTGGCAACTGTTGCCTTAGAGAAAGCCAGCCCTGGTACTATTTGTGCAAAGAACATAGAGCAGTTACAGAGACTCTGCAGAGTTTATGTCAAGTGTCATTTGAATTGCCCAAGGGTGCCCTGGGCACTTCCGATGTCATTATCCACTTGACTTCGGTTCCCACTAAAGAAGCGTGTGGGCCTTCCCTAGATCTTGAGTCAGCCCACAGGGACAACTACCACCTAACATGTCGGAAAAGTCTGGGAATACCTGTGCTCATGTAAACTGAACTGAGCTTCCCATGTTCATGGAATTCAGCAATAATTTTAAGGCCAAAGCCTCTGGTCATTAACCATTCAGAAGGCACCGCTCTGTAATATTAAGAGATCCAGCAGCCTTAGCTGGATATTTGCAAACTATGAAGGAAAAGAATCTCTTTATAACAGCAAATTTTAAAATGTTTGAAAAGTGAACTGCAAGTCATGGCTCCTTTGATTGTTTTCTAATGCTGCTATCATAGTAGCTTTGGAACTTGGAGCAAAGAAGCACTGGAAGTTGGACTTGATGATCCTTATGGGTCCCTTCCATCTTGAGATATTCTATTCTACTCTGTTCACCATCCCTGATCGTATTTAAAGGATGTGTAGATGTGGTGGCAGTGGGACATGGCAGTGTTAGGCTTGAGGTTGGACTCGATGATCTTAAAGGTATTTTCCAACCTAAATGATTCTACGATTTTATGATTCTATGAAGTATTTGTATATGACATGTTTAACATAACAAGATGTTTATTTGCAAAGGGAGGACAAGAATATTTTTTTTAATGAAGTTTAGATACAACTTGGGTGTGTGTGATCGCACAAACATTGAAGTGTACAACGTCAGATCAAAGGACTTGGTGCAAATATTAATTTTGTTGAGGGAGGTTTCTGCCTGAGGCTTTTTGGTAATAAAAGAGACCAAATCACCTCTGTGCCCTCACTGCTTTTTGCTTTTTTCTTTTTCCTCCTTCAAGGCTCAAAAAGAACAGAATATCACAAAACAGCCATAAACTCTGCTATGAAGTAGCACAGTGTTGTCATGGTCACATAACCCTCAACCATTTTCTCTAGTTTAGACCCTGTGTAGACTACTGCAACATGCACTTTCTCATGCTGTCACTGTTAAAACAAAAAGAGAATGACAAGTTGAAAGAACAGACACAGAAAAAAAATCCAAAGTTTTGGGTGGAGAGGAGGAATGAATCCTCTTTATATCTTACTTCACTGTTGTGGCAACAGTAAATGAGTTTTAACAGAGGCATAATTACAACTTAGATATACTTCTGGGATCTTTGGTGTATGGTTTCTGAAGGACCAGTACAGATACTTGAAAAACTTGAGGTCTGATTCTAACCAACAGCCTGGAAGCTGGCATTCTAAATGCTTGAAGCCATCAGCAGGATCAGTACCCAACTGACACTTGGTTTCTCACTGAAGTCCTGCTTTTTTACTGTTGTGAAAGGGATCATGTTTTCTTTTCCATATACAATATAATTTTTTTGGCATACACAATTAAACTGAGAAATTAACATCCACATGATGGCCTCAGTAAACGTGGCTGGATCCTGCTGCACTGTGAATGGAAAACCATAGAACTGCATTTTAATACAGGTTATTTATTTATGAAAGCATTCTGTGACCCATGATATATTCAAAGCTCTAGTTGGTGCTAAAGAAGCCCAGCAGAGACAAAGGAAGTACAAATTCTACAGTCACAATCCAATGTACTTTATAGAATGATCATGCAAGCAATACCAAGTTTTACAGTATTCCCAAGAGAATTGTATCACACAATAATTTGCATGACTGAAATGAAAAAGCTTTTCAGGAAATATACATTTTTGACCATTGAAACTCTACAGCTTATCTGCTTCAGATAAGACATGGCAAAAATCTATTTTACTTATTAAACCCTTTTATAAAAGGCTTAATATGTATAAAGACTTTGGAGGGCAACCAATGCTAATTATTTATTATAACTGGCACACAGTTAAATAAGGAAACATTTTCAATGCAAATTGGCAGAAGCACTGTTTGTTTCAGCACTGTAACAAATGCAGTTCAGAAACTTGTGAAGAGCTTTATTTTTTCTTTTCCAGAGTGCAAGCACAGTGGCAGTAGTTCATTAATTCTAACAAAAAATAGTTTGCCTTCTAGACTCAGAGATGTGATGATCTGCCTTTGCCTACCAATAACTCATTCCCAGACATACTTTTTTCTCTCTGCTAACAGTAAGCATACAGGGCAATTAAAGGTTGTTAAGTACAGTAATTCCCTCTAAACCACATACTTCTGTATTAACATTGTCAGGGGTATATGTGAGAGGACTGGGAAAGGAAGAAATGGAAATATGGTAGTTACACATAACATCTGCAAGAACTTTTGTGACAGAAGTTTGAAAAAATACAAATTGAACATTATGGAGAAGATTTCTGAAAACAAATTTTATGAAGTTTAGGACTTCACTCTGGTGAAGTCAAAGAACCTTCATACTTGGTGAAAGCAAATGCAGCAAACCTGGAAAATTTTACTGGGGAATGTAGTTGAGCTGTTGGCAGTCAATGGACTCAGTTGCAGTAGCATCTGCTTTTAGTTTTAAGCTCCAAAGAGATCATAACCGATAGATAGGTGATGTCTCTCTATTATCTGCTACACAGCAAACTTTCAAGAACAAATACTGTACGGAGAGGTTAAGCGGTTTCTGTAACATGAAAACAAAGTCATTGTCTGAAATGTGAACCAAACTCTTGATTTCTAACTGTTTTGTTTTGTTTTTTTAATTTGCTATCAACACCAGAAACAATCCCTTCTTTACAAATAAAGCGGACTTTAGATGATATATTACCCGTTGATTTTACATACCAGCATATAAATAGCATAGACTTGTAATTCACACAGAAAAGCCCACAGTATTTAGTTGTGTATGTCAATCTCTCTTTTCATTCTAATGAGATGTTTTATGCAAGTATCTGTTCTTTCTATTTCTCAGTATGAAATACAAACCAACCACAAAATCACCACCTATCAAATATAACCAGCAAGTACAAGTTTCCTTACAACAGACTCTGACTACTTTTGCAATGCCAGCCATGAATTTGGAATAATGCCAGCAAAACACCACTGGGTGCCTTAAACCTCTGAAGTGAAAAATATGTTATCCATTAAAATGCCTTATGATTAGCCATACTACATCTTAAAAAAATACTCTGTTATGTTCCTAGAGATGAAGTTTACTGAACTCCAGATAACACATTATCTAAGGTTCAAGCAATCAAGGAGATAATAAGCAGACATTTGATCAAAGATGCTTCTGTGCATTTCTAAACTCATAGCATAAATGGTCCCTGTTAATAAAATGAGCATGAGGAAGATATTGTTTGCTTACCCTCTCCAGTCTGAGAAAGTACTTAGGCTGAAGTTAAAGGATAAAGGATGTAAAGTTTTTACCTCCCAGTGAATTTCAGGACTTCGTAACACCTCTGTCCATTTGTGACCACATTCTGCAAAAAGAGAAAAAAAACCACCCCATGAACATCAACCCAAAAGCACGCATAAAACTTGAAGTATACTTAATTTATGCATGTTTTACGTATTGGGATCAACTATAACTCACAGCTACATAATGCTTTTAGATGCTTATTTTATATGAAATGACTTAATATTGAATATCAAAATAATTTTGGTAATTGAAAAAAAATCCTTACCAGTTGGAAATGTTTTGAATAAATAATTAAATACTGCCGAGCATTAGCATTCAATAAACCAAGCCTGTATAAATTAGCTGCATTGGTGCTCCTTGGATTAGACTCTCAACTTCAGGAAATACAAAAAATCAAACAAAACTAAGAAAGTTATACCAGTAAATGACACCCTTATTATTAAATTGCTCCTATTTTCAAGTCACCGTTCAGGTTCAAATGAAGCAACTAATGAGGCCACTAGCCAGTACATAGTCTTGGGTCATCAGCAGCCAGATTATATTTAATAGCTACTTTCCAGTCAGCTAAGTAGGGTACAGATGGTGGCTGATACGTAATTTTTGCAGAGTATTACAAGAGTTAGTCACTTAACATAGGATTTCAAAAATCTCTTATTTTTGGAGAGGTAAGAATTGCATATTGCCCAACAGAACTGGTGCCACTGTGTGGAACTTAGCAGTACCATCTCTTATCCTCCAGGGCATTGCTTTATGCTTCACTAATCCAAATAGCAGTTCTGTGGCAAAAGCCATAAATATAATCTCTCAGGTGTGACCTTGAGGAAGTAACCTAATTAAATCAATTTGATATTTATTCAGCCTTGATGCGCTTGTAGCATCATTTGTTATGTGAGCCTTTCAGACTCCTCAGCCAACTTAATCCATTTCATTCTAATGCCTTTCTCCTGTCTTTATTTCCATACATCTTCATTACCAGCACTGCAGTTCAAGCTGCTGCTGAAGGGTTAAGCAGGAGATATTTATTAAATGTAAACTGAAACAAATGTTAGCACAGAGCAGCTACTGGAAGTACAGAGATAAAAGGCCATTTGCTGGCTTAATTAAAATTAATCAGAAATAATGGACTGTCTTGAGGAGGAATAATATAAACACATAACGCTAATTTCACAAGCCCAAATTATACAATAATTTGAGACTCCAAGTCTTATTGATTTAATACAGTATGCAGTGATAAAGGAAGGTTTAAAAGAGATCAGAATGAGTTCTCTTACATGATAGAATTCATAACTCTCTAATTCAAAATCCTAGTGTAATGCTTTAAAACAATTCATAATTAGAGTTTCCTTCTGACATTGATATCAGTTAGAAAGGCTTTTGTAATGTGATCTTAATAGGCTATTAATACCGGGACAAGATTAAGGGATTTGTTCTGTCCTTCAGGAGTACACGTAGCTACTGCTAAGATGAATGGAAAGTATCTATTCGTATTGATCACTGTAGGACACGTTCTTTGAGGTTCACACCCATTCATTCACTGTTGGGGAGAAACTAACTGCCTAAGAAAGACTGACAATTCTTAACTGGTCAAATCCTTTTTCTAATCTTTCTCATAACTATTTAGTTTTCATTTTGTGACTGTCCTGGAACCTAATGTCCTCTTTTCCCTTTATTTTCTACCTCAGTTTTCAAGTACCTATATTAAAAGAAGTAACTGCTTAGCTTTTGGGTTGTTTTGTTTGTTTTGTTGGTTCTTTTTCTTTTGGGGGGGGGGAGGGGGATTGGTTGCTTGGTTGGTTTTGGTTTCTTTCTTTACAATAAACCAAAATGAAGCATGCCTTTGCTAAAATATTGCTGTCCTAGTCCATCTTGTCTTTGTTTAGATACTGGGTCCTGGGTGCTGAGTACAGTATACGTGCTTAGAGATATTGATAGCAAGAAAAGAGTAGTTGTACACATCTTGCAAAACACACTCAGTTCTTAGACTTTTTACATCAGTGTACTTCAGAAAATTAATTCAAATTAAATAGATTACTTTTACCTTATTATATGGCTCTGTAAACACCTTGGTTCAGAATTAAAAAAATCTTAATTCAGTTTACCTTTATTTACCTTGGAACTAGATTGTTACATCAGATTTGGGTAATTTTAATTTTGAGGGAGAGTATTCACATAATTGTTTATGTGGTTTAACTAACGCAATTTAAATTCACACTTTTAGACCATTTAAATTATTTTTTCCCCTGTGTCTTCACGTAGATAAATCCTTCCTCTTCTTCCATGACTGTTCTTTTAAAAGCTCCTGGTGTCTCTTGTACACCTATATGATTGGGCAGAGTTCATGGCACTTCTGCCAGACTATTCTGCCTATATGTTTGTTTGCTCCGTACTATCATGCAACAAATAATTGATATAGCACAGGATCCGTCTTCCTTTTGGATTATTTTTGTTCCTTTACGAAGACTCATTGTTACTAGGGCATTTAAAAGGAACAGTTATCACCCTCAGGATATCACAGGCTGGCAGAAAGTGTCATGTTCTTGTCATTTAGGACTTTGAGCCTATTTAAGATTGTCCAGAAGAAAAGTCACTGCTGATACTCTAACTTTGTCCTTGATGCTCTTAATGAAATTCTAACAAAAACATTTGCTGACAGCAGTCATGCTCATTTGGGTGTACTTTACTTTCATCATATATACAGGTAAGCTCATTGGTCTACTGGCCAAACCATGCCCTCTTTAACACAGAACTTCGGCAGGAACCTCCCAGATCATTAAGTTCACCCATGGTATCATAGGCATTAAAGTTGGATTTGTTTGTTCCTATGATTCCTAGTAAGAGGCTGTTATAGAAATTCAGTGGTCTGATAAATAGATATCTTCTAATATCCTGCCTAAAGATATTGATTAACAGATAACGTCCCTTTTCTATTGCTCTTTGTGGACTATACATCTCTTTTTATCCCAAGATAATCCATGGAGAATCATCCCTGATTAACCTACATTTTACTGCACTAAGCCAGGATCATAAATTTACCTTAAGTGAGATTACGATTGCAATAGCCATTCTAAGCATATGTTCCCGTTTTTATTAATCTTTCTTTTTCCAGTTATTCAAAAAATGAAGGTTTTTGATTGGCTCTTTCAAAGACATTGTTACTACCTTATCTTTACTGACAAGGTAGTAGTAGTAGCATTTGGCTAGCTTTATGATCAGGGTATCCCCTTCTTTTAGACTTCTTTGGGCACAAACCTTTTCGTAAAAGAAGCTGGTTTTATCTTGCATTCAGTGGGCCCATGAAGCTTGGTGCTTGATCCAGATAAAAGCACAAAAGAAATTGGGAAACTTCTTTATATTGCTAACTGCATAGTTATTGATTACAGTCTGATGCTAAATATTTCCTAAATTCAGGTCAGGCATGAAAAAAAACTCCAAATATTTGTATTGTTCTGTATTAGTTAGATCCCTTTTTCTCATGCATTTTTTGGCACTGATATGTGAATGTAAAAGTCTGGAAAAACAATACAGTGATTTATCCCAGGAGGAGTTATAAAAAGAATGCACATTAGCTACTTTTGAAATAAGTATTTATCCTTTTAGAAACTTTCTATTTAATAAAACAGCACTAAGTTTACATTACTCTTCCATACTGAAAAGTCACCTGCGATGTCTTCTAATTATTATTCTAAAGAAACACTGCAAAAGCTCAGAGGTCTAAACTTTTACAAAAATATACTTGCAAGCTCCATTTAAAACCTTTTACAGACATACAAACAGAATATTTGCTGAAGAGTAATTCTGACACTCTTGCCTGGGAGAAAAAGAAATCAAATAAATTCAAATAAATCTATAAAATAAAATACAAATGTCACAATCTTACATCATTGTTCAACCCTGCATTAATAAAGCGGCTTAGCTTAACCTCCACAAGAAACACAGTATATAAAAACTGTGTAATGCAGTTCTTTAAAATGAAAAAAGTTTCATAAGGGACACAAGCTAAGTCCAACAAAGGAAAGTCAAATTCTGCCATTGGAAGAGGAAATCCTTTCTCTGGTAAACATTCCCATCAGGCCCCTGTAACAACAGAATTCTACAGCAGAGCAGGTTTTGTCGCACAAGTGTCAAATCCTTATACTATGGTTACTTCAGTTTAGACTAGAAGTGGGCTTCAGATCAGAAAAAAATAAATATGCTTTATACTGTTACCTCCATTCAAGTTTAACCACTCTGGTTTTATTCTGAGGCAGATGTGATGAAAAAGTGTCCATTTTTTAATTCCCATTTGTAACTGATGAAAGGAATCTCAGAAAATTATCTGGTTTTAAGTTATTTCTGTTGATTGGTATCTACATTGAACTGAATAGCCTGTAAGATTTCCTCTCTCTTAGGTTGATAGCTGAACCCAGAAGAGTTAATCATCTTCAGGTAAAGGGCTTAAATTTTTCTGGAGAGGACTTGTAACACTGGAGTCCTTGTCTACAGTGGAGGTAACCCCCTGCTACCACTGTCCTAAGACTAAAAATAGCCTATATTTAACTGAAATCTACCCAACTTCCACATCTCAAAGGATTCATTATGTAAATTAATCACCTGTAAGTTCTTGCTAACTGATAAAACACAAAATATGTAAATGAGGGAGAAAAAGCAGCAGATATTTTTGGTGGTTTTGTGCATTTTTTTCCTTGGGTAAGTCAAGGCAGCTGATAATGCTGTCCCTTTCCGAACACCTTCACATCATTTCATTCTGCATCTGTCTGCCTTTAGTTTTCCCAAAGCAGAGCTCTCACAAAAACACTGTGGCTAATATGGAAACATTACAGTACCCAAAAGATAAGGAAGGCTCATGACTGGAATGCTAATTAAAAAAAAAAAAAATCCATAACAAAGTTGGTGATGCTTGAAATGGGTTCTGGAATGATGTTCTAAATCATTCAGTTACAACACAGATCAAACTCCTTTTTTACAGGGCAGAAAGAAATGTATGTCCACTCCTGAATATACCAAGATGCCATCAGAGTCTAATATCCTTTGCATTGCCTAACAACATTATGAAACTATGAGCAATTATTGTTACTCAGTTTTAGCTTTGAACTGTTCTTCTGTCCATTAATAAGAAAACCTTCCCTTCTCCTCCTCCGAAACACAACACACACTTTGTTCTTGTCTACGCATTCTTAATGTTCTTGCTCTTAATTAGGTATCAGGTATTACTAAACTCTGCACATTTCCTAAAAGTCTTTATAAAATACACCTATTTACCGTTACTGCTATATGATATGTTCCGAACTTTCAATTTTCAGAAAGGTTTTTTTTTCTTCAGAGACCGCCTAAACTTCCTAACATAGGATACACTAGGCACGATGCCTCATTGTCTCTTCAGGAAAAGTCATTTTCCCTATAAGGATGACAGATTTATACTGGAACATTCATAATAAAAATATTGCAATGCCTCAGGAATGTAAGCTATGCATTTTCCTGTGTGTGGCTGGCATTCTTGCTAAAGTGTCAGCTCCTTCCTTAGCCAGGCTTTTTCGGAAGATGAGAGTTAGAATAGCTGTACGGAATAATGTGAGGTAGAGTGTAATAAAGAGGTATAGACTTTCAGCACCTTTGAGAGCCAGAAACCTACAGCAATCTTGCACCTGGAGAAGTTGTCTCAGGAGAGCCATTTAATGAAAATGCACTGTGATTGTGTGAACAGGAATTGTTCAGCTAAGCTTTATTGCATCTTTCCACTATTTTTGGGCTGTCTTTGATTTTAGCGAGAAGATTGCGCACAGGAATCTCTATGCATCTTTGAGAAAGCAAACTGCAAAGTGAATAACCAAGAAAAACAGAAGAATGCTCTTCACTAACTTATTTTGCAGTTCCAGATAGAATCCATCCAAACTGATGGGATTAATGCTTGAAACATTGCCGTGAAGAGCAAGGGCATCAGTTCATACACAAACAATGCAATTATTGCACAAAGGGAAAATATGACTAATGCTGTGTTTCACCCCTCCTATTTAAGTCCCATACCTCCTGCCCCCATTTCTCAGTGTTTCTGAGTTTTAGATTCTCATTTAATACTGAAATCTGTTTCCTATTTTTCACCATTCTTTTCCTTTCTCAGGCCTTGCACAAATTTGTAAACTCTGGGGTTTTTTTTTGTTGCTTTTTAAATTATTATTATCTGTTTAGCATCTAGGTTATTCTGTGTAAAAAGTACTCTGCAATACTGTAACTAAATGGGTTAGACTGGACCTGCAAATTGTAACTTGGAGAGAAGAGATGAGAACTTTCAAAATCTATGTGTTGTAATATTAAAATTTTTAGCTAATAAATCTGTGAGAGACTAGGTCTACTCTTTACAAATTACTGGGAACTTGTAGAAAAGCAGTGAATGTCTCAAGAAATTTACCTTTGCTATAAACTGGAAAGATGAAGTAACATCTGCATCTAAATGCTAATTTACAGCTCACCTGATTTGACATAACACTGAAAACTGTTAAGGGATTTGGGATGTATTTTAAAAAGAGCAGAATCAAATTTGTACTAGTAGTTTCAGACAACCCTTCAGTGAAGATATACCAAGGAAAAGGCTGGGTTTGGATCTTGGACATGAAAAAAAATCTCAGAGATACTACACAAGAAACTAGCTTCGTGAGACTTGAGTTTTTACTTTTCCCCCCCCCCCTCTTTATTTGTTTTTTTCTTCAGCTTGTGAATCTATGCATAAGCTTACAGGCTTCTTTCTGTTTTGAAGAGGAAAAGTCTGTCTCCCAAGACATTCAATCCCTTGAAAAAGGGAAAAAATATCATCTTTAGTTGGATGTCTCCATAGCTTATGGGGACATCGTCATATGGTACACTATCCAAGCTCTTAAACCAAATATGTAACATCTCATGTTTCCCTCCAGAATACAAAGCAGTCAGCCAGGCTCAGATTCTCTGCTGTCTTAAGAATGAGGAGGTACCAGTAAAATCTAGTAGAGTTCTTTGATTAAAGCATAGATGAGATTCTGTTCTACTGAATCCCCTTCTTTTTCCTTACTAAATCATTTCAGACGTAATCTATGCTCTCACCTTTCCAGTCTCTTCTAAAAACTGAAAACAGTATCTTCATCTATCCAGATGCTGTTTTGTCTGTTACCACTATCCTGTTTATCCACTGATAGGGTAAGTGCTATGACACAATTATGAGAGTTCAGCTAATTGTTTACAACAAATAATAAACATATTCCCCTTTTCCACTTTGTTTTTCTAAACTTTACCAAGCAGATGACAAAATCTGTTACTTAAGCTAATTTATTATTTTTTTCTTACAAAATTATTTGTGACCTGCAGAACTGTTCAGTAGTGACTACTGCAAGCCAACAGTTTATGTAATGAAATTAATTCCAAATTTGTATAGAGCTTATAAATAGTTAAAGTGTGAATTGATACACAAATTAGATTGTGAGACATCCAAATTATAAATTCTTATTAGACTGTAATATTTCTGATTCACAACACGCCAGCTGCTAAAATTCATTTTACAAATTCCTGTGATGTTTTTAAGGGTATGTCTTATAATTTTTCATAGTCATAGAATGGTTTAGGTTGGAAGTAACCTTAAAGATCATCAAGTTCCAACCCCCTACCATGGCCAGGGACACCTCCCACTATACCAGGTTGCTCAAAGCCCCATCCAGCCTGGCCTTAAACACCTCCAGGGATGGGGCGTCAACTTCTCTGGGCAACTTGTTCCAGTGCCTCACCACCCTCATAGTGAAGAATTTCTTCCTGATATCTAATCTAAACCTATCCTCTTCCAGCCTGAAGCCAATCCCCCTTGTCCTATCACTACATGCCTTTGTAAAAAGTCCCTCTCCAGCTTTTCTGTAGGCCCCCCTCAGATACCAGAAGTCCACAATAAGGTCTCCCCTTCTCTTCTCCAGGCTGAACAACCCCAACTCTCTCAGCCTGTCTCCAGCCCTTTGATCATTGTCATGGCCCTCCTCTGGACTTGCTCCAACAGGTTCATGTCCTTCTTATGTTGGGGTCCCAGAGCTGGATGGTCTCATGAGAGTGGAGTAGAGGGCAGAATCGTGTCCCTTGACCTGCTGGCCACGCTTCTTTTGATGCAGTCCAGGATATGGTTGGTCTTCTGGGCTGCAAGCGCACGTTGCTGGCTCATGTTGAGCTTCTCATCAACCAACAGTCCCAAGTCCTTCTCCTCAGGGCTGCTCTAAATCCGTTCTCCATTTTGCTAAATATACAGCTGGTCAAGTGAATGTAAGAGAAAATAAAAAACTGTTTTTTCTTCTTCCAGATATATTATGAAAAAATTTTGTCAAATTTCAAGTTCAAAACCTCTACTCTCACAAAAATACAAGTTCATATATATATTATAGTTCCTTACTTCTAAACACTTGCGTGGTAAACGTTAGAACAGGAAATGTTCACAAAAATTCTCTCAAAAAATCAGAACAGACAATTTTTAGGGGTTTTCCCTAACATTTCTTCTTTTTTCCTTCTTCTTATATTCTCTCTCTCTTTTATATTTTTTCAGTTTCAGCATCAGAACAGCACTGCCACAAAGGATGCCTTACTAAGAACTTGCCTGAGTGTTCATATTGGGACTTTTACAGTGAACTGTAAGTTTGGATTTCAAGAAGGATGTGGAGCGGGAGTGGGTAGGAGAGATGCAGCCCTCCCATTGCCCATATGGAGCACACAACGAGACGTGCACTCACTCCATGCCATAAGACAGAGGGAAGTTGCTGCGCAGCTTCTGCTCTATGAGCACTGCGGATGCACTTTACCTTGGGTCTACAGCAAAATTTCCACTGATGTTAATTACAATATGATAAAGGCTAGTGCAAGAGGACAAGATATGCCATTGTGTCTCTGAAGACTGGCAATGTGAAATTCCAAGTTTTGTTTGTGAAGTACACAGATGAAGTTAGTGCTGAGAATGTCTGGCCCACTCAAACAGCTTTTTCATCCTTGTATTTCCTTTCACAGATGTGATGACTACACTGACATCTCATGATCTGTACAAGATGAAGAGAGGGAGACAGTGACACCATAATGCCACAAATTAATAAACTCCTTAAGCACATGCCAAACTTTAGAAACGTGAAGAACCTCAGTACTACCAATTTAGTATATATATGCATTTATTGTGATAACACTCATTTTTTCCCTCATGAACAGAGAGGTTCATGGTCACACATTTCTAACAGCACAGAGCTTCTAGTGCTCTTTCAATTGAAATAGTCAGTGCCTTGAAAAGTCTGGCAGTTTTATAAAAGTTGCTTGCCCAAAAATCAGAAGTATATATCTGGATACTAGCAGGAGGCAACCCTAGTTTTTTGTCAGCCCAACATCTAATCTCAGACTCTACTGACTACAAAGTGTCTCAGGAATGAAACGAACAAAATCTGCTACTGAAAACCTTGGTCCAGCAGCTCTTTATCTGAAAATCTTTCATATATTGCAGTTAAGGCAAAGGAAGTTTGGACACAGAAAAACGGTATTTTCTTAGGGAGGATGAGAACAGATTTACGTTTTATCTGGGCTTGTATAGCATGGTCTTTGAGAAGATTGAAAAAGTCAGTTTATGCACCAAAAATGGATTGAATTTTCTAGATGCTTATCACCGAGTTCCAGAATCGCATCTTGCTGATCCAAATTAGCTGCATGAGATGTGCTTACACTTCTTCCTCCAATACAAAGATACATCCTAGTTTCCTTCTCTCACGGATTTTTTTTTTAGTGGCTTAGAGATCGAACATCTGTGTATAACACTGCTCTCGATGTG
Source organism: Ibidorhyncha struthersii (assembly GCA_013398815.1). Taxonomy (NCBI): domain Eukaryota; kingdom Metazoa; phylum Chordata; class Aves; order Charadriiformes; family Charadriidae; genus Ibidorhyncha; species Ibidorhyncha struthersii. The sequence goes on from VZSZ01000577.1 coordinate 217,066, forward strand.
ATAAATACCAAAAGGCAGTAAGGTTTTCAGCAGACTGAGGAGTACGTGGAAAGTTATACAGTGGGAGCTGAAGATTCAGAATATTTTTTCGTGTTTTGACAAAAAGAAGGAGGAAAAGTAAAGTATTCAAAAGCCAGCATCTGAAAACTGTTGTGAGATTATTCACAGTTAAGTGAAATGCAATTAAAAGAACAATATGACAGGGAATTTAGTTTTAAAGAAAGTTAAAAATAAATACGAAGATCACTGTTGGGTAAAGAGTCTTGGCAGGTAACTGAAAAAGAAACAGTGTTGATGGGATATTAACCTAGGGGAAAAGTGTTCACAAATGTGTGAAAAGAGAGCAATTGGCTCTTAAAACAGCAATTCATTGTCTGCCACTGAGAATATAGATGTTTGCCTGGAGATCACTATCAAAGACACGGGCATTACACTATAAACAAAATGTGCCAAGGTGGGATTTCTCTAGGATTTATTAGGTGTTAACCAAAGCAGGCAGTTGGGATGCGAGGAGAGGCAAGTGTATCTGCAGCATACATGTGAGGTACCGTAGGATCCTGCTCACTGCTCTACTGAATAGTCACTTGCACTAGTTTCTGTGGCAAGGGAAAGCTTTCACAAAGTACCTGCCTTAAACGCGTGGAGTTTGGAGAACATTTACCAGAAGCAAACAGAGCAAAGAGCATACTGTTTTGGACACCAGTCCCCAGACCGACTCCTTAGAGAGCAAAAGCAACCTCATGGTGAACTAATTTGCTAGCATAGAACAGCACCAAATGCCATTTTTTTCGTAGTCCAGGAAGGAATATGACCTAGGGAAGAACAAAATTCTTGACTCCCAACCTCCTACAGCTGTTACTAAGCTAACACTGTTGATTTATTCCTCTCTCAGGCCCACTCAGGCCCAGTCTTGAAGTCACGGTGCAACAATACATTTTCAATTGACGCTGTACTGAGGCCTCAGTCTTACAGTAGAGTACACATTTCTGACACTCTGTCAATGCATTTACAGCAAAACAAGAAAGGATTGCAGCTTTCAAAACTATTAAACATGCACCTCTTGACGTTGGCCAACATTCAGACTTGATATAATTCGTTGCAGTACCAAGCAGTGGATTGGTGCATGCTGACAAGATCTGGAATGACCTCAAAGAGCCTAATGGCTCTTGTTGTCAGGGTCAGAAAATAATAAAAAAATTCTCAAGCTACAAACAAAAAGAAAAGAGAGGCATCAAAGAAAAACAGGTTTCAGTAAAGACAGACTGCAGAAAGAACCAGTATGGCTAAGCTTACACCTACAAGTGCATTTAGACAAGATTGTCGAGCTGCCTTAATGTCTAGCTGTTGCCAGAAGGGTTTCCCATCTGTGGAGCCCACCCCAGCTCCTGGTCACCAATTCCTACCAGTTCAAGCCTCTGGCTTCTCACTGAGCAGACACAACTCACTAATTCGGCAGAGAATTAAAGCAGCATGAAAAGTTAATGTTTTCTGAGAGTTGAATCAACCCGCCAGAGGTCAGATGAGTGCTAGGTCCAGGACTGCCATCCAAGGTTGAGAAAGGACAGTGGGCAAAGCAGAGTGAAAGAAAGCAAATGAGACTGTCTCTCTCAGTGGGAATCAAACAATTATATCAGCTCAGCTGTATCAGCTTCATAGGTTTTTATAGACAAACCCCAGTTCTCTACTGAATTTCCAGGACAATATGCTTACATCAAAGTACTCCTGTTTTGAAATCAGAGATCTAATTATTGGCAGATTTTGTTGTGTGTTGGTTCACAGGTTTTCCATCATAGTAGAAAGGTTATTTGATACAGATTCCTGCCTTCTTAGTATCACTAGGACTGTCATATGGTCTAAACACTGGCATATAGGCTCCAATCAGTTCATTCAGAAATACTAGTAACATGCACAAAATCAGTGGTTACCTAATACTTAAAACTCAGTTATGGTGTTCTCTTATGCTCCAGCTTCTAACTCCATTACACTTACCTTTCAACTTCTGCTGTCATATCATGCCCCAACACCTACAGTTATTGCATGGTTTAAAAAAAAAAAAGCAACCCAAAACCCCAATTTTGCAAATATTTTTAAATCTTGCTTTTCCATTTCCCACAATAATTCAAAAAAAGGAATTAGACACAAAAAGAGGTGCATGGACTTCCAAGTCATCCAGGTTCCCACAGACCAGTACCAATCTGTGAGAGAGCTATCCTTTCTATACTTACTGTACACAGTATCTGTAAAGTTGGCTGTATATTAATCAGTTTGGCTTTTCTGACCAGCCTATGCCTATGTTAGACAGAAGCTGTATTTTTTTCCTTATTGCTATTATCTACTGGTTTACATTCAAACCTGGACACAAAGTCTGAAACAGTAGCTACAGCTGCAGTAATTCTTACTCAATAGCAGAGCAAAGGAATAGTGGGATTGTGAGAATTAAGGATTATTTTACTGCAAAACCTCCATCTGAAGACACATGTATGTCATATGCAGCAGGAAGAGTCTCAAAAGCTACTACTGCTCTTGGTTCCTCATGTGGTGTACTCTCAGTTCGAGTAGCCTTGCACTGAGCCTCATAGATCCACATGCTGTTTGCACAGCCATTCACTGCAATGTACTTGACTAATGAATCACANTCTAGTCCTTTCAGTAGATCCTTTCTGTTGATAATCCTCAGTCTTCTGAGCCTTTTCAGCTTAGATCATCATTGATAGACAGCAATGCATTTTATAGTACTCTTGGAAACAACTTCTGTAAGTAATTCCTCAAAGTATTTGTCATTGTCTAAAACAAAGAGGACTTGGCTAAATTTACTAGTTTGGAAAGTTCTAACATGGCCAGTTGCGTCAAAAATATTGTAGGTTCTTTTACTTAAGACTCCAATACAAAAAATGAAGATATGTACCTTTTTTTGATCTAGATGTCAGAGAAAAGAATTCCTCACTATGTGCACAATCTTGACACTGTGTTTAAAGATAAGTTGGTAATTAAAGTTGGTATTCAGAACTTCCTGTCAGTGGCTGTTGAGCACTGATTTCACTTATGACACTGACAGTTTGAGGGGCTAAACCTGAGAGGAGGGAAATCAGTTCACATCCTGCTGTATGTAGACTTTGTTAGAAATGTATACACATCCTAATCCATTTTAGAAAAAGACTTCAAAGGTCTACATCAAGAAGAAAATTATTCATGGGTTTGCAGGATAAGAACTACAAATCCTGATTCAATCCCAGATGAATTTAGCAAAATTCTTTCCATGGCTTTAGATATGCTTTGGATAGGCACCAAAAATCAGCTGAAATAGGTGACAGGCACCAAAAATCAGCTGAAATAGGTGACAGTGCAAAGACCCTTCTAGAAATATTTCAGCATATAAATTATTCACTTAAGAATTTGCATGGTTTTTGTTTCCATTTTCCACAGGTATTTGTGCAGCCAAGTTCTACCATGAATTATCAAATGCTAAAAAGAAGTAACTTCGAAATTACCTTGCTTAAGCATTGGAGCTGAAATTCACAAGATGTGGTATCCATTAGTATTTACTGTAGAGGAACAATACAAGGTAGCATAGATGGCAAAGAGCATATCTGATACTAAAATTCTGGGTTTGTGCTTTTAAACACAAACTTCTATCAAACTGCCACTATCCCCTTGCCTGTCCCTTTCTACCATTTCCTCATCCCTCAAAATGACACTGATTCCTTTATAAAAATTTATATCCAGTCACTATTTCCTATGAATCTGACACCATCTCCTCGTGGTCAACATAAGACAAACTGTCAGCAGGTCAGCACTTTACATGTGCATACGCACCCTTTGCCAAGTAAAGGGAGGATTAAAACAGTCTGCTATCCTGTGAGATGGGGCCAGCACCTAAGAAACCGAGCCCACTCCTTGACCCAATGCAAAGAAATAAATATCAATTATTTAGGTGTGCGCAACACAACGGTACCTTTGACTGTTCCTTTCTGTCCCTTGTAAAGGCTGCACAAGCCACAGTACCTGTATATTTATTCTGACTGAGGAATATAAGCCAAGCAGCAAACTAAAGCACACTTTTCTTCTTACATTCCACACATACACATGCCAGGATGCGCATTGCTTTCAGTGCAATGCTGTGAAGCCGCACACTTCAAAACAGTCACCCGACTTTCAGTAAGATACAACTCATACCTGCCCTCAGGGGGCATGTGAAGGCAGTGTTCTTCCTGAAAAAGCTGTAGCGGTATCTTGGCTATTCGGAGTTCTCCACATCCTTGTAAGGGCAGGGCAGGGCGGTGGACTGGGTCGCTCCACGGGGCTCACACACTGTAGGGTCTTACTATTTGTGCTAAATCATTGCTGCTGCACGTCCAAATGCCGAACTTGAGGTGTGCTCAAGTGCGCAGTCAAAATACAGGGGTGGCCCATATAGCCTGACTTCTAGGGAATAAAGCTACAGTATCACTTTGAGACAGAACATTTTATAGAAAGGGAAACTGAGGCACAAAAGCACCAATGATTTTCTTAGGTGTGTTGTTTTTTTGCATAGGGAGCTTCACATAGACTCCACTGCTCTGGAGTTTGGTATCAGCATCGTGGTGTCAGAATCGCACTTTAAAAAAAAAAGCCCCCCCCCCGCCCACCCCCAATCTCTTTACAGAATTAGTTTCTCCTTCAATTGCAAACCAAAGTAGATCAATCCCTAAATATTTAGATTGTAGACATATATTCAGTTGTGACTGAAACCAGAAAACACTCATTAACATTTTGTAACTTAGGTCCTGGGCTTTCAAAATACTTCATCTTCCAGTGAACTCGTCCTTCACAGTAAAAACTATGCTGCAATTTAGTACACCTTTGCATCTTTGACAAGTTTGTAAACCTCACCTGAGCCTAATATATACATGAATTTTAGGATTATATTGCTCATGGAAGCCTACAAAGACTTGTTCATCAGAGCTTGCTCCCTGACCTACAGCTGACTACAGCTTTAGTTCCCATTACTTTTTCATGGAATTTCATACTTAACATTATGTGAATTGAATTAAATTTTTCCATTAAAAGTATTTGAAAATATATATTCAACAGGAGACCTGCTGCTCCTGTCTTATTGCATCGTATCAATGAGGAGAAGAGCAAAGGTTTTGAAGAATATTTCCTGTGTATTTTTAAATTAGTTTGGAAGGTGCCATTTTATTTTGTTGCCACTGTACATCTCCACCGATTGAATGCTCTCTGTCTCTCTGCCTCCAATTGTGTCTTGTTTGTGTTCTGAGATAATACTTCGATAGAATAAAACCGTATAACTGGAAAGCAAGATCCAGGGAACAGCAGGATCTCTAATTGCTGTTACTCTGGTTAAAAAAAAAAAACAAACCAAACACCAACTCAAAAAAAACCCAGTCTAGCCTTCCCTCTCTGATCAAGGGAAAATGCCCTAATTAACAAATACATTAATTAAGGAGATGCCTGGTCTTTCCAGGACAGATTGTGGTTTTTCCTGTGCATTAGAGCAGTGGAGTGAGGTTTGATGCAGTTTATAGCTGGGAGGTACTATTAGATCACCTAACTCTGACAAACTGTATCTGTTAGGTAAGTTTTACGATATATGTAGGTCAAAGTTAGACTCAAATATTTTGGTCCTCAGCATTTGAAATAGTTTCAGGCCAAAATCAGAGAGCAGGGTAACTGGGGCCTTGCAGTGTCGAGGAAGTGATGAAGTGAGATAGGCTTACATAGCTTAAGCAACTGAACCATGACATATTTTGAAGTGGTGGATGAAAAGGCACTTGTCCATATTACCGGGAGAAGGGGGATGCAGGTACTAGGGGAAAATGAAGGACGGATCCCAAATCTGCCAGTCAGCATGATCTTGACCAAAGAGCACTCTGGGAACACCACTGGCTGCTGGTCTCTTTCCAGCATCTGCCCACATCTGGCTTCTGCTGCTGGACAAACCATTCACCCCCAGCAGACCTCGGTAAGTGACAGCCACGCATCCTTTCATTTTGATCTGAGGAACACTCCCAGAGAGTCCAAAAGCAACCTTATAACTTACACGAAGTGAAAATAAGAACTACAAGAGAGTCTCCAAGCAGACCTTGACAAATAAAAGAGTAAACAGTTGATTGCATTAGAAGTGGGGAAGCTTATACAGGAGGCAATATTGCAATAAAGAACCTGGTGCAGAATTAAAATAATTAGAAAATCATTCCAGTTATATAAATTATCCTGATGCATGACAGTACAAGCCAAGTACAAGAATAGCCATCTAACTCACCTTTTATTATTTTCACTTCAACAGACACATATTTTTGTACATAGATATTTATAAATTTAAAATATAAACAACAAAAAAAAAATCGTGTTTTCCTTAAAGGGTATTTTTTCATCTACTTCTCAAGAGGAAACCTTTTCTAAGGAGCTAGAAAACTGATACTTAAGAAACAATGGGGAAAGAATAAACACATGCAGGATGGGGATGAGGTGGAGCAACCCTTTATATATTTAACTGATCTCTCCCTTTTGTTTTGTTTTTTTTCTTTGCAATGACATCTGCTAGGCAGAGACAACTCCTCTTATCTCCATTAACATCAAATTAAGTGACTAAAAAAAGGACTTCTGAATTGAGAAAGTGATGTCATATCTGGAAGCGCTGCTTTTGTTGACAATTGCTGGGAGAGGCAGTATTCAGGGTGAGCCGTAGACAGCGGTTTGGAACCAGATCAAATGGGCAAGCATTCTGTTAGAGCCTGTGAACACTCTTGTTCTGCTTTATCTTTTACTCTAATCTCAGCATGCAAGCAGCTCCTTCAAAGCCACTAAAGGGCTACCCCTCTGTGTTCAGATCATCTCTACAAGGTAACTGTCCCTTCCAGGTCTGCATTCTGTTTGCTGCTTTCAACACAGCTCTAACTGCTCCATTATCACGCTCGAAGGTGAAACACAGGCAATTTTGATAAGTCATTTCTACAGTTAAAACTTCAGCATCTCGCTGCTACTTCAGCAACATATTTTTAAACAACTGGAAGTCAAGGAATCCTCAGACACTTGGTTATTTCTTCATTTATTTTTACCAGAACATGCATAATATGAAGCCCTAAGCAAAACAAAACAAGATTCAACGATAGTGAGTCGAAATGTCATTAAAACTACTCATTCCCTTTGTTTCAATTCAGAAATACAAGGGAACAAATTCCCTCAGAAGTTTGACAGTCTTTTCAATCTCTGATAAACTTCCTTGCAGTTTCTCTCTGTCTCAGTCTTTTATCCCTACTGTCCCCTGTCCCCTTCAAAAAACTGTAGGGAACAGAGGGCCATGGCTAGATTCCAGCATCAGGAGCTGGTGTCACATCTGTTCCACAAGACCAAGGTTTTTCAGGTCTAGGAAGTGTCTACATAGTGCTATTTACAATGAAAGACAATCTCATCAGCCTGATGCAACACCAGAAAAATTTCCCAGATGAGCCCATTTTGCACCAAAGATTTTTTTTTTATGTATACCCCCCCCCAGACTGTCTCTAGAATGAGGTGTTTCTCCCCAAGCCCCCGACACCACTTGTATCTTTAAATTCCTCAGGAGGAAATGATCAAATGACTGCTACACCAAACAGCATAAACTGTTTAAGGAACACAGTAATTACACTCTAAGAACCAGCTTTTTTTTGCAAATGCATTTTAGCGGGGAAAAAGGGAAATATAAGTGGAGATATCCTTCCCTCTTAAGAGAACATCATGCTAATCATAATCTCATCATAGACTTAGAAGAGAGCATCACAAACATTATCATGAACCTGATCAGCCACAATGCATTCAAATATTCGGTGGGAGAAGCCTACGAATTCAAAGCATACCTAGGAGAGAGCTCTTCTACACATCTTGTTTCGTGATAGCTAATTTTCAGAGAAGGATATTGATATCGGCTACATCTAACATTTTCAGTCTGCTCCTCATGGGTCACACTACACTAAACACTAGCGCTGAGGATCCAATGTCTGCATGATACATATTCCCAAGGTTTTACTGTGTACTAGCTTTAGCCTGGTCCCAAAGGAGTGAATGCCCATCAGTGGCTGGCATGCATTAGGTGCCCTTCTCAAATCTGTCTTCAAGTTTAGTTTCACTTTAATGAAGCCTGGGGGGGTTCTTGGAGATCTGGTATGGCGTGAATCAAAGCACAGTCAGTAGGTTGACTTAAAAATGCACTCTTGATCAGAACTAAAATCTTGACACAGACATGTTGAGTTAGAGGCAGGATACTAGATTGTCCATCAGTCTGGTCCGATAAGGCATTTTTTATGGCAGTCCTTGTAAGAAGTAATGGGAGCTATTTCTGCCATTTCATTTTCAGAACAAACTCTTGCTCTACAGTGCGATAGGTTTATTTTATTTTTATTGATATGGAAAAGGGTAGCTCGTGCTTCTGCAAGATGACATTTCAGTTTGTGGATTTAGAAGACATAATGGAAAACATTCCCATTTGGAGAAGTATTTTTTAACTGTATGAGCTAGAAATACAGTTCATGGAGTATTTTTCTTGCTTTTGGGGTTTGTTTTTTTTTCTTTAAATGATGGTGGTGAAGAAAGAGTTTGAGTGTTGCCAAGCAAGCTAGCAGAAAATGACAAATGCTTAGAAATTACACATTTAGACACCCGTATTTGTATATCCTTACTTTTTTATGATGGCATATGTTATATAAAAAAAAAATAATGTAGAAACTACAGCAATTGCAAGATCCATAGCATGCGCAGTGACTACAAACTCTAGCCTAGGGACAGAGGAATTTCTTTCCAATCATTTTATTTTTAATTTTTACAGCCAAAACTCCTATTCTGTCTTGCCATCATATGCTTTTGGAAATGGCAATATATTCTCCAGAATTAACCTCTTTTAAAAAAAAAAAAAAAAAAAAACAACAAAAAAACCCACAGAAAACCTAAATTTGTGTCTGCAATGCTTGGCACACTAAACTGCTATTCTTTTCTCCTCCTCTTTGTTGGTCCCACAGTAGCACTACTGCTTTTTAATTGGGCATAATTACTGGAACCTTGAACCACTGATACATCTTAAAAACTAAGAGAGGGAGATTGAAGACTGTATGTGTATTAACATTTTAACATTTTTCAGGATCTCTGAACTGCTTGAAAATATCAATACATTGAATTTTACAGAAGGAACATTTTTTTTTCAGATGAGTACACCAGGCAACAAAGGAATAAATACATTTGTTTTGTTTTTAAGTAGACATGTTCTCTGCACATTTTAGGTGCGATCCTATTCAACCAAATTGGATCTAATTTATGGGTTAGACAGCTGCTACCCATCTTAGTGACAGCTAACTATCCAACCTATCCTACTAGTCCATATTTCTAACTGTGTAGACAGTGAAAGTCATGGAGTGTCTCTTTATTTACCATGATATTTCCTTGGGCATTTAACCGTATCCGTCCTTGTGTACCAACAGGTGTGAAAGATTTAAACATCCGAGAGACAAGGATCTAGACAATCAGTTTTTGTCTCTTGCCAGTGAGTATACAAGCCAGCAAGACAGAAACAGATTCCCGTTTGCCACCTCTTTTTCCTGTCCCACGACTCCTATGTTTCTAGCGGGAGGAATTCTATTTCAATAAAATGGTATGGAAAACACCCTTACCTAAGTCACCGTATGTTTTGGTGACTGGCTTATTTTTCTTTGTTCTGGGGATATGAAGGATAATTCTTAAACTGAGCAAGATTTATTGCCCTAGACTTTTTAGGTGACTGCTCTAACCACCAGATTGCTGTGTAAACAATCCCTGACTAATTTCACTTAGTGATGATTTTAGCCAGAACTTTGGGTGACTCGGGTAAATAAGTGGAGGGATATGCAGAATACAAGTATCTGGTTTCTCTAGTCAGAATGCATTATCACTTTAGTTAGAAACAGATGCTTCCCTGTCTCTAGACTGGACGCTTCAAATGGCGGACTTGGCCTGAAAAGATTCAGAAGTGAATATTTCATTGTCCTTTTGGTTAAAAATGCATTATACAGAGTATTTGAAACTTATCTTGCACTTCACTACACTGAGAAAATTCCTGCTAATGCTAGTGTTAATAATAGTTTTCTAGCAGCCACAGTCAGCACCTGTGATCAGTAGAGTGTCATTTCATTTATTTCCTATAAAAGCAGCTAAATACTCATCATCTGAGCCATTTCAAATTGCATTGGCAATACAAAATACATTATAAGGAACAATCATACTCTGATGGGGATGGATTACATACCTTATTGGGTCTATTCCATCTATAATTTCCATGATGGCTTCTTGAGTGACTTACGCTGCACTAATCTGCTACTCCACAGTAGAAATGGATACAGAGCAAATCTTTCTCCACAGGTGGCATTTCCCAGTAATGAATTCTGCCATTCAATTATATAATCAGAGTAATTTCTTCATGTTAAAAAAAGACCCCTTCTTGAGTGGCACATAAATTACCACTGGATTAAATCAGTGCTACTGCCAGGGCTTTGAGATTTCTCCAGTTGACAGACAGCACAGCACTGGTAGCAATGATGAGAAAACATGTCATCTCAGAGATTTTTCAACTTTATTTTTCCATCTCTTCACACTGGCTTCTTTCTGCTTGCTTTTACGGTAATTTCTGCCTCGGGTATCTTTTAAATTATTACACCCAGAGCCACCACAGGAGACTTTTAGTGCCGTTAACTTCTGGGTAGCAATGTTCACCTTTGCTGAGGAATTACCAGTTAAGTCAAATAGGAGGACAGAATAATTAAAAAAAAAAAAACCCACCATTTTGACACTAGTAAAATACTTGGTTGACAAATGGTAATAAACTTCTGCTAAGTATAACTGTCAGTTTGATTTACCCTTCATCAAACCTAGCACAGCATTAAAGAATTTACAAAATCAGAGGTCTCTGCTGAGTGTAATAGGATATCACATACACAGGCAGCGGTGAGAATACTAACAAGTATTAATTTGTTAGCATTAGACTTAGTCCCATAATGAGGCCTCAAACAAAACAAACATAAGATGTGTATGGCTTGCAGAGTCATCATTAATGAATTCCTACATATTTTGTACCTGATATGCCAACCTTTTAATGAAACAAATAATCCAGTTTAAAAATCAGCGAAAAGCGGAGTCTTTTACTTAAATACAGGTGAAGGGAGGGGAAAATGAAGTAACAGCAGTAAGAATAGCTAGTTGCAAAGGAGACAAAGGGGCAAGTATTAATGGACCCAGAAACCCATTTCAGTATTTTCTAAAGCAATTGTAAAGCATGTCTGCTTTCAGGTGTTACAGGTTACCACAGATTTAACCACATCACACTGAAAGCATACAGGTCATTTGTATAAACTTAAGAAACTTTGTCGTTGTTCCTCCAGAAAGCATCCTAAGCTGTACTAGTACTCTTGGTAACAGAGCTGCACACTGGTGCTACAGTTCACTATATATTATATAGTGCTGAGCACACTTTAGCCTGACCCAGCCACAACAAGGTGCACCAGTAACATACATGTTCTCTTATCATCAGAACACCACCACCGCTTTGTGCAGACTGTTTTGAGTCCTTCTCTGTTACCTATTCCACAGTACACACTCCTAAGTTTCAGCCTGAAGAAGAAAAATGTAACAAGGAAGTCTTTCCTTGTGACATTTCCATCAGGGCTTTCACTTTTAAATAGTTTTTAGAGAGTGGGGAACTGAGTCTTCTGCACATCTGTCCGTTACACAAAAAATGTCATAAAGTTTGCCCCACAGCTACTTAAGGCCATTATCTATGTGCTTAATTACACAGTGGAGAAAACAAAACATCCGAAACATTGCTCTTCTGTTCTTGGCCCTGTAACATTTTACCAAGTTAATTTAATAAGTCAGTATCTATTAGGACCCCTTGGAAACTTCTGAGTGAAACAAAGGCCTATTATTTCAGCCCAAAATGTTTCCTGTAAGAACATTTTGCACTTGACAGCCTTTTTCAGAATCTAAGTCATGTTCCTTGTGCCTAGAGTCAACTCATCAGGCAAGTTGGCTCAGGCACCTTTGACCCTAATTTTGGGACATATTCAGTGGGAAATTGCCTAGGGACTGGGACATAACGCTTCACAGAGCCTCTGTGATCCAAACTTTTACCCTTCACACACAGCCCTACAAGAACTGCAGTAGATTTTAGAAAAGCAGTCAATTTTGATTCATACCTTTTCTTTAATAACAGCAGATACTCCACAGAAAGAAACTTCACAGCAGACAGTTAAGAAATACTTCAGTCATACAGAAAATTATTTCCTGGATTTAGGCAGAGTGTCCAAGACCATGAAGGAGGAGAATAGAAAAATATAACCTATGGAAAGTTGCTATTCAACTCTATCTCTGTTAAAAATTTAGAAGAAATAATAATAAAAAGTATTGCACTGAACAGAACGGAGAGATTATCGCTTTTACATTCCAGTAAGCACTGACAAACACCACTTCACCAAGGGTTAGCAAATTTCTGAAAGTGAGAGTAACCAAAAGTGCACACACAAAAATATATTGCAAAAGGGATCAAACTCACAGGGTATCTTTTTTTGCAGGCTGAACCTTTTATTTGCATTGTTTTCAATAGTTAGGTACTACCTTTTATAGACATAATTTAAAGAAAAAACTTGAGTGCAGAATTTTGGCGTTAACATAGTTAATCAAATTACTTTTTAATTTCAATTTACTGTTTACTCAAAGCTGCTTAATAAAAATGTTTATGCACCTTTTATATTTATTTCAGTTTGACATGTAAAAATTTTAAATTCAGTTAGATAGTCTGTTAAGTAGTCGTTACCCATGTATCATTGAGCATATAAAACATGACTTTTATATTCCTTCAGTATCTAAACTGTGAACAACATTATCCTATATATGAATAGCCTTGTTCGTAAAGCTGAATATGGGTAGGAGAATAAGGTGGTACTCAAACATTTAAATAAGCAAAATAAATTTTGTAGAAAACCAATGAACACAGTGGAACCAAACAGCCATTGAGAATAGGATTGACTGCTCATGAACTCTGGCTCCCATTAAATTTATTAAACTATTCTAAATATCTGTGCAAATCCAGAGTCTTTCTTCATGTTGAAAAAAAAAAAGTGTTTGTGTGTGTAAAAATCTTTATCTCCTCCTAGATTTTTGGTCTTACATGGCATACTTTTGCCTTTTTTTTTTTTCCCCAGCCAGCACCAGTCACTTGAGGATGAGCACACACTCAGTATATTTCCTCAAACAATTCTGTAAGATTTCATTAGTTTGGATAAGAGTTTTCATTAGAATCCAAGCAGTCTGACACATCCACCCAGACCTTTGAAATACACAGTGGACAATAACATTAAAGCAGTGCTTCACTTTAATTTCTCTTTTTCTTAACTAATTGCACATGTATTGCTCTAAATAAACATCCAAATAACAAAATTATGGCAGCACTTGCCGAATGATCCAATAAAACATACATAAACAATGTCAAATAACTACTTCTCTCCACTAGCCATATCTTACTCACTCTATTTACTTTTCTCATAACACTAGTAATTGAAGTTCACATCACATGTGATTTGTCTGGGCCTTTGGACTGCCTGACTCAAAGGACAAAAAATAAAATTGTCAGTGTGGTGTGGAAGTAACTTCATATAAAAAGAAAGCAAAAAGTTTGGGGCAAGGGTTGGGGTTTTTTGTTGTTGGGGATCAGGGGTTTTTTTGCTTGGTTTTGGGTGGTTTTTTTAATCCTGTTTTTTTTTTTTTTTTTTTTTGACAGAATATGTCAGGGAAGGCTAAGGCAGTGGACAGAGCTCACAGGGAGATCAGACAGGCTTGGCTAGGGTCCAAGGGGACAACATGGGCTGGCATACCTGGACTAACTCTGAATTTTGCAGGTGCCATCTAACGAGACACCATCTGATTTAGAAGGGATCACCTGGCTTATCAAGAACTAGAAAGTTAAGTTCAGGGAAGATTTAAAATAAACCTCTTAAACTGGGGTAAATGCTTATTGCACCTTGCTTGATTTATACTTTCCCCCAAAAATATGGAGTAAGTATGGCGATCACATACTTACTGGCTTCCATTATTTCATGCTTTCCTTATTGCAGTTCCAACTTCTTTTCAGACAATGTTATTTTTAAATTACTTTTTATTTACATGCCATGAATTACTGACAGGATACTTTTCCACTAAAACTATTTTATTTTTTAGTTTACCACTTAAAAATTCTAAGAAAATAACAGTAGCAAAAAAGTCCTAGAACCCTGGGCCACAACTCCACATTCAAGTTTCAGCTACTGAATTTCTTTCATATCCATCTTCTGAGTACCATTACAACAGCTCTGATGCCATGGTACTGGTCTTCTCTCAGCTGAGTTCATTCCACACCAGTGTGAACTAATTAACCAAGTTAGTGGTTTTCTCATTTTTCACACATTAACAGAACAATGTCTTACCCCCCACACGAATGTTTTCCAGCATTAAACCCTTTGTCAAAGTCATCTTCCTTGAACTTCACTGAATGCATATGATGTAGCCATTCTGGATACACTTGAGAAGCCCTTATTGTTTTCAACAACACTTACTCATGCCTGTAGTGCCAAAGATGTCATCTACCTTAAGAAGATTAGCAGTAACATGTGTGCATGTATATTGCATCTTGCTGATACAGTAGACTCAGGAATATTTTATATTATGTTTTCAGATTTTTACAGCTGTGCAGCCAGGACTGTATGTATTTTCCATAAATATTGGGGAGAGAAAGCAATAATCTTGATGTTTGAAAGAAGCAGTGCATAATACAACGAGCAGATGGAAGATTTTTTGGGGTTTCTTCTTTAACTGAAGTAGGTGACATTTCAAATATTCTTGACACTGAATGTAATCCCTTTCTCTGGTAACTGGCATTACTCTTAGCCTTCCGTTTTGCTCTTTTAATAAAAATACCATTACCCTGGGAATATTTCTTGCTTTATATTTTCATTGTTCTTTTTATGAGTTTGTGCATGTAAACCACTGACTGAAAGAAAGCTCTGTTCACCTGTGTCCTTTCCCCCATCCTTCCCACCCCTTTCCCTCCATTTAAAAGCTTGATTTTGCTGCTACTGAAATCAAGGACATTGTACTCATTTTTCACAGAACAGCATCTTGACTGCAGTGAACCATCTCATTTGAAGATGTTTCCTCTATTGTCTATTAAGTTGCTGCCCAAAGATATCTTCTTTATAATAAATACAAATTTTATCTTTTGTAATATGGCCAAAAGAATGGTCTATGCCTGCCTTCATTTCTACTTTTTAACCTGAAGAACCTGTCCTAGGAACTACATGAACACACTATCCTATTAACTCCTTCTATTAACGTTCATCTCTTAACTAGGAAACAGGTCATCCCAGACACTGTCTGTGGTAGAGGGAGGTAGCAGAACTTATCATTTGAACTTTGGTTGCCTATTTCCCCTCTTCAGTTTTTGTTTTTTACTTTTTCTGTAGAAACTAAACATTAAATAGGTAATAAATAAATCTCTGTGTGTTTATGCACAAACCCAGCCATCTTAATTTCATTGACCTGAAAACAGGAAACCTTGTATGAGTTCAGCAGCACTCAACCCAGAAACAAGGGCTGGGGAGGGAAAGACATGCCAGACTCCCAAATTGAAAGTAAAGTTAGAACTGTCCACAAAACAGATCACCTCTTCTGTTCCTTTCAGGATACTGCATGCCAAAGGATAACTAATTAGCTCACTGGTACCACAAAACAAAATAAAAGGTTATTCTCTGAAAGCATGTCTTCCTGCTTTGCCAAGGTCTTTTCTCTCCATCTTGGCAATGACCTTTATCTAAGGAGAAAGAAGAGTATCCAGTTTTCTGTGAAAATGTAGTGTCTTTAACTCCTCGTTAATTCAACTGCTTTCTGACTCACTTTCTGTCGCTCTTTAGGACGACTGCATCATACCCCTGTGAATCATCCAGGTAGGATCTTAAAGCCTTTTTCACAGAAGGGCACGGAGGATCCTATCAAAATAATAAGAAACATAAGCATTATGCTTGCAAACAGTTCCACAGCTTTTGATTCCAGCTCAGGCACAATACTTCTTTGACAGGTCTCTCTGAACAGCTCAGCTTGTGTTTTTACAGCTTCTCTTTGCTTCCACTTATGACACAAGTACATTAAGCCATTCTTCCTTCTGGATTCCATACAGAATACTTAAAAGCTTACAACAGCCAGTAATTAAAACCAGGCTTAAGATCTCATTCATCATCAGTTTCCAAACTAATAAGCAGACAACTGAAACTAAAATTCTTGTGTCTTTTGACCCAGAGAGGTAAGAGCACATTATTATATGTCTCTCTCTGCAGTGGAAACAGTTGTCCACACCTAACTTCCTAATTAATGGCTTCAACTGCATTGGAACAACATTTCTGTTGCAAGGATGTGTAAACAGCTGCACTTGTTTCATTTTTGTATGGCCCTCTGGGGCTTAAATCTTTAACTATGCATATGGTCCTTCTTTAATGTTTATACTATTGGTCTGGCTTGAGAGAAAAAGAAAGAGCCTCAGGCTAAAAGATGTATCACAATAACAAGCTAATTTCATTCACTAAAAAATTAAAAATATTTTTTCCACCTCTTATTTCTCAAACTGCCTCATTTAGATTCATAGCCTTTGAAGTTTGTTATTCTGGAAAAGGTGGAGTGGGTTTTTTTTTTTTTTGACTGAAAAGAGCTGTATTGTAAGCATATAAAGGCAGCTATTCAAAGAAGCAGATATCCACATTATGTAATTACAGCCAACTCCTTTGCCTTCAGCAGATCTCCATTAATCCACATACTGGGATCTGGCTAAAATATGCTTTATGTATAAACAATGCTAATATACATATACATTGTAGTCTATTTGAATAAGTATTACATTTATCAGTAAGAATAACTAATGTAATTTATATATTAATTTATAAACTAGGACTCCCTTACAGTGGTACTCCTGGATATTATGAATTAGACTCAAATGTGTGCTTCAAAAACAGCATTGCTCCTAAGGAAAGTGTTATTTAAGAATTAAAGCAACAACTGTAATGAAAAAGCCACTTTTTTTTTTTCATTTTTAAGGGGCAATGCAGCAATGATACAGATACACTAAAGATGATAAGTGTGAAACTTCGGGTATACTTGTATCATGACTTCTCTGTTTCACATGGAAACGCAAGGCTTCCTCTCCTCAATCAGTAGCAAAATTTCCCATTACCTCAGTGGCATAGTATCAGGTCTGTCAAAACCCATAGTCCTCCTGCAGTACATGAATGTTCAGGAAATATTTCATGGGCCGTAAATCACCCTCAGCATTTCGCTGAGAAACAGGTGTGTTAACAAGTCTCCTCCATTATCTAAACAGCAGGAGGCCCCTGCAAACTCTCCCATCAACAACCCAGGAGTACACCCACACTGTGGAAGCAGAGAGAGTCTGAAAGAGAAGCTAAGGCATGGATCACTTTAACACAACTAGTAAGGAGAAATGAAAAGTAATAATGAAAAGAGTGAACTATTTCCTTAGGACTAGAATGGCATTGTCATTATTCTATAGTGTCACTGACACACTAGAACTGTGGATAACCACAACATTTATACAGAAGAAATACAGTGCCATAAAAATTGAGACCTTCCCCCCCGCCACCCCAGGGACTTTACTGACTGAGATACAAAAATAAGTGCTGTACTGCAGTTTAAATATATTTCAACCTTTGTAAGCCTATAACCACCTGCAGGACTTCACTCAGGAGTTACTTCAGACTGGCATGGGTATGAACAGCCAGCAGGACAAAAAACTACCTAAGTAAAATGAAGCATACCAAGCAAAACAGGGCACATTATATGGAAGTTAAAGAACTTGGCCCTTCTATTTATCACCACATTAAGTTACATTCAGAAGTTACAGAAAGCACCTGTATCAGTAGGCATTAGGGGTGAACATTAAGCATACAAACAAGCCTTATAAATACACCATGAAAAACCACTAAAAGCTGGTTTGGTTTTCTCTGCCCTGGTAGCTCCGGGCACACAGAGGAGCCTCCCCAAGTGTAACCAGGCCGCCGGTAGGTGCGGGGCCAGCACCGGGCCCCCGCAGGCCCCATGCCGCCCCCGCAGGCCCCATGCCGCCCCCGCAGGCCCCATGCCGCCCCCGCAGGCCCCGCGCCGCCCCCGCAGGCCCCGCGCCGCATCCTCACCTGCTGGAGACAGCACCAGCCCACCGCTCCAGTATCCTCTATCAGCTGTGACACTTAAACTACTCTCCTGGAGACACACGACACTTCCTCTCCCAGGACCAAACGGTGGGCGCTTGCTCCTAAATTTCCTCCCAGAGTGGGCCCACCTGCTGTGCCGGGCCCTTAAAGGCCCACCGCCCCCTCTGTGAGGGTGATTCATGACCCCCGTGGGACGGTGTAATTAATTAAATCGTTAAAAAAGGAGGAGATCTCTAACGGGGATTGTAATGAGCAATAATTACTGTGGAAAACTTCAGGCTGCATGATTGTTTACTTAAGCAATGATAACCTAAAAGCTAAATAATGCCTTTCATCTGCACTTAATATGGGACCCTGGATACCGAAGCCGTTGTGGCTTTTACTAAAATATGAAAAAATAAGGAAAAAAAAACCAACAACGGATTGCTTTTCATCAGAAAATAATTCCCTGAGGGAAATTATTAAAAAAAAAAACCAAAAAACAAACAAACAAAAAAAAAACAAACACCACCCCCCCAAAAAAAATACCAAACAAAAAACAAAACCAGAACCTTTATGAACCTTTATTAAACAAAACATTTCAAGGAGAAATCCTTCAAGAGATGGCCAAACGGAATAAAGGGCATCTTCTTTGACTCCTGATCAAGGTTATACCTGAGTAATAGTTATTATTATTGTTCTTACTGAAGAAAATAAGAGGCTCAAAGTAAAAATTAAGTGTCTTTTGATAAAGTGGGTAAGCATCTCTGTTCAAAATATTTTCTAGTTTGAAAGGAAAAATAAGGTAGACCATGACTAGAGGAAAGGAAATTCTATTATGCTTACTTGCAGAAAGAGAAATGATGCACAAAGAAATCAAACTCCTTTCTTAAAGTCGCAAAGGAAATTTATATTAAGGAACAAATGAATAGAAATCACCTGAGTTACAGTAGAAGTTATTTTTCTCTTTACAATAAATGATATGTCCAGGAATAAAAGTTTTATGCACGCACATGCACCCCCTCAAATTCCACTGGCCATGTAGCTTTCCCTAACTGCTGTAACAGGGTAAAATTTTCAGAAAATTCATATTTCAAAAGTTTGCTAATGTTTCTTCACTTGTATTTATTTTATTTAACTAAATTAGTACTGAAAGTGTTCTATAGGTGTTTCCAGAGAACAAAAACTCTACTCCAAAGAGAGAGGCATGCCTAGGTAGCCTCATGGTTTACTCCCAAAGAGAGGAAAAAATTTCCTTTCCGTTTTTCAGTATGTTGAAGGGGTTTGCGTAAAAAAGATTCAGCAAAGATTTGCAGGAATAGTCGAACCTGCAGACAACTGTCTGTGTTTCAGAGTCTTGTGAGTTTATCAGAAGCCTTTGAAAGGCAGATTAGAAATGCCCATTTTGGTTATTTGAACAAGCAAATTCCCAACAGGATGTTTTCCAGTTCACTGAGTGTCATAGCTAGAGGTATATGATGATGTGCCTCCAGTAACAGAAGGTCTGTATAGATAAACACACCAGGTTTGGACTTATCCGTAACTTAAAACTTTATTTAGAAATCAACCTCAAATTAAAGAATGTTTCCCAACACCTCTCAGTTTTTATTAGTGAGAAATGCAATAAAAGATCTTATTCTATTTTGGGTAATTTTAATCACTGTTCCAGACTAAGATGCAAGCAAAGAAAAGTGAGAAAACTAAAAATAAAACAGACAAAAGACTGTATTGAAGTTTTTGTGAACAGCAAGTCATCCTCACTGTCAGTACATTTGAAGCACTAAGCTTGAATTTATTAATTACAGATTAATTGCAGCCTTTCATTTTTTTGGTGTTGTACAATACAGTAGCTGGTACTATTCATACCGCAATAGAGGGTACTTTCCATAACTGACAAGAAGCAATACATGAGGGGGTTTTGTAACTGAAAATTATCCATAAATAAAAAGGTGGGGTCAGAGTAGTCATCTGCATTATTCATATTATTCAAAATTACCCGTTTCATCATTTTTTCGTAACTTTCTAGTAATACTAAACATTATAAATAACATAAATAAAATAAAAATGGTATTACTATTTATTGAGAGAAATATCTCTGATTTCAGAAGTAATTTTATTTTCCTGAGCTTTCACTATAATCAAGGTATTTATTAGCATGATTTGTTTTGCCCTTCACCAGCTAAAAGGGCAAAGCTGACAGGCTGGTGACAAGATCATTAGTTTATTGTTGCTTCAGCTGGGATAAACTGCAAGTGGAGAAATTACACTAATCTGAGAACTTTGTTTTCCTCAGACAAAATTTATAATTCCAGAATGATTTGGTATTGACATACCTGGAGTTTGATAGTCATTCAGGGTGAAAAAGGTTATTTACGAGATGAGGCAAAGTGGTTGTTTGACTATCAGTGCTCAAAAATGACTAAAAGAAGTAGTACTCCTTTGTTTTTGCAGCAGGTTATTCACTGGTTTGTTATTTCTCACAGTTACATCTTTATGACTTAAATCTTTTCAATTAATAGCTAAAAATGAAACGTAACACCATATTATGTCATTCATTCATTCTGCGGTACTCGGGTGGTATGGACTAAACAAAGATATCAAATAAAGATTATTTAGTGCTTTCAGCACCAGGAAGTTTAAGCTGTCGAGCACAAGTAGGAGCCAGCTCTTGGGGAAGTTCTTGGACTGACTGGGTGAATATATTGGCTGGTCCACCTACAGTATGAAGAAGAGGACTACAGATAATCAGGATAGAGACAGATGGTTCATAAGTCAAGATGAGTTAGGGTTCTTAATATCATTCATTTTGCCCTTGATTAACAGGATGCAGCTACCATATTTACTCATCCCTCTGCCTGCAATACAATTGAGTAATCATCAAAAATAACATGCTAGGGGGCATTGTTTGTATTTATTAAAAAAGTCAAGGATCAGTGCTCTGAGTACCCTCTGGGGGTTTGGCTGCTTAGGCTGGGGACCAAGTGAGGTAATGGCACAAGTGTACAGCTTCGGAGAGACCTGTTTGAGAAAGCTCTGCTAGGAAATCTTAGCAGGGTCACCCCAAACAGCAGGTATAGGAAAA
Organism: Ibidorhyncha struthersii; assembly: GCA_013398815.1. Taxonomy (NCBI): domain Eukaryota; kingdom Metazoa; phylum Chordata; class Aves; order Charadriiformes; family Charadriidae; genus Ibidorhyncha; species Ibidorhyncha struthersii. The sequence goes on from VZSZ01000577.1 coordinate 238,360, forward strand.
TCCTTGTGTCTCTCTACTGAATAGAGGATGTGCTTAATTTTACATACATGCTATGCAAATAAGCAAAATTTCCCTTCATATCAGTTGCTTGTCAAATGTCCATATCATCCTTTACCTGCTTATCCTGTGCTGAAGTATCTAAAGTTTAGTTTTGGTGCTGTAAGGCAGTGTGGCATAGATGTAATTTTAAGTGTACAAAGGTTTTCATGGACTTCAATAACACCTTTGGTATGCTTGAAATTATACATATGCACAAGAAAATTATTAAAAGATGGCATTAGAAATTAAATTATTGCATTTAAAGGTCATCCAAAGGATGTTAAATTTAAAATCTGTAGGAAGAGATTTAAACCCTTCCTAATTACTAAGTCCACCATGCCAGCTCAGCAACCTTTGCGGAAATCCAGCAAACTTCATAAACACTGTGTTCTGGAAACCTGAGGTTCTTGTTTTTGCTGGAAAAAATATGCCAAGCTCATGGAAAATTGCCTGAATAGTCATATTTTTAAAACAGAAGGATAAAATATAATAATAACAAAGGCTTCCTGTCCCCCTTCTATTTATTTAAGTTTTAGGGCATTAAAGCTCTATAGAAACAACAACAACAACAAAATATTTGGGCAATGTATGATTAATTATACATATATTTGACAGAAAACATGTAATGTACGGATGGGATTATAGAGTTCTAAAAATGCTGTCAGTAGCAATCTGGTGATAGAAAATGTACTTTTCCTAGACCAATATCATTGAACCATGGCAAAACATGGATGTAGATAAATCCTAACATTGCAGGCTTGATTCAGGGTTCCACTAAACTGAGGTGCTGGTCTGAAGGAAATAGGATAGATGCAATCAGAAAACTTCCAGCTTTGCATGGGCTTTCTTTCTCCTTGGGGATAGAAGCAATCCTTTTGCTCATATTCTGTAGTAGAAACCTAAAGGACTGAAGCAATCTCACTGTAAGGAAGCAGGCAACTCAGATGAATTTAATAAATTGAAGTGGTTTATAGCAGGATAGTACCACCTTTTCTAGAGGGTCTTTCCAAGGACAAGCAAAGCAATTCACATTTGGCTCAATAACATTCACTTACATAGCAGGAAAGAATAATTACCCCATTGCAGGAATGAGAGGTGAAATTTAATAGCTTAAGTTATTTTGTAGGTCAGATAAGATGGTCATGGAGTTCTTTTTGACCTTAAAATCTATGGATCCATGCTTTAAGCTGTAGAGGCCCCTCTAGATTTTATATATCTACTAAAAGTTGAACATTGTTTGGAAAGATTAGAAACACCTTATTTTTTCCTCCCTAGTAAAGACATGGTAGGAGGCAGATGCTGATTTTACCCACCCTTTTTAAAATCTCCAATTTCATTTCAGACACGGTGTCAGCAATTTGTTTATCCCCTCAGACTAATCATGATTTTAAAAGCCTTCTACTCTCTTTGACTGAATTGTTTTCAGTGGATTTAAAAGTCATGTCTAATGAATACAAGTATGTATCATTCATCGATCTTTGCAACACATACTGTATGGCAAAAAATAATGAATATGAGGCATTAAACAGTATTTCATAGGTTCTCATCAGATTAGTATAGAAACATAGAAATGATGAAATATTCAGTTTGATTGCCTACAAAGTTGGGTGAAAGGAATGATTTTCGTTTCTGTGACAATGCTTTAAGAGCTAATCATAAGTGGTGAAGAGCTGACTGTTGTATTCTTTCACTCCTGTGAAAATACTTAGCGCCTCCCAATTTCTGTGAATACCAGAGGAAAAAGCAGAGACAATGGCCAGATTGTGTTTATTTTTATGGATTAGTTTTCCAGCTCAAACTGTCTGCTCTCTTCCAAAAGACTGTAATTTGCTAGAAATATTTCCACAGAATAAAAGTATGAAATGCAAAAATAGTGTCACCCAGTGGTCAGGACATATCTTATTTTTATGCTCAAGACAACAAATTCTTTTCCTGGGAAATGCCATACTTCTTTTAGCTGGAGTGTAGCGTGTCCTGTGTCAATGAAAGGACTCATCTCTACTTAACCACCGTTCTTCACCATAGCCTTTGTTTTCTTATGCTCAATAATTTTGCCATTGATTTTGGGACACATTTTTCTTGTGAGCAAAGTAGTTTTGAGCAAGCAACACAAGTTCTTGATGGTCTGTAAGGAAATTAATTCTGTAAAGGACACATATGAAGAAAAAGTTGCATATAAAGAAAAAATCCAAGTTTTCCTCTATTCATATTTCACATTTTCTTATCCTTAGCTAAAGTATGATTTTTGGAGATTTAGAAATTAAATCAAATGATTTGGTAGTTTACAATGCTGATGTGACTTGACTTCAATTTAGCTCAGTTTCCCACATAGCTGTTGTCCCAAACTTCCTCTACTTTACCAATGCATATTAATCTATACATATTAAACCCTCATTCAAATCTTGTGATTTTCTTGGTGAAAATTGCTGACACAGCTTGCAGTGTAGTTAGAATCCAGGCAGATCCTTTGCCTTAAGTTGCTTGTCAGTTCTGGGTTAAGACAAACTGACAGTTCTCCAGTGTCTTCTAACTTAACTTTTGTATACCCAAACATGTTCTTTCACCATTCACTGCAAAAGAATTATGGAGCAACTGAACTGTAAAACCATCCTCCAGCAGTAACTGATAAAACCAGCTCAACTGTAGGTGAAATACAAGAGTCAAAACTGGTGAGTTTATCAAAAGAGCAGAATCAAACAACAATAACAAAAAAAAGGTTCTTTTTTTTTCCCTCTTTTTTTTCTTTTATTTGACCTGTGCTAAGTATGGTAGCAACTATTACCTCACAACTTTGTCATGATAACTGATACTATGTATAAAAGGCAGCAGTCAAAATATTTGGGGGAATGCCTGACTCCAAAAAAAGTGATATCATGGGAAGTTTTATACTTCTTTTTAAACACAACTAGGATTTATCCCAATCAATAGTAGCTGTACACAACAGTTCTTTAAGTGAAAACACTGTAGCAGCTATAGGTGTTGCCTTCTTCACTACAATGAAATGGTGGTGTATTTTTGCTGCATCTTGCCTTTGGGTCAACAGTCTTCCTATTTCATCAGTATGACAACTAATGTTACAGGCCAAAATTAATAGTATTAAAAAGGCTTCTACAAATTCTCCTGTGAGATCTCCTGAATCTGAAAAAAAAAAAAAAAACAAAAAGAACTAGAAATAATTATTTCTTAGATTTAAAAGTATTTACCTAAAGTCTGCACACATCCTCAAATTTCATGCATGCTTTAGAATTTTTAAAGTTTTTATTGTAGATTGTACTAATAGTGAAACAAAAACGAAGGCAAGAAACAGTCTAGTGGATTGTTTGAATTAAAACTGTGGTAAATTCCATTTATTTGAAAAAAAAAAAAACCCAAAGCACTACCAATATTAAGTAGCTAATCATTTTGGATTACACTCCAGTGTTGATCAGTTTGGTAGCCAGTATGCCTAGCAGTTCCTATGAGTCAAAATACATCAGATATCTCAAAATAAAATAACCACAGAACTCCAAATTGAACTGAAATTACAGTGAAAAATATATAAAAGACGAAGGTATTTTATATCCAGTTATTTTCAGGTATACTTAAAAGACCTGCAAATGAGGTAGAAGGGAAGAGAATTATTTAAATCTGTGTTCAGATTTGGCTTACAAAGCCATTAAAAAAAAAAGTATTACAACAGCTGCATTTCCAACTTCATCGGAAGAGCTCATCACTATTACAACCGGCTCATGAAGGCCTGTTCAGTATTTGTAGAATGGAAAGAAACCTGCTAAAACCTTCTGTTCCATGAGGGCAACAAACTAACTTCTTACCCTGTTAAGTGTGATAAGCAGCATAATTTTTCCACAGTTATAAATCACTGCAAATGCCTGTTAAATCCTTATTCCGCTCTACTTCAGGAGATATAGTGTATCCTTACAGCAGAGCTGTCTGCCTTTGAGACTAATACTCTGCAGCCAGCTCTAGATTAGTGCCCTTCCCCTTCCCCTTCCCTCACAAGCCAGTGCACCAATCAAAGTAGCAAGGACATTTTTTCAAACATCTTCCTTTGTGGATTTACCTCTTCAGATTGTGCTATTTTATTGCTCGCTAACATAATTTATGACCATTTGGGAGAACTTAGACTGTATTTGTTCTTGAACATTGGATCTCCTTAGTACAAAAGATGGGAAGTAATTTTCTTTCAGAAGTGATGATCAAAAGTGATGACCAATAACCAAGTATTCTGGTCTGTTTGCCCTATATATATTTCTGAGAGGAACCTGGATGCCATTTGACTGCATTATTTTGTGTGTTCGAGTAGAAACATTCTGGAGACCGTTTCACTGAAATTAACAGCAAAACAGCACAGCAGGTATTTGAAAATACTGTACAAGTCAAGCAGATGAGGATCCGAAGAAAGAAATGACATGCAATTAAAGCTGCGAAACATACTTAGCCTGATTTCAGTGAGCTGAAGTACTTATAATTATTGGAAGAAGGTCCTGGGATTTTAACATGCATAAGAAGTTTGTTGTGTTCATCACAACCTAATAGAACACGGCTTTACCAGTTAATTCCAGCAAGGCTGTTACTTATCAGAACAATTTCCCTTTAATTTTTTTCTCATTTCTGTAGAATGAAAAACAAGTTTTCTGGAAAACTAGCTCTTAAGATATATATCCCATTTTAAAATTAAGAAGTTACATTCAAATGTAATACACTCAGGAAAATAATGCACCTATTATTAGCACTTGCTAATGTCATGAATCTTGCTATTGAAATTACATTTGGAACATGAATTATTGATCGTAATGTAGAAATTCCATTTCAGAGGTCTTTGTCTTCTTGGTTTTCAGAGTTTGTGGAGAAAAAATTTTAAGGGGTGGAATAGTATTTTGTGAGATGGCTTTTCCTGGAACATGTCTTAATAAATTTCAGATTCCTGACCAAACCAGTCAAAGTCTTTCTTGCTTAGCTGGGTAGTAAGTGATAATAAACTTTGTAAAATTAAAATAAAAAGAAATACAAATTAAATATGAACAGGATGGATTGCATCAAATATGTACTGCACTGTTCTGAGAATCTGAGTTCAAGCAAAGTTCAGTAGCTCACTGCTTCAGTGAAATAAAACATGGGCATGGAATCAAGCTTGCATTAGCAGCAACCTATCAGAGGTATCTTCTAGCTTCTAAACTAATGTGATTTAATATATGTATCATACTAAAAACATGGGCAGTGGATATGAGTTCTACATCTTGGTGAGTGCATTCAACTCCTCCACAGTAATTTAAGACACGTGAAGATAATTCTGAGAAGAAAGCTTTTCAGGCCAGAATGTGTTCAAGAATGAAAAAAAAAAAAAAATCTTTTGTGCATAATATAAATAGTAGCTTCAGGTTTATATAATTAAAATCTACATTGTGTGCTAAGCTCAACTAACTATGTCTCTATATTAAGTATGTTTTAGAAAATTTTTAGAGAAAACTCAAAGTAGTTCAGACTAAGATATTAAAATGTTGGTTTGGGGTTGGGGTTTTTTTTTTGATCCATTTTTTTGGAGATTGCCATCTTCATCATACATTGAAAAAGGAGACTAAGTACTATTTAACAAGGAATAAATAAGTTTTATAAACAGGTTTTACCTCGACTTGGAGAATTAACCTTCAATGTCTCAAGTTTCTAACAGTGCAAAGGCCTATTCAGGGCCTCAGAAAGATCAGAGAACCACCTTCAAGTCTGTGACTGAGATATTATTGCAAATGTTTCAATGATAGGTTGCCATGTATTTGGTACTTACAATCGTAATTAGTTACTCTTTCCCCTTGTGTCCCAGAAAATAAAAAAAAAAGACATTCAGCAAATTTTGAAAGTACCACAAATCTTGTTCTAATTTACACTTCTGTAACATTTAAAACAGGCTCTGCTTCATTTCATCACCAGTTATGACTGATGAATCCAAATTCCCTGCTGTAGCTTTAGGGGGAGGAATCAAAACCTTATCTGAATGGTGTAGAATTGCCCTTCACTAAAGCAGGCAATCATCTTCTATGCTAATTAATGAACATTCCTCTAATCCAGGGCTGCCAGAGGGATTTTGTTTAGAGAAGAAGAAAAAAAAGTATTGCAATCTCTTCGTCCTCCCTTCTGGCTGCCAATTCATCTTCTCAGAAATGCTCGGCTGTCCCTGATTCACTTTCTACTCATTGTTTCGTGAATACATTGTTGATGGATTTAAGTGAAGCGTTTGAGATGAAGGTTAGTCACCCTCTCTATCCCTCTTCAGCGTGTTAGAAAGCCTACTCACAAGATGAAGTCAAGCAGATAAGAAGTAGTAGGAAGAAACTGAATGGAATCTGTTGGTGAAAAAAATCAGTACCAGGGGACGAGGGGTAATGGGCACAAACTTGAACATAGGAAGTTCCATCTTAACATGAGGAGGAACTTCTTTACTTTGAGGGTGGTGGAGCACTGGAACAGGCTGCCCAGAGAGGTTGTGGAGTCTCCCACTCTGGAGACATTCAAAACCTGCCTGGACGCTGTCCTGTGCAACCTGTTGTAGGTGACCCTGCTCTGGCGGGGGGGTTGGACTAGACGATCTCCAAAGGTCCCTTCCAACCCTGACTATTCTGTGATTCTGTGATTCTGTGATTCTGTGATTCTGTGAATGGCAGTTGACTGAGCTCAGAAAGAGATCAGGAACTCGAGGAACCTAGAAGAGAAAAGAGGTAGAATAAAGCAAATGGGAGAACTTTGTTGAACTTTTATCATAGCTCCTGGTAAAACCTCCAATGACAAATATATTCCAGACAATATAAGAAAGGTTCAAATTTCCACGTAATGTAGACGTAGTTATATAGCCATGAAAAATGATTCAGTGCATTTTTCTTAAACTGTTTTCTGTCTGTTGTATGCATGCTTATACCATATGAACAGATGCATGTATTTAACACTTGAGACCTATTGTTACTCTTTTTAGTACAGTTTTTCTTTGAAGGTGACACTTTGCATTGCTTTATATGTGTAATGTTCTAGCGTTCTAGTCATGTCAGGTTAGATTGGATCCTGTCCAAATGACTAGAATGAGTTAAATTCAGAAAGGAATTTTGACAAAAAAGAAGAATAAGGTGAGAGAAAAATATTATGTTGACTTTTTATCTGAAAGCTTTTTTCAAATTTTTATTTCAAAATTTTGATTTTGTCTCAGAATCAAATTCTCAGAAAGATGAAAAAGAGTAAATAGATGTAAAAAAAAGTATGTTCTATTTTTATTCTTTTTTTTTAGTTTTTAAAAATACAATGAAGAGCAAAATGTGCTATGAGCAGAGGAATAAACTGAATCTTATTTTCTAAGAATTTGTGTCTCTTCACATAATTCCCTGTTAAAATAACTTTAACAATCTACTTGACATTTTCTTTGCCTTCAGCTATTCTACGGTAATTTCTCTGATTCTTTCCATCACAGCTCCTTTAACCCTTCTAGCAACATCCAAAGTTACCTTCTGCGTCATCAGATTATCATCTGGGGAAGAGGTAAGGCACAATGTTGTTGCTTTTAATGATCCAGCAGATTCTCGAGGGAATAGGGAGCATCAGAGATTTGAAATGGCTTCCCTATTAAAAGAAAAAAAGTAAATAAACTAATTTTTATTTGGAAAAGAGGTACTTGAAGGCAGACATGAAAGATAACTATAAATAGTGGGAGGAAATTAGTAGGAGATTATTTATTCACTATTCCTGAGAATTTGGGGTACCAAACACAATGCAAAAAAGTGCTTTACACCTGACTACTTTTTTTTCTCAAATAACAGAGTTAACCTTAGCTACCTATCTAAAAATTTTCATATATACTGAAAAGGAACAGAATATCCATGAGACTGGAACCCTTCCTGTACCTTTTGTTAAGGACTGAATAAAAGTTTCAAAAGTTATTAAGGGGGGGACTGATAGATGGAAAAACAGACTCTGGAATAAGCAAAAACATTTCTTTAAGAAGTCGACTTCAAATGTTCTCTTCCCACAAATGGGATATTTTGCTAAAAATAGGAATCTTTATATTTCTAATGAAAAACTTTTTTCTCCAAACTGATTGTAATCCTGAAAGAAGAAAACACAAGGACTTCAAAACTGCATTTGGAAAAAACTGTTTGTTTCAGGAGGAGATAGAAGTTTGAACATTGCTTAAGAGAAAACTTTTGCATTTAAGAAAAAAATATGTAAAGTATAAATGAATATTTATTAATACATATATGGGGGAATAAAGAAAATAATGTTTGCAAAAGCACTTACATGGCTCTCATTTTTATTTGCATTCTCTTTCCTCAGTGGAGAGAATCACTGAGAGTATATGGAAAAAAGAAAAAAATTGGGCCTTCAATTTAAACTGCCTTATTCTCCATTTTCTATTGCAGGCTGGGTCAGTATATTTATGCTTGAGTACTGTGTTCTTCTGTTTGGGAACAGGTTATTCTTTTTGTGGTAAAACCATCTGGCCATCCATCATTATGTCAGCCCTTGGCTTTACTCAGCTGGTGACTATTTTCTTGCCTTGTTCAGGAGAGTGAGTTGACCTGTTCTAATATGGTTTCAAGGGAATCCATCAGCTGTTTTCTCTGTTGTATTATTGATGGGGGTCTATAAGATTTTTTTACTGAAGACCTGAGTCTTCACCTACTAAATAGCTAGACATTCATTGTCTTTGCTGGATACAAGAGTGACTTCTTACTTTTCCGTGCTTAGCTGTATTTTTATTATGTGTTCATAATCTTTATTGTGACACTGACACTAACAGAGGATTCTGCTTACAAAGAGGAAGATTTTTCATTATTTTCTTCTATTGATATCAGTGTGAGTTTTTGTCATTACTTCAACTAAAGTAGACCATCTCTGTGTGCTAATTTACTATTTTACTTCCTTGAAGTTAAAATAAAAAAGATTTACAGAAGTGATAAATTTGTTACAATTACAGAATTGCCTCATTATATGGTACTGTTGTGGAGAAATGTTACCAAAAATGCTTTCGGGAAATTCTCTTTTCAAAATTATTATTTGAATAAGAATACTTCTACCTGCAAGTAACTTGGGCTGATTCAGTATTTTAGAACGTATAGGTTGTCACCCTTCTGTAACTTTCTATCTATCTACTTTCAGTTCACAGTATGAATGAAAAAAGATTAAGGCCTTGTAATTATAGCTCACCAAAAAGCCAACATTTTCAGTCTGGAGGGATGAAAATTCCCTTCTGTTTTGATTCATATGGTATTTCCTACCTCAGAGTTTGGCTTCAAGCTCTCAACTTTAAACAAACTCAAATGTAGCATGTGAAATTCTGCGCAAATCATCAAGTTTTGTCTCTATAAAAATAAAAATATTAAGCTTGTTGTTTTTCTTTGGGGGTGAGGATTTATATTATTATGGTATAAACTGGTCACGTTAACTTCGTTGTTGGTGCTGAAATGGAAATTTCTACCTAACTCAATCTCAAGCAAGGGAAGTAGATACAGGGTAGGAAATTAACTCTAGACAAAATCTTATGTCTGAATTTTGCTAATGCTTTACATAATGCCTCACACCACATGACTAAATTTAAATACCCCAGACTTGGAAGGAATGTAATTCCAGCCCAGCCCAGCATTTTGTAATTCTAACTTATTTTAAAACCAGATTGTGCATCGGGTACTAATGAAAATGGATACTGAAACATAGTATATATTGCATGTTTTGGCTTTTCTTTTCCAAACACTTTCACACAGTTTTACTGGAAGTAAAATTGAAATTTTGCATATGAAGAAGAGAGTAAATGAATTTTTCAGCAGTGAAAAAGCTTTGAAAGAGGGAAGAGAAAGTGTTCTGTCAGTGAAAGTGGAGGAAAGCATAGTGACCTGCATTATGTAATCATATTGCATTGGCATGGTATCTAGATCCTCAGTGCATATCAAACTACTTGTTAGTAAGAAAACATGAGCCTCTACTAGTTGCCCCTTATCACTGTAATTTCACAGGTGAGTCTTTGGTTGTATGTGTCTACTGAAATAATTGACAAATATTCCATTCAAAGGCTGCTGCAAAGACAATTATCCTTGCTTCTTGTTTTAACTGTGTCACACTTTTGTTTTCTCTATCTATTTTGGCCACTATTTTGTGACCAGACCACAGACTACTTGTCTTTACTTTTCAAAACCCTTAGTGATCAATTCTCAGCCTCTGTATCATCTCCCATTCAGTATTAGGTTGTTTCCTTCTGTATGTTTCTATTAGGATTCCAGAATCATTATGGAGTTAATGATTTTAATGTGATATTTTTGGACTTTTACTCCTGATGTTCCTTTATAGATGAGAGAATCTTGTAAAAAGGCATTGAGCTACCTCATTGAGTTCCTCCAGAAGGCTGCCCCAGGGGTTGGTGTGCTAAGACAATGATCTGTTAGGATGACTAGCATTTGTGCCATGTCTCAGTAATCATCTTAGTGGCATGCTTTGGCAAGTAAACTTTATGCGTCAAGAATTTTTTTTTAACGTTGTACTTTGTACAACAGCTAATTCAATGGAACCTCTAAGTCCATATAGGCGCTACCATGATACAGATATATAAATGATGATAACCACTTTAGAATCAATTAGTCAGTGATTATCCAGTCAATATTAAAGCTACTAAATCTCTGACCACTAATTTTTAACCTTTAAGATGCTTAAGTGGCAGTAGTTTATCTTAGTAAATTTCAGCTCTAAGGTCTAACAGCCACCAATTTTTGTTCTGAGCCAGTATGATTTTTTTTTTTTTTAATGGTTGCAGGACATAACGGGAAACATCAAATGTTTTTAAAGCATGAGTCAAACATTTTGTCCTGTATAATTTCAACAGCATCTTTAAAAACTATCTCATAAAGGAAAAAAATATCATTTGTCTTGTATCTTTCTCTAATAAGTGCCTCTGAGCAAATGCACGAGACTTTTACTTGGTATTTCTCTTAAGTCAGTTTGCAGTGCTTATAACTACAGTTTGAAGCTTCTACACTGTGACAGGAACTGTAACTCCCAAGTTTAGTTTCAAAAATAACATGAAAAATTTTTGCAGTCTGATTACATTCTGGATTCTGGTGTAAATTTCATTTACATGAACTGAGATATTTGAAAAATACTGAAAACCTCTCTGTCACTATCCACCATCCCATAAAGAAGAATTGGGGTAAACTCAGAACTCTTAAAAATCTCTGGGTTCATCAATTGCTGTGAACAATATTTCATTTCATAACCATCAGCTTTGTGTAGCTTTGTTCACCTTTCCTATGCAACTGTAATATAAATGTTAGGCACTGCAACTAAGTCAAACCATGGACTATGACTTGATGCACAGGACTGAGATTGATTGTTTCTGATTTTGAGTTTGTCACTAGCTTTGTATCTGCCTGCACAATTCACTTAACTTCTTGATATCTCTACTTGCCTCTGTGAAAAAACAAAACAAAACAAAACAAAAAAATATAATGTATCTCACAGAAAATAGTTAGAATTTAACAAATTTAACAGAAAGTAATTTTAAAACAAGGAAAAAAATCTCAGCTATTATGCCATGAAGCTGTTCTCTCTCTTTTCCTTCAAAAGATGTTATGCATTCCTAGAAAATAAAATATTAATACCAGAAGATGTTGTCAGCTCTCAGTTCTGGAATACTTAATCACAAATTTAGGATAAGGATAATCTGGGGAACCGACCCTCTGAAGCAAAGGGGAGATTTGAGCCTGTCTCTCATGTCTTGAATAGACTTTTGGACAGTAAAAGGGCTCACTCCTCCAGTTGGTACATGCATCTTGCTTTTGCTTGTCCTTGTCTGCCTTTACAAGACTTTAAAAACATAATGTCTCAAAAATGCCAATACACTTTGTTGAGTAAATGTCAAAATGAACTGTTTTGACATTTCTGTAACAAATATTTTGATTCAGCCAAAAGTAATTGCAAATTCAATCCAAATTTATGACTAGCCTTACTGAAACTGCTGATTTGCCAGAGGTAGGTTGCGCAATTCCACTTGTGACTCTCAAGTTTTTAACATCTTTTGTAAAATTTCTTTTACATACCTGGATGAAGCCCCTAGTTATATGGAAACTTCAATTATTATTGTTAGTCTCATCACTAGTTAATGAAGTTTTCATTTTAGGTCTAGACATCTAGACATAAACTTGTCCCTATGTTAAATGCCTCCAGAACTGGCAATGTGTGGAGTCTATAAGTCTTGTGGAGATAGATTCATCACTGAAGAGTTTATACTGTTTACTTTTTTTTTCCCTAAAATAATTCTATAAGTGCATCTGTTTAAGTTTTTTGAAATACATCTGTGTATCCAGCTTTATGGTCTTTCATTTGAATCACACTAGTATATATCTATATGAATAGGCATGTCTTTATGTATTATGCATAAGTCTTATGGAACTACACATAATGCATGAGAACAAACACAATCCTGTTCAGCACTTACAATAGAAAACATATCTTTGAACCATAATGTTAAAGTTTTGGTGATGTTTCTTTTGCATCAGAATCAGACATCACTTTGTAGGCAATTTTTCATAATGGAACCTCAGAGAAGCTTTGGGGCAATTCTGCAACTGCTCCTCTGATGACGTGTAAAACTTAATTCTGTTTCTGTAAGAGGCTGTAATGGATACCAAAGGATTAATCACTTGTTGTTACATACCATCTAAGAATCTACCACATCCTCATTGTCATATATTGTGGATTAAGATTACGCGAAGACAAGGTGCTCTGTCCTTCAGAACCTGTGTACCTCGATAAGAAGAGAAAGTAAGTTAGCTGATGGTGCTTACTTTTGTTTTAATCAAAAAGACGATGATGGTGAGGGAAAGGTAGTTAAAATTCTCCTAACTGGCTTTAGTATCTTTGAAAAACAAATAACTCAAATGTGGAAGCTTTAGTGGGATGAATGATGAACAACAGCACATGAAACAGTTGCATTACTATTTTATGTTGCCATCATCTTAATTCTCAGTACCATTCATCAGTTTCATTAACCGAGTGTGTGAAAAAATGGTAATAAAATGCAGGACAGCTCTGCAATTCAGTGTTGGAGCCCATAAAATGTTACAGTTTAGTATTCAAAAGTTAAGATAGAATGACAATAGGATGTACAGTATGAAAGCTTTGAGACTGAAAACTATAAACTAAGGATGGACATGTAAATTGCCCAGCCACTTAAGTAGAGAAATCAGATAGAAATAACCAGAGTAACCCAGCAGTATGCATGGAGAAAGTGGTCATTTTTCATTATTATGCCTCTGTTAATACCACTAGATGTTTTTAATTCTGTATATATGCACAGTTGCTTTACAAAAGGAAATATATAAATATACACACACAAATGCTAAATCAGAATTCATACTTCAGAGGTTTGTAGTCTATGCTCCAGATCATGCTTACTATCATGAATCGTGATATCAGTGCAGGTTTTCCATTAAATGAAAAGGAGATTCATCCAGATAAAAGTATCAGCCTATGTGGAATCCCAGCAAAAACAGGTCATTGGCCATTTAAAACAGATCTCTTTACCGTGTTTGGTGATTTTGAATCAGTCTTACGTATTTGTACATATGTTCAAGTGAATAATAGGAAACAAATGGCATATGGTACTTTAGCGGACACTGTGAGGTTAAATAAAACATCAGACAAAGTTTTACAGAACTTGAAACTGAATTATTTCAATTGCTTTCATTTATCAACTCTAATGGGGGAAAAAAAAAAAAGTAAATATGTCTCTACAGCATATTGCAATCCAAATTAGGCAGTCTCAGGCCAGAACAGCTCAATCCGAAGATCAAAATGTAGACAGACTAGAAGTGGTCAAACACACAGAGGAGAAATATGCAATGATGCTTTTAAAAGACAGAGTATCTGGGAAGAGCAGACATAATGACCATGTTGTTAATTTTGTTGACATAGCTGTAAATGTGTACATAATTCATATTCCCAGTGTCATACAAACACACCACATTTTTAAGAAACACAGCTCTGTTTTGCTTTCCATATCAATGAAAAAATGAGATTGTGTGATTTTTCCCTTCTCTGCAGCGTGCCAAACAGAATGTCTAACTTTTAATATGAATTTCCCTACTTATTTTACCACCATGGTAAATAGAGCTCAGAATTGAGTTTGCAGAGAGTTCCATACATGGGGATGTCCTCAATTTCTTTCTATACAAAGTAGGATCATCCTGTCATATGTTCGTTCTTTCTTAGCTGTTGAGCTTCTGAATTTCATGTAACCACCTGAGCTACTTAGGGAACTTTAATTTCCAAGACCTGGGCAGCCTGCCTACCTCTTCACACACTTAATAAAACCAGACAGAAAGAATTACAGACTTAAAAGGGAAAAGGGAGAAAAAATGCTTGTGGAAAAAGTAACAGAAGGTTGTTATTCTAAAGAGGGTTCACATTTGTTTCCAATATGAACCTTGAATATAGCATGGAAAATTGAAATAGTATTTTTCTTTGAGGGCTGCACCAACACAAAAATGAATGGAAAGTGTGATTCAGGATTGCAGAGAATACCCGGCACACAACAATTTCAATATGAGTAATTTCTAAGCAATTACTTCTGTCTACTTGGTTTCATTTTCTTGGGGTAAAATAATTGCCTCAGCATTGTTTGCCTCAATTTATTTTTTCTTTTTTTTTTTTTTTAATTATAGTGTTTTTTTCATCCCAGTGTAAAAGGTAATGCCACTTCTGTTTTATAAACTGCCTTGTTTTAAATGTTATCCAAAGGTTTGGACTGATCAGTAGCGACAGGAGATAAATGGAGAATATGACTTCTTTACCTCAGGAAGAAACAGCACTCTGTGAAATGAACCTTCCAAAGAATTTGGAATTGGCTTATTTTTATTTGCTTATTTTCACTGAGATTTGCATGAGCACAATAACATGCAGATTTAACTATACACCAGATGGAAAGGAGTAGCCAAACCCATTCCTATCAAAAATTATATGACAACTTTCCTTATTTCAGTATTTAACGTGCAATGACTTTTGCTTTCTCTTGCACTTCTCACCCTCTCTGGGATAGTGCACATCAAAATGGTTAATCCCTTGCTCATTAGCTTGATGCTGCATTCCTGCAATTTGCAAACAACTCCCCCTTGACCCCAAGTTTGGCATTTGTTTCTCAAGACTTCCTTGAAAATACTTTAATTATTTTAATACCCATGATGAGTAATAACAGCACCATCTAAGCCTCAAATAATAGAACTGAGAAATTAAGCACAAAGATTTCTTTAGCAAGGAATGTGGCTATACAGCAACCCAGACACCTAATGTCCAAGGAAGGTAACTCAAAATATCATGGAACAAATAGAAATGTAGTTTGTTTAACTGCATGTGTCCTGGTTTGAGATAAAACTGGACCAATTTTGTTCAGTAACTTTGCTTCTTAGCTGTGCCTCTTCTAACTACAGAAATTAACAGCCAAGGCCAACCAACTTTGTTGTTTGCCACGTTGGAGGGTCGGAAGCGGAAAAGCGCAGTGGGGTCCCACCTGCAGGGAAGGAGCGGACAGGACAGGTGACCCAAAACTGACCAACAGGGTATTCCATCCCATCTGCATCATGCTCAGTATAAAAGCTGAGGGTCAGATCTCTCTCTCTCTCTCTTTTTCGCTCTCTTGCTCTTTCGCTCTCTTGCTCTCTTCACTTCAATCGTCTGCCTTTGGTCTCAATCCTGAAGGCAGATCCGGAATCCAGTTCCCGTCCGTCACTGACTCCAGCCTGTGACTGCCCCAGTGCCAGCCGGTGTCGCGATTGTCATCTTGGGAGCTTGATACGGTTTTGTATATATTTCATTATTTCCTTGTATTTTATTATTAATATCTCATTAAAGTAGTTTAGCTTCTTCTAAACTCTTAAGTCTCTTTTTTTCCCTCCTCTGCCTCTCTTTTTGAAGAGGGGTAGAGGGGAGCATCTGTTGGTCCCATCTGGGGTCCCCCACGTACCCAGTGGCCGATTTGGCCTAAACCGCGACAGCATGTCACAAGTTAAAAATGAGCTTTTTGATCTTGTTTTCTTTGGATCTCAACTCACTACTCTATACAGTTGTTGCATTTATTTTTTATTTATTTATTTTATGACACTCAAAGGGGAATTTCAAGGTGACCGTTCCTACTTGAATTCAACTTCATACAGTTTTCTAGCAAAATAAGTTTGGACTTTTTTGCGTGTTGTTGATGTTGAGCACTAGAAGATATATCCAGTTCTACTGAAGAGAAAAGACAAGTCTTCACCACAGAGGATGTTCTTCAGTCCTTGTTCAGAGGACTGTTGTGTATGGGTCTATGGTAAAGGAATCACTTCGGTCGTTATTATACACTTACATACCAACTTGTCATGAAATATCAAAGATGAAGCATCAAAAGACTGTCTCTGAACTGCTGAACTGAAGATGACCATTTCAGAACTCTTATCAATGTGCAAAACTGTTTGTCTGGAAAGGCAAACGGCTGCTCCTCCATGTTAATGATAACCTGACTACCTATGGAATCTGAAACCATAGTGGAAGAAAGTCTTAGGGGGGAGAAAATACCTTTAAAATTGCTGATACAGTTGGAAAAAGTGCACAGTCTTTCTGATGAAATGTCCTAACAGCTAGATACTGATGATTAGAGCTTGTCCACTTTTTCTAACTGTATGTTTGTCCACTAAAAAAGAAAAATTACCTTTTTCTGCAAATCTTAACTCTCTTCCCCTTAAACCATTGCAACTGTAATAACACAATGAAGCCAAAAATATGAACATATGGTTGTAAGTACTCCTTAATAGGGAAAATAGGTAAAATTTCATTTAAAATAACCACTCCCATTGATAATAATGAAGGACAGTCCAGGTTATTTCATATTTGAGCAAGTCAAAACAAGGTTTTTCCCTGTCATAAAATAGAACTGGAAATTTGTTTGCAACAGCATTAGTTAGTAATCATCTTAGTAAGACATTTTTTACTAAATATTTTTCCATTTCTCCTATTTTTCTGTTTCTGAATTAGCTAATAACATATAATGATTTTTCAAATATATTTGCCATTTAAATTATTTTGAAGATTAGTTTATGAGAATAACAGTTTGTCTGCAGCTTGTCTGCAAGCAGTTTATGGATCCACTTTTGAATATATGCCATTTTGTTTAAGTATTTTCATTTTTATATCTACTCTGTGGATATTTATCCATTTCTCATCTTCTTCAGTATATACATATTTGCTATCTTTAGTCCTCTATGGATTGCTTTTGCCAGGATGATATTCAGCATTTCTCCCACTCTTTAATCAGACACAGGTGTTTCGTGTATGTCAGCCATTTATTATGATACAGAACTAACCCAAACTTGCAGATTTGATAACCTTGGATTTCTCTCTCTAGATACAAAAGACTCAGAGAAAGTGTATTGTTGGTGAAGGATGGTACGCTCGTTTAGAGATGGAAATAAACTATTAGCAAAAGTGTGTCTGTAATCATGTACCTATGGTCAGGTTGGCATCACTTCAGAGATCTTTGTGGCATACACTTATGTAGGCATAATTATCTAAGTAAGGCTTGTCCCATCACAGGAACATGGACAACTTCTTTGGATCCTCTAATGGACAGCAATACCAAGTTTATAGCTACCTCCCTGCTTTTTCTCAGCAGCTTATGTAAAACTTGCTTGACTTTACTGACCCCTGGTCAATCCAGTTGTGTGGTCTAAATGAACAAGAGGGTAAGCAACAGCCTTAGAGAGAAGTGCTTGGATTTTTTCTATGCAGAAGTACTTATATGACCTGTACATAAGTTCTTAATTAATGTACCTATCTTATATGTCTAGGTATAGAAAATTCAAAGAGGTAGACTATTTCTCCCTGTCTTTCAGGCAAAGATCCTAATTCTTAACTTCTGGAATGTGTTATGAAGAGGTACCTCGTTTTGTCTCACCTATATAAGAATCAGCCCCCTGATTGGTACAAGAAGTTAGATACTGAAAACTAAACCATATAAATAGTTCTCTCAGCAACTTTTCAATTAAAACTGTGTAACAATCTCTTCCATGCCAGAACATTACAGATGAAACCCTAATCCTTTTTCTTTACCAATAAAAAAGTAGAGAACTCACTACATGTTAGCTAGGTAGTTAACATCAGGCACAATCCTGAAGAAGTGTTGACTGTACTTCTAACACATATTAGCAAGTTGAGATAAGCCTACTAGAAGCTTCTTTATATCAGCCTACTAATTAATCTGTGAGTGGCTTGTGTCATTTTTCTTTATCTAACCTTTTGTTAGCTGAACATTTTTCTTTTTAGACAAAAAACTTATTGGTTATAAAACTGTGTGGGGAAATACCTGTTCATTGTAATGCAGGCTGGGTCATGCCACTGGCAGACTAAAAGTTGTAGTGACATTTGTCACAAGCATGTAAATCATAATGCGAACAGTCAAGAGTGTGAATAAAACATCTGTTTTCTGCAAATAATTTGCAATGTGTGCTGAATTTATGCTGTTTCTAGTGAAACCTGTTCACTAGAATATTTGTGGGAAAGGAATGGAAAAGGTACATAATCACAGTAGAAGTATGGATTTTGTTTTACTTAACGAGTAGTAACTGAATTCCCCCCCACAGGCTTTCCGTGTTAGTAAAGTTGGCAGAATTAATCTTTAAATCGGTGGTGGTCAATGTGAAATAGAACTGGCTCCTGTGTCATTAAAGTAAATGGCAAATTTGCCTTTATATGTCGTGGGCACAGGACCATGTTCATCACATTTTGCTTTTAACAACACGTTTGTCAAATTCGCAGCAGTTTACAAGTATTAGATACAGTCTCCCAGCATGCTCTGGTCTGCGTAGGACCAATTTTATGTTTGTCCTCTCTGGCAAAAAACCCAACTCAGTAGGGAATTTTGATCATTAAGTGAATTGTGGGTAATTATGTAAGAAGAGTTTTCTTAAGAGTATTACACAGAAAGGAATTGGAAATAAAAAAGGTGGGTATTTTCCAAGATAAGAAAAGAAGTTAGCATAGGAGTAGAGATGTAAAGAATTCTGGAAACAATATACCTCACACTCTGACAGTGGGCAATAACACCTTTTCATCTCCCCATTCAGAAGCTCTACTCACTGCCCTTTCAGAGTGGTCAAGATAGTTTTCTGCCCCCCTTTATTTCTACTTATGTATATTAGTGTTTACCAGAATAAGGAATGAAAAAAATACAGCTAGGCGATCCTGAGGATTTCATTCTTGAAGAGGTTCCCTGAGCATAGCTGGAGTATTTTAACATTTAGAGTTTTAAAATTTTGGACATAATTCTCCAGCTTTTTTTTTCATTAAAAAAATAATAATCTGGGCTTGTCTCAGACTGACTGTATTAATACTTCTCACTGCAGACATTACAGAAGAGAATAATCTGGTGTGTAAATTGTAGGAACCCAATTCCTCTGACTCTCTTGTGCTTCATTATGATATACTAGCATCAATGTCCCTTATGTATTTCCCTCTCTATCAAACCAGCACTGTAGCTTATTTCAACAGATGCAGTTAGCTTCATACTGTGCACTGAATATATTTTCCCTTTGGTAAGTGCACAGTAGCCATAGTACTGGGGATGACGCAGACAGAAATAACTCTCAGTCATGCAAGCTTGTCCAAGAATCCACGGGGGCTGATTGCTGTCATGTTTAGAGTGCATTACTACGGTTGATTCATTCTGGAGTATGTGTGAATCTTCACCTTCTGACTTGTCCTTTCAGTTCAGCCTTCACTTTAGAAATCAGCCTTTTTTTTCTGTTCATGAACTCATAATTTTCTGTACAAATCTCCCTTCCCACATATCCTTTCAACAGTTACATGCCTTATTTTTTTGTCCTTCTGAACCTTTTCTATAATAATAATTATTATTATTATTTAGGTTTGTACCCTAACATGGCACAAGGCTAACTAATTTAGAAGACACAAATTTAGTACATGTAGTAAAATCTTCAAGAGGTTTGTAAAAGCTTTCCCAATTTTTCCCTGCCTGTTTATCAAAGAAGTAGACCCTTTTCTTCTACCTGACAGGATTGTTTTATAGTTGTCTGAGAGAATCTTTTGCACCTAATGTCTGCAGTCTGTTTTCATGCTTTGAGATGGCTGACCTGAGGTGAGGGAGGAGTGTTAGAGATTCACTTTCACCAGCCTCTGTAAAAGGAACTTCTTTGGAAAAAGGAAAAAGCTCTAAAAGAGGTCATCTCTCTATTCCTTTCTTTGCTTGTATTGAGACTGCCCTAATTCTTTGCAACAGCTTCTTACCATAGATGTGAAAGAAATTGCAAATCCATCTCAACAGCAAATGTAAAAGCTACGAAGACGTGGGAGAACTGAAGGGAACTTACACCTTTAGCTGCAGCTGAGAGGGTAGAGAAAAAGAAAGAGACGGATCTTCTGCCAAACATAAAATTACTGGGTAGAATTGAAAATAATTTGAAATTAATTTCCAAGACTGGGATTCCTAAAATTGTAATAGTGAAAACACAGGAGCACTATGCAAAGAAAAATAAACAAACAAACAAACAAATCAAGTTTTGTCACCAGAGAGTTTCCAATCTGTGAAACAGTGAAAAGACAAGGTGCAAATATTTTCAGGAGACTGCAATAAACAGATATTAGTCCTTAACATCATAGGCATTGATATTTGGCCAGCAGAGGTTGATCTTCATCAACTCAGTTTAAGAGAGGATGACAAGGTATGTTCATAGTTATAAACCAGGAGAACCATCACAACAGATAAGAAGGGAAAGAGAGAAATCATTGTCTTTAAACTTTCTTCTAGGAAATGGGAGAAAATAATTAAAACTCCTAAAACAGAATTAACTCCAGTCCCTCTACTGAGAGGATTGTGCTCGGGAACTGATCCTGAGTATAAATAACAATAGTAAATATACTTAAATCTTGGAGCAGGTCATGTAAATAATGAAAGACAGTCCAGTACTGATGGGAGCAATTTTTACTGCCTCATTTCAGAGTGATGTTGGGAAGTGGAAGACATCTGTAGTGTTCTTTGGGGATGCTGGGTGACAATAATGCAAAGACTTTTAGCAGAGGTATTGAAAAACAAGAGGCAAGAGGGGAAATAGTTACTATGTTTCCACGTGAATAAAACTTCAGATAACCTGCACTCTTTTAAAGGAACTGTTCCTTGAAAATAAGTCCATAGATAACCCACAGCTACTGATAATGCACATAAAAATAGAAACAGAACAGATCAAAGGGACGGGTGCATATTGGTAGAAGCAAATCTGCCAGTAGTGTATCAAATAGAGTGTGTGTTAAGAAAGAGATGGGCATTATATGGACTTAGAGGCAGGGAAACAAACAGTGAAGAGTGTTGTGAGATCTTGTAGACACATGGAATTCACATAGCTGCTCAGCCTCAAGGCTGTTTTTTGTCTGTTAGTTTTTTAAAAAGAACTATGTCACACACATGAAAATGTGGCAAATAAGACTGTTAATATATTTCTGTAATACCTGAAAATACCTTTACAAATATTAATAACTTCCATATCAACATGCTACATAGTTTGTATATAGTATAATCTACCTTTTAGAGAGTGTAAAAGTAAGGCACAGAGATTGACTGACATGTTGAAATCATAGTGCATCTCGGATATTTAGAAGCAAGTATAAACCCAGATGTCCTATATCTAATAGGTCGATTAAGGTATCTTTTCCTTCCATGCCTTTTCTCATGAAAATGCTTTGTGTTTATGATGTAAGACAAACTTGAAACAAGTAGTTTGCTGAAGTACATAAAAGAAAGTAAATGCAAATTGAAAAAATAAAATCATTTAGAAAATGTTATTCCAATAATAAAACTTCCAGAATATTTCTGGTTTACTTTTGATGCATATATATGTAGTTATATGTGTATATGCTGTTATTCATTTCATTATGTAAGAAAATTTGCCATAAGATACTTTTTTTCTATTAAGGATGCAGACCCTAGTTCAAAACACTAGACATTATATTAACAGGTGCATAACAAGAAATTTAAGAAGGGGAAAAAACTGCTTAACAATCAATGAGATGTAGGACTTGAAGTAATAAGGGCTATTTTATGATCTGTCATTAATCAGGTGAGTGATGATACAAAAAAGTAATCTCCACTGGAAACATGAAGTCAAGGGAGCACATCAAGCATATATCAGACAGCAAGTCTGAAAGCAGAACAGAGAATCTTTTCAATGCTTATCTGTGTTGGAATGTAAACCAGGCTGCTAATGAACTCCTACATCAAATGATATGTAGATTAAAGTGAAATGAGTTGACAGCTTACATGCCAATTTTTATGGCTATGGGCATGCATCACAAACTCTGACTGTGTAATTGGTGTTGTTTGCTCCCAAATTAAGGCAGTAAGTCCAAGTTGTAAAGGTGTGTGGTCTATGCATGTATTTATACATAGTCCTCTTTGAACAAATTATAGACAAATTTGCATACAACATAATGACAATTCGCAGAGATTTTGTGTCAAACGTAGTTCAGATGCTCAACTTTTCTCTCATACAGCTACTGCATCCAGCATTAATCAAATTTAAAAAACAAAAAAGAGAAGAAACTTGACAAGCAAGTTGTCAACAGATGGAAACTGTCTCAAGATAAACATTACATCTTTTTCACAGGACTAAACATTTTGACCTTACCAGTGAAACAGAAACTATTGACGGTGATCCATAATCTAGGTATGATCTATATTAATTGTTCTCCCCACATGTTTCATTTGCACACATGTACACATATCCCCAGAACAGAATGAGGTTGCAAGCTGTCACCTTTCCTATCATATTCTGGTTAATGTCCATGCCTGATCCCCAGAGAGAATCTGTCTCGAAGAGGAACTCCTAGCAAAGACCATGCAGAAACAAAGCCACCATGCAGAAACAAAGCCACCCTGCTACCCAGAATGCTCTGGGTGACTAAAACTATCAAAGCAGTATTGTGAAAGGTGATGAGTTAGGTTGGAGAGCTTCCCCCCACCTTCTTCTATTACAGGAATGACTGGCCAACTCCTGATTGTTTCAGTTGTCAGCTCAATGTAAGAGCTCCTCCTGCTGACCCCAACCATCACAATATCATCCTCGTGATGAAGAGTCTTAAATGGCAAACAAAGTGCTTTGCCAAATAGCAGTGAGTCAGGCTAAAGAGTTCAAAGACAACAGGAAGACATATGAAGATTACTTGAAAAGGGCATAAATATGTAAGCAGAGTATGGAAGAAATATTCCTAACACGCTTTTGAAGAAATATCCTTAACATCAATGTCTGTGTATTAAATTTCCTTCATAGGTGTGGAACTCTTGAGGATTTCCTTATTTAAAGAAATAAATGGACAAATCAGTGAAAAGGATTTGCTGCTTTGGGAGACTTAATAGTTCTTTCTTTGATTGGAAAATTCGGACAAACTGTGAAAAAAAAACCCAAGCAAACCACTAATAACAAATGAGACTAAGGGAGTATCAAGATGTAAACAACATAGGAGCGTAAACTACATCACAATAGCCTCCCTATGACTGGGGATAAATACTGTTGTCACCTGTTCTATACTAAAATAGGAATTAGCACTACAGTTCCTTTGTGTTTCTAATATGTGATAGCAGCCATAGCAGCTTAGACATTCTTCTTTTCTAAGCCTTGCTCTTGTGCCATCCGTTAGAAAGAGGTCAGTCCTGTGGACTAAGGTAGAAATTTCCTCTGGTTTCCTGCTCTTCAATCTAAATAGCCCTTTACAGTTAGGCGATGACCACTTTGTTAATGTACTTTAGCAGCCACACACCATTACACCACTTTAGCTGTGCTCTGCTTATTAGGCTGAACAATGAAAAATCACATGAACAACCAAAAATTTAGCAGTGCCAAAATAGCACCATTTCACCTTCTGCCTTCTCGACAGTTTTAAAGAGATCTATTGTCAGTGTAATTTAGCAATCATGTTACAAAGTAAGACACTGTTTTTCTTTAAAACGACAATGCTTGAAACAAAAATTATTGTTGTCATTTCTTTCAGACTGAATTTAAACTTCAAGCAGGTATTTCCTTCCATTTTTCGCTTTCAAGAGGAAAGCTTGTTGGAAACACAGGGCCGATGACAGGCTCTTGAGCGTAAGCTAGTGAGTTACGATGACAAGAACCATTCTGCAGTGCTTTAATGGTGGATCACCCAAGGGGAAAAAAAGAAAGATTAGGGCCTTATGTCTCTAGTGGGTACTTCAATTCACATCTGACCTGCTGGATGCTGGTAAATGTAGGTTATCATTGTTTAGAAAGCTGGCCAAGCCCTCTCCAAACAATTGAGGCACTATTAGTGGGAAATGATGTTATGAGCCGGAAATGATCCTGTGAATACCTGCTCTTTGAAGAGGTGAAAGGTTTACCCCTTTTTGTGTTGCCTTTTTTATCTTTTCTTTTTAAACAGTTTTAAAACTGGATGACATAATTATTGTCCCAATGATATTGCACTGAGAGAAGCCAGCTGACAAGTGTTGCAGAAAGATTGCAAAACAGCAGTTTGAAACATAATCTCAAAAATTTAAACACTTAAATAAATAAATAAAGTAGCCAGCTGAATGTCAGCACCTTAAAGCCTTGGCAGAAGAATAATGAAATGATCATCTGAGAAGATGCGTGGGTAATAGTTATAGAAATCTTTGTATTGTATCTCTCCCTAAGTCTGACTAAATCAGAATCCTCCTCCATGTTTTTGCTTCTACACTGCTATTTAGCATTGATTGTGGCCCCTGTGCATAAGGCCTGAAGGAGGCTTGCTCCAAGAGTGGGATTAAGCAAAAAGAAAGGAGGAAAGATTTCCTGGTTCTTTTCACTGTATTGTTTAGTATGATTTAATTGTTTCAAGTGGTTTTCTAAACACCTTGAAGAAGGATACAGCAGTAGCATCTCCTGTTATGCCGTCTTCTAGACTTTCAAATGGCATATTGACTATGTAAATCAGGCTGCTCCAAAGATGATACCTCTTTCTAAACATCAGTTCCACCTAATCTAGATGAGATTAATACTGTACATTTAGATTACAACATAGATGGCTCCATAAATTTATCTCCAAACTACACACAAAACTGAGTTCACCCATGACTGCAGTGCAGCTGTTGTGTCTGCAATCACACAGTTTCAGAAGTACCCACTGCTACTGACTGAACTGCCAAAGGGCTTTGACTGGTAGTAGTCCATGGTGACAGTTCATCACATTTGGTCTAGGAGCAACCACTACCCACAGCCTAGTCACAGCAGAGTTAAATACAATGGGTGGTTATAGAATAAAATGTTAAGATAAATCAAGGCCCACTAAAGTTATCTGTGTCATAGTAAGGCCTGATCTCTTCAGTAGCTGCAACACAGCTCTCCACAAACAATTAAAGGAAACTCCAGGAAGCCTGTGCGCTGATCCCTTAAGCAAAGCAGTTTCAGGAGACAGAATCTAGCACAAAATCTTTCCTATGACTCTCCATCCCTTGAAATGATGCCACCACTGAATGCATGCCAAGTTGTTAGTGAAACTGGTGTGTAACAGTCTTAGTGTACGTTGGAAACATGTGAATTGTGTCAGCCAACCTGGTTCTGGTTGGGCTTTTGTCCAGAAAGGATATCTGTTTTGATTCCCTGTATCAGAACACAATAGACTGGAAAATAGCTTACGGGAAGATGGAGTAAGCGAATGGCTGGATCTAAAATTCACAGCTGTCCAGCTGCTTCTCTTATGCGCTAAATGCAAAATCCTGAGTGTGGAAAAAGTTTGGATTCAGAGTTGTCCATTGAGATCAGGAGTACATTACCTTATCATTTCTTTAGTGGATGGCAGTACAGAATGGCTCTGGGAGACAGAGCTGGTCTAGGTGGTGCTTTCCACATATGTTTTCCAGTTCAGTTAAAAACTTAAAATCTAAACACTTCAGTAAACCTTGTCCCCTCCTGTCATCCAAATCAAGAAATTTTAGCCGGCATTGCTGTTTTCAGCTTAAAACTTTGGGGATTTTGCATATGTGACTCTAAAGATTCTTATGATAAGTAGCTAAAATATATTCTGTAGAGAATAGGAACTTTTTTGAAAACAGTAAACCAAGTTGATCATAACCTCAATTTTATACACTGAGAGAGTTCTGGCAGGTAGTTTCAAATGCACTGGAAGGACCTTAGCCCTTTGATGAAGCTGGATCTGTTCTTGTGGGTTGTGCAAGCTGGACTGGGCTGCGCAGAAGGCTGTCAAGATGGGGAGTCATCTTCAAATACAGAGCAATGAATCTGTTGTAGAAGAAAATTGTTACATATTAAAGCTACATGGGTTATGAATTTAAAGAGTATACACTATCAGGAAGCAAAAAAAAAGGTGTTTTTTTCTTTTTATTTCTTCTGGGACAAAGATACACCCAGTCAACATCTTCTTCACCTTTAAGATGAAGGTGGCCTTCAAGATGTAAATTCTTCATATAGCAGCTCTAAACCCATCACTCTGGCAGCTGAGAGACTGAGCTTTAAGTGACTGCATTTAGACCTGTGCTCAGACAATGTCCCTACATGCTGCTGTTCTGTAGGTTAGTGAATCACGTTATTTTTCCATACAACTCCCTCTTTCTGCTAGTACTGTTTACTCTGTCGGGCTCCAGCTATGTCTGCACTTATTTAAATGCCACTCTTAAACTACCAGTACACACAGCAAGCCTTTCCCTGGAAAAGGCTTAAAGTGCTGTAGCAATTCCATCTTTATCTCAGCTGGCCTGAATCAGGTGGCCATGTGACTGGCAGCACTCTACAGGGACCGGAGGAGTGCTGACCTACCTTAGGAATCAAAGCCTTAAAGTATGTCTGTAAGAAAATGAGAATATTCTTGGCAGCTAAGGCTGTGGAAATGCAATCCCACTATTCCAGAGAGCCATGGTGTGGGGATTCAGCCCAAGCCACTATATCATAGGTGTGCATTAGAGGTATGTGCTATGTACCCTGTACAGTAGCTATGAAATGCTGCTCCTGCTTTGAGCTTACTCAGACAAAAGCACCCTGGAGGCCATTAATAATATGTAGCACATGTTAACTCCTACATCCAACACAGTCTTTCTGGACTGGAGTATGGCACTATTAGCCTTCTCCCCTTCATGTCTCTTTCTGAACTCCCCTGTTGCCACATTCATAGGAAATCAATTAATGAGTGGCTGTCACTCTAAAAAAACTTTACTATATGAAATAATGCTCAGGCTAAATCACAGGTATACCTCTGTAGATATGCAACATTCTGAAAGAAAGAGATCCATTAAATAATGTACCCCAAAGCAAAAGCTAGTTTAGGAAGCATATTTTCTATATTGCTCCTTTTGTGTAGTCATTTTTTATTTTTTCATGAACAAATCAACGAAATATATATATTTTATGTGTGTGGGTGTATAAACATATATATTTTATGTATATATATGTCTATCAAAGTTCTCATATGTATTCCTTACTGTGTACTGGATGGATGCTATAAAATCCCACTTCTCCTTGGAGGGAGAACTGACTGCAGGGTGAGTGTGCAGAGGCTGGCAGTGTTTTATGAAATCTGGCAAACATAAGTGTAATAATGATAGATGTGTCAACATCCAAATGTCAACATCCAAAGTTTTCTGGCCAGACATTTAATCTTTTATGACCTGGAGATACTTATTAAAAAGATCCCCCAATGACTATTAACAGATGCTTTGCTTTTATACATCTTTATTTACCTAGTACTATAGAAGTGAATGACACTTTGTAAATAAATCAACAGTGCAAAGAAGCTATATTAAATATTGAAAAGGAAAGAGAAAAGACAGAGAAAATCTATCCTACATGGAAAGATCTTCGTATGAAACAAAATACTTCTTACAGTTGTTTGTATTCACATCATAGCTGCATTCCCTCTTCCACAATAGTCTGTAGCGGGACTGAGCCAGTGACATCATTGTCTTATTATGGGTGCGGATTCAGGGCTGAAGTTCGTCATCCTGTCAACAGCAAGTGTGACCATTTGCAGGGCAAGGACATGTCAGGACACCTGGGACATATTTGTATATGCAGCCTTTTCCTGCTGTCTGTCTGCCTGCCGCTTAAACTCAATCCCACCCACATTCCACTTAAAGTCCACAGTAGGAGAAGGACAAGGGAAAGGAGGGGAAGGACATGGGGGTGGGGAAAAGGGGAAAAGTGTTGATAAGAGAGTACAATGGCTGAAATGTATAATTTGGGGTTGGGGGGTATTTATGTTTGTTCTGTGAAGAAGCTTCTTCTTATAGGATCAGGAGAAAATAGCAGTCAAAGACAGGAGGAACTGCTTAAGAGGAGTTAAGACATGATTTATGGAGCAGTCCTGATTTTACCTATGATTCTTAGCTATTTCATATTTTAGTAATTAAAATATTGTAAATATTTTATCTGTTTTTTACCCCTATACTGCTATCTCTTCGCATATACATACACTTATGTATCTATATGTACATAAACCAGAAAACAGTTAAAATTGTATTTCCAGCATAAGTCATGTATCTTCTTTCTCACTACATCTAACTAAATAAATTGAATTCAACTGCTTGGGGAAAGCAGGGATACTGACTGTCATTCCTTGTTTTGGAATAATTTGTACATGTGCATCGTACATTTCATTCATTGTACACATGCAAAAGGTGTAACATAACATTTGACTTTCAGTTTTCATGAACTGTGAGAAGCTTAGATTTATCTCTCTTTAAAAGTATCTCCAGTGACAGCATCTCTTCAAAACTATGCAGTACAATACCAGCTTCAGGATGGATAATAGCAATTTAGCATTACTAATACCAATTCAGCATTAATAATTCAGATTCAGGGTCTTCCTTTAAGTTCCTCCACTCAGAACTGACCCTTAAGCATGTGAATTCTAGTACCTCTAATGCAGGAAAAAAATGTGTTGTGTGCCAGAGAATGGAATATGACACACAGTATATGTCAATCTACCCTGGTAGTAAAGAGGGCAGAAAAGGAAACAAAGACTGTGCATGTGAGTGTGACAAGATTTGGAATAAATAATGTAGTCATGTTTAGAAATGGAGAACATTAGAGCAAAATTTGCAGTAATTCATTTTATTTATGAATAAGCCACTCATGTAAAATCTACACCCTGTGGAGTAACTGTAGGTGCCTAATTGACTGCCTGTAAGCAAACCATTACAACTCCATTACTCCATCAGCTGCAGGGAGGACACAGTGGGAAAAAACAACTTGTAAGTAAAGTTTTCACACCCCTGCCTCGTGGTGAACTCCTCAGCTGCTTTTCACATTCTAAATCCAGAACGTGTCTCTTCTCACAAACTCCCTATCTGTGTAGTGCTGGCACACACAGCATGCTCTGCCATGGCAATTGTGCCAGATAATTAGAAACAAATTTAGCCCTGGTGTAAGCATGCACACAGTCCCCAACAAAACCACTGCCTTTATTAAGAAAAATGTCACAGTAAGAAAGAAGTTCTGTGGCACTTATATAAGTGTGAATGTGTCATACAGCATCAACAGATCTCCAGCTCTTCTTGTTTATCTTCACTTTGGCTCTCTTTAAAAGTAGCCTAAGAGTGATGACTGCAACAGAAGGTGGAGAAAATTGGAAAGCAATGGGGTGGGTGTGATTAAATATATTATTTTAAAGGTATATTTTTATTGGCGATTAATATTTTGTGGATACAAAATCATGTCTATTTTTTTAAGAAATATGAGAACAAGAGCATAGATAAAATCCTATTAGAAGAGTCATTGTATTCATTAACATCAAAGTTTATATTGCTTCCTTCAGCTTTCCTCAGCTTAGTTACTGACTTCTGGTTTCAGGCTACAGAAATGAATAATACATAGCAGAAAAGAAAACCAAAAATTAGTTCACTCCCATCTTCTAATCTGCTGGATATCTAAAAATATCTCTAAACCACAGTCGATATAAAGACTACTGATAATCTATGCAGAAAGGGCAGTGCACTGTGAGGAATGTCCCCCTGTGACCCAAGCAGTATGCCAGAGACCCAGAGGATCACAGTGGAGATGCTCAGGAAATGCAGTGACAGCAGACTTTTCTGAAAACTTTTTGAAACTTCCTTCTTCTGTTTGGATAAGATATACCAAGAGAAAGGCCAGTTGGAATTCAAAAATGCAAAACTAAAAGTGACTATGAATATGTATTTATACATATGCGTATAAATCTCTCTATATATAAAATTTCTTAACAGTTAAACACTGTCTAAAAACTCCAGGAAAAACTGGAACTGCTTCACTGCGTTTGAGGAAGTTTAAATAAGTTCTTATTTTATCATGAGTCCATCTACCCCACCCTTCTCTGTAGATTAACTATTTATTGCTTATAATCCACAAATTTGATGAGACATCAATAGAGGTGCAAAGAAGAACCACACCTTAAAAAGGGTCAGGGTTGATCCTTGTGCTTATGATGTTTCAAGTCTTATTAAAAACAATGAACAAGGAGGACAGAGCTGCTAGTCAGCAGCCTTTTATAATTTTCATGATTCTGCACACTTAGTATTCACCTCCTTTATGATGGAGGCAGAAAATCACAAGTGATTACTGCTTGTGGGAACTCATTAAACCGGGATAACTCAATTGCTTGCAATCACATATTCTAGCCCTTGTTTGACTCAGCATCTGGTGTATTCTGTCTGCTGGACACCATCCCTGTGAGCCAAGGGATCAGCTTGAGAGGCTTGAGCTCTCTGAGATCTGAACACGAGAGTTCCACATGGCGAATAATTCAAGATACTCTAATTGCACTAAATGACGTTGCATGTCTTCAGCTTAGTCTTCAACAGTAGACAAAGGAAAAACGGGGAAAAAAAGAAATTAAAAAATTGACTGAGACTTTATGTGTTGAATGAAGGTGTTCAGCTTTATTCAGAAGCAGTTACACTGAGAAAACCTGGCAGGGGAGAGAATTAGTCATTTCTTTTCCTGGGAAAGAGGTTTACAGGTATGTCTGCCTCTTTTTTACTACCCAGGTATCCATTTTGTTAACCTTTGAGGATTTACCCTTTGTGCTTATAGCCTTTTTAAAAGTATAAAAGATATTCATAAGAGTTTCTGGCATATGTAAGACTATTCTTAAGCCATGGGGAAAGACAGAAATGTTTCTACATTTTTCCATATACTGTTTTCTTTCTTATAGCCTTCCTTCTTGTCAATATATTTTAATGATATAGCTCAGAACAATACAATTCTACTGCTTACCTGCTTAGACAGTGACAACTACTAAGACGATGTACAGCACCTGAAAGAAAAACAAACACCAAGAAACCACACACCTAAAAAAAAAAAAACCCAAAAGTAAGATGTACAGCAACATCAAAAAATTAAACAGGCACAACTGTTAGAGCTCAAGGTCTAGAAAAAATATGGGGTTTCCCCCCTACCTTTTTTGTATATCCTGTTATTTCGGGTAAAATCTAGGCTTATTTAAAATTTAATTAACTATCTCAGATCAGGCTTTTTATTGCTTCTGTTACACCTGAATTCTAGTTAGAAGCTCAAAAAATAAAATTACCAAAACTTTTACACAGAGGCAATGTCCAAAACAGTCCAACGTGAGATCCAAAACAGCACTGAGGCACTTGTCATACAATTATAGTGTAATTTAAACACTTATATCCAGACAGGTGATCTAAAAAACTCCATGTACTCATTTACATGTTTGAGAGTCCATACGCATATAAGTTTTCTAACTTAGTGTGTCACTGCACACATCGAAATATGTCACCTTCTCAGCTGAATGGAATATCTAAGTGCACATCCTCCACACCCTGTCCATCTGGGATGCAAAACAGTGTGCCCTTGTGCTAAGTCCGCCCAGTGGTCCAGCTCAGTAGGTGTGCTCTGGGCTCACTTCATGCATAATGACAGCATCAACTTCAGCATATTGCATAGCTCCCACAGTCACTTTTATTCGAAAATAGGTCAGGAGAAGGCGGCAAGTACTTTCATAGCAAGACTGTTACGCAAAATGTGTTTAGTAATATCACCTCCTCCTCCTCCCCCTCTCTGGCTATCTTCTGAAAGAGAAGCAGGAGACAGTTGTCTTTGCTGACACTTCATATGACTTAACATAGAGAAACGCAGGCGAAGCGTTTTGGTTGCAAATCTTAGTTCTGCAGAACCTAATTTGGACTATGGGTAAGTGCCTAAATTCAGAAGAAAGACAAAATTTTAGATGCTTCCCTCTCTTTGACATTTTCAAATGTGTAGCTTAGACATCCACCATCCAAACATATTGGCTGATATGAATCATGTTTGAGAGCTGTACTGGAAAGTTTAGATGTCCCACGCTGCACCATGAATTCCACTCCTCAGACTTGCATCTAATTTTGAGGCAGTGAGTCAGTGAGCAGTCCTCCAGTACTTTTTTTTTTTTTTGTCCCCCTGATTTGGGCCCTTAACCAGATATTTAAAAGTTCAAGCTAAAGCGTATTGAGCCTTGCCCCATGGACCTGTGAGTGTCCAGTGCCTTTCTCTTCTGAATATCTAAATGAAAGAAGTTAGATCCTAGTGTTGTCAAATGGGCACCAAATAACTTGAAAACTGGAGAAACTGAATTCCTACAGTTATTCCAAAGAGCTCCTGGTCAGTGCCAGAAATTAAAGGACACTGGTAGCTCCAGAAAAAGTTCTATTTAGTAGACGAAATGTAAAAATAGAGGATCAGTCCTCTTCTACTCTAAAGTCCGTGAGCCCTCCTTGCCTCTACCAGCTTCAGCAGGAACAAGAAAGTCAAAGCAGCACAGATACTTTGTTTTGTTCTTTTGATTCACAAAGATGACAATGAACTTGACATCTCTGAGCAAGATTTCTATTTCACAAAGCTACCTGCAAATGAAGCAAGGGATGCAGTGACAAGACAAACCAAGAGTAGTCATTTTATTTGCACAGACAGTTGAGAAAAGAGCGGTTCGATGTAACAAGAAAAAATCAAATCCTTAGTTAATATCATTTTCCTGATATTCCAGTGTCTGCTTTCTCTCACTTCCTTACAACCCTACATGCTTGTAATCATGTTGCAGCTGTTCTTACAGTCTAACGTGGACGATCACAGCCACACAGATGCCCAAACCTTTGCTCTTTGGAATACTGTTTTTGAAATGCAGGCAGTTGCAGTCTTGGGAAATTTTTGGAAAGGGGTGACTGAATTTAATTTCATCCATGACATTTAGATTCTTCCATCTTTCTCTCTCAGACCTTCCCTGTGAATTATCTGTCAGATAATTACCACAGCCAGAACTACCAGGCTATGAAGACACAGGTTTTAGTCCACCCCACTCATCCTACACAGCTCCTTTTCAAATACTATGTGCTATTTTCCCATTTTAAGTCCTCTTTGGAAATGAGATATTCAAGTTTTCTGAGTCAAAACCCTTGATAAATGTTGGTTCACAGCACCTATAGGTCATTTTTTTTAGCCTCATGTTAAGGGTGCTGGAACAGAGAGGTGGGATAAATAGCCTTATGGTCACTGAGTGAGTTAGAAATCAAATCCAACATGAACTTTCCTGCTATGGCCATCGGACTACACTTTCCTCCTCCCGAAGCTGGCCCACTTTTTGAAGATCTGTTCTTGTAATGCTCAAGGGGATAGACTTAACTGCTTTATTTTTAATGAAAAGCCTGTATGGTCAGTGGATATTAACTCGTACTAAAATGTTTGTCAAGGTCCACGCTAGCGTTTCATTGACACCGTCAAAGATGCAACAAGCATGTTGATCTGTGTTTTCATTTTATTTTTTTCCAGATCTGTTCCTGTCCCTCAAAACATTCAGCAGGGCTCCCTTGAGCTCTTTTTTTAGGTATCACAGCATGGGTGCATGCATATCATGTGAGTGCTGATAAACGAGGCCAGGTATATTTTAATAACCTTCGATGTGGAAGGTATTTGTGCACTACTCTTACACACAGTCAGTCACTGTGTATCTTGGCAAAGCAAGATCCATTTCTGAGGAAAGAGAACTATTTCCATCCTTAATAAGTCATTCCAAGTTTCCTGTGATGTTATAAATAATCAGGCAAGCAGCCGGCTTTATTCTCCCTAATTTGATATGGCAGACTTGGACAGCAGAAAAGTTCAGTCTCAACATAAGCTCTAGAGTTGGACTTTGACCAAGATTTCCCCCTTCCCTCTCCTAATGAGATAAAGTTTATCATAAAACATGCTTACCAAGGCAGCTGAGACAGGGCCCAGGCTTCACATCTATTTCCTAGGAGCCCCCAGCTCCTAGTCAGTCCTGCGTGCTGCATGCATGAGGTCACAGCGTGCTGGGTTTGCTTTGGGGAGCTGGCAGCTAGTCTGACAGTCTTAGCTAATACACTTGTCATTTGGGAAAATAAAAAAGTGCTTGCAAAACACAGCTTAAATTAGTTTGTGAGTAATTGGAAAAGGAAATATAAAGTCACACTGTTTTATGTGCGTGTCGGGAAGGGAGTGAGGTGATGCATTGAGTACCTGGGTTACTGGCAAAGGTCAAGCACCCTCATGACAGGCTGAGATCTTTTCAAAACTTTGGGGAGATACAACAAAACTTTCAAGAGCTGCACAATGCAGTGACATGAGGAGGTTGCAGAGCTTATTTTTATGCGTGAAAGAAGGTCAATTGAAAGGACACATTCCTTCATAATTGTAAGAGCGACAAGAGGAACTTGTGATTATATTAGAACCTGAGAAAAGATTATTTTAAGTCTGCCTCTGCAAATGATGCTTTGCAACTTTTTGGGAAAGTCATTCAAGCTGTTTCTAATTGTCATTCAATTGTAAAAGAAGTTAAATAAATAACTCCCTACCTACATCTTGGAAATACAGGAAAATTAATTAGATAATATTATTGAAATCGCTTATAGGCACTCTGTAACACTACTGGAGGCCAAAGCAGAGCACTGATGTTCATTACTTTCAAATACAAAGGAAAGGGTTTTTTTTTGTTCAAATGCCTCAGGTCATATTTTCAGATTGGCTTCATTTCCAGAATGCAACCCAGATGTATTGTTATGGATTTTAAAATAAAATTATTGCTTAAAGGTAAAACATGATAATAGGAAAATTAACTTGTTCTGATGAGTCATAACATAAAGTAATTTCCCTTTAAAAACAAAACTAAAACCTCTCTTTGCTCCCTTCACCCAGATGGTATTCTTTCACAAGTGCTAACATATCCATCTATCATGCTTCCTAAAACAATCCGCATTCCTAAAAAAAAAATTATTAGATGTGAATTAAGGATATTTTCCTAAAAAGGTCTACTCACAATTTTAAATTTTGTATTAAGGAAATGAAGAAACTGTTAGCTGAGTTTCCTGTAATTTCTATGACTTCTTGAGAAAGAGTACCCAAGTACCTCTCCTGGTCCCCTCTCTCATTTCTATCTCTGCCTTTCTATTCATCAGAATCAAAAGAGCGCTCTCCATGTCTGAAAAGTTCTTCCTGGATAGTGACATAATGTTCTCAGGTAGAATGGAGGTTGGAAAGAAGCAGCGAGGCTAAAGAGTTTGCTTGGGTACTGAGGCAACCCTGTTGCCTGGAGCAGAGCAGTCTGCTTCTGCAGCAGCAGGTCTGAGCAACACAACCTGGCTGCTTTCTGGAAACTGTAGACCCGAATCTGATTTCCACACAGGTTGCTTCACACCACTCAGGTGGTGGAAAGGAGTCTTAAAGTGAGTATAAATCATATTTATACCTGCTACAAGGCCTCTTTATGTGGCTAAGTCAGTGGAAAGTTGCTTTGGTGTAAATGCACTTTAGGCCCTCATACTTTTAATTTGGCATAAAAAAAGGAAAGAAAAAAGAGAAAGAAAATCCTTTCAATGTCCCGAGTTAAGGTTGGATAATAGCCATACTGTAACATAAGCTAGGATTTCAAAGGTGTCTCAGGAAACAGGTCTCCAGCTTCCATTCACTTTTCAAGGGGGCTGAGTGACTCACTTCCTTAGACCTGTTTGAAACCCTATCCAGAACGATTACTCTGTCTGCATATGACTAGATTGTTTTCTAATGACTGGCTGCAGTCTGACAGACCCACTATCACAAAGACTCCACTTTGGGTCAAGCAATAGACGTCTCTGTTTTTAGCACTGGAAGTCTTACCTAGCAGTACACATGTTCAAGCTGTAGCTGGCAAAAGTATTGTTTTTGCCTATGGCGTCACTATAGTGCCATCTCAGAGGAGCTAATCAGGATGAGGTTTGGCCTGCGCTTGAATGCTTACATGGCAGGTTCCCAAGCAAAACACCAGGTGTTAGTCATTCTGTAGGTCTCACTACTCCCTTTGAGTCAAGAGTGAACCATTGCCCCAGAATTTCAAAAACGGCCAGCAGCAGAATTAGCCTGTGACCAACTGGTGACTGCAGGGTCAAGGATTTTTGATCCCCACCTAACAATGTTGTTTGTTTTCCTGAAATGCCAGGGGCGCTTGCAAAAGCTAGATCCCATTCTGCCAGAAGTACACAGATGTATGTGAAGAGACTGCTCATGCTTCCATTCTGACTAAGTAGGCTAAGGAGTCAGAAGAAGACATCAAAAAGAAAATCATGGCAAAGAGATTTAGAGCTGGAATAGGTTTTGTGATAGTTAAAAATATAGTACAACCTCAGCTAATCTAACTTCAGGACATTGTCTAGCTTCCCCCTACAGTCAGTGGAGAGACAGGTGCCTGCAGAAGGTGGTCTGTCTCTTCCCTGTCATTAAAGAACCCGTAAGGGTTACCTTTTTCTGTCCATCGACAAAAGAGGTGTCTTAAAGGATGAATTCATGTTAAACACCTCCTGTCTCCTTGGCCTTAGAGCTTTAATTGCACAATCATGAAATTTATACATATTCTAAAACCAGAGTAAACTGAATTTTTTACCCTCTGATACTGTGGTGTATATCTTTAGGAATCTAATTGATTCATGATACAGGAAATAAATACACATGAATCTGCATACGTATTGTGTATTCAATCAATATCTGAAACTATCACCAATGTAAAACAACCAAAGGTCCTTTCTGGAAAGCAGAAAGCCAAAAGTACAAGGTGATTAATGATGATGGATTTTATTTATTTTATTAGCAAACAAGTCCTCAAACAACTGTTCTTTGTTCTATGGAGGCAAAATTCCCAGCACATGGAACATCTAAGTATTTGCTAATTTATGTTGTGTGAAGCAAGGTCACTGAAAGCATTGGATTTCTTACCCCTCAGTATGTAATATTAGAAAATATCTCAAGTCTTAGCCCCTGCAGGAGTTTTGCAATAATAAATGTCGAACTGTCGACGTGGCCATATTGATTTGGACAATCTAAACTGCAATTCACCCACTTGATTTTTAATCGTTAGTTTGAAACCAGTCCATGACGCTACTAAACTGCAGCGGTTTTTCACACTGACTGTACAATGTTAACTATCCACATCTTTGTTTAGCCATCATGGTACTGATTTGGATTTAATACAGCCTTTACAAATTACAAACCTCTAATATATAAAAGACTCAGTATAGGTAGTCAGGGAAGATCTTTTGGACTTTAAGATGCAAATCTTCTTACTTACCTGTAACCACTTATGCATCAAACATCTGGTCTAAGCTACTGGCCCTGGGTCTCTGTACACAGAAAAACAGACAGGCTCCCGAAGAAGGTGAGTAATTTCTCTTAGGTTAGTCAGGACGTTAAGAAAGAAGAGTCACAGTCTGGAGGTGTCTACCTTTATTCAGTGACTATAAATAGAGTCTTGGTAAAGAGCGTATACCTTTAGATAACTAAATTTAGGAAAGATTAATCCCACTCCTAATGACTACTAATGTCTCCTCAGTAAATATCAGTCAAATCAGAAGTAAAGATTTTGTACCTTAAAACAGAACAGGAGAGAAAAGTCTACAGTAGAAGCTGACTTTTCATATATAGAATCACAGAATCATAGAACAGTGAGTTGGAAGGGACCTTTAAAGGTCATCTAGTCCCACCCCCCTGCAATAAGCAGGGGACATCTTCAACTAGATCAGGTTGCCCAGAGCCCTGTCCAGCCTGACCTTGAATGTTTCCAGGGATGGGGCATCTACTACTTCTCTGGGCAACCTATATATATACACATGTATCTTCCTCTAACTTGGAAAACCTATAAAAGGTTAAGGAGTTTGCATCAGGGGTTGTCCCTTCTGCTCACACTTAGGGTGGATTAGAAGGACAGTTTGTACTCCATTTTTTTCCGAGTGAATGTCACTGCCTTTTAAATTAAAGAAACTTATTTTAGGGTAAGCAATTGTTTTCTGGAGGTTCTTAATCTAAAGCGTTTTAATATTTCTAAGTGTCTATTTTTAAATGTCTCCAGAAAATATGTTCAAATACATAATCTTGACTTAAATGACAAATCAGTCTTTCAGACAGCATAAGTGATTGGAATTTTAAGACTTTTGTTGGCAATATATTCCTATTCCAAAAGAAATGTCCCAATACAAAACTCAATTACTTTGAGATTAACTGATCATCTCACTCTTTAGATTGTTGAAATATAAGTTACTGGCCTATACAAGCATGTACCTTGATTCTGTTTCTGTGGTCATAAACTGCCACAGCATTGACGATGCACTACAAAGGGAATCTGACCAGTAATTCCTACCCTCCACTGCCTTGCCAGTAATATGTGGTAGCAAATTTGACAACTAGAAACAGGAGTCCACCTGAAAGAGGGACTAGAATGTATCTCAGTGGTTTTCAATCTGCCAGACGAGTAGTCTGAATTCCTGAACTCTCCCGATTTGTATCAGGAGATACAAATAAAACCCATAAATGAAACCCATGGATGAGCTGCGCCACTGCTCTGGCAGAGTACTACTCTGTGGGACTCTGTGCTGTTCTTGTAATATTTGCATTTTAAGGCTCTCACACAATTAAAAAGCAACTAAAAACCAACCAACCAACCAACCAAAACTCCCCTATCCTAAGGAGCAGACCTCATTACAATACTTGGAGCAGCAACCATACCCATAGTTTTTCAAAGTTAAAGGCCTTGGCGAGTGATTTGGGATCGAGTTCTGCCTCTGTTAAGAACACAAACCAGAAGACACTTTTAAAAGTCCCCAGACATAATGTAGACAGCACAGCACTCCTAACCAACAGCCAGACACGTGGCTCCAGCCGGCAGGTCTAATGAACAAGATTAGTACCTGTTTTATGAATTAAAATTTGAAGTAAAAAAATAGTGTTTCATTTTCTCAGCAACCTCAGTCTAATTATTACCAGCAGGTTCAGTTGGCAAATTTCAGTATTTTTCCTCCTTTCATTTGAAACCGAAAGACTTCAGCCTATTTATTTTCCTTCTCCTCTAATGCTGTTGTAGTTTCATGCCAGCTAGTTCTACTATTTTCTTTTTTCCCCCTCTTTTATAAGGTTTAATTTTCCAGTAAAATAAATATATAATGTATGAATTGCTATAAAAACTCACACTTTTGCATTTGTTTCTCCCCATTGTTAGCAATCCAAAGTAGCCACATGTTCACAGCATGTTCTGTCTGGCAGGAGCACCCGTTGCTTAATTTCCTACCACCACCCTCACAATCCTGGCAGGCTCTGGCCAGTTAGATGCATTTGTTTTCCGTAATTGTTTGATGGCGTTTTCAGAAAACCTTTTCATTGAGAAATGAGTGATCACAGGAGACTTCCCCAGACATAAGAAAGACTGATAGTCAGCAGGCTGAAGGAGGTCAAAAAGTGTTGTTGCAAGACTGTAATGAACTTGAAGATGTCTTTTTATTATGAACTGTTATTTAAACATCCTATTAATCTGATATTTTTTCTCCATGAATTCTCAAAGATACTGTTGCTCTCAAAAGTGAGATCTGCAGCTCAAAAACGTTCAGATGTCTTAGTGAGGGAAGGAAGACCAGAAGAGTAAATCTGCACACTCATTATTTGGAAGTTATGATTGTTAAGAGATGGAAAATAGAACACATTTCAGAAAGTAATAATTCCAATAATGTAATAAAACATTACCTACTAAAAGCTTATTGAAGAAAATGTCTGCAGAGAAATCTGAAGTATTTCCTCCCATTTCATATCCTCCCTCCCCACTTTCAGTGGGAATCTTTATGGGAGAAGGGACTACAGTAATATTACCACAGAGACAAGTATCAGTTGTTTTTCTAGGAATACTCTCTCTATATGTCTCACCATACAATTTAATGACTGAATACTGTAAAGTGGGATGGTCTGAGTGTTGTTGATTCAGGGAAAGATACCAGATACCTCTGTTTACTTCACCTTTAATTTTAACAGCTCATGCAACTAGGTGGGAGTCTGGTAAACCTTTAGTGCTGCAGATTGAGTTTTGTTTTGATACACAGTTTCTTTCATTTTGATGCAAGGTTTCAGTTGTCTGCCACAGAATTGTTTTGTAAGGGGAGATTTGCATGGTGTAGAGAAATGTTTTTTTTTTTCTTAAGGTGGACACAAAAGAAGAGCGGATCAAGCCCATCTCTTTCAGTGGTGGGATTGTTAGCTGATTTTATTCTGTTTTGAACAAAGCTGTCCCCCTCTGGATAAATGCACTACCCTAAGAATGCCAAAAGGGAATTAATTGATATTCCAAGCATCACCATCTTGTTTTGCTTATTGCTCTGTATTTGACAATAGATACCTAAACTATGCATAAACTTTATCCCTTTTTTCCTGGCAGCCCTTTGTGCTTTGATGAGCACGACAGGATCAGAGCTGAACAGATTCTTTTGCTTCCCACATATTTTTGCCCCACATCTTAATCTTCTCCCATGAATGCTAAACATATATTTCTAGGCAAGAAAAGAAACAAGGAAAAGGCTAATCACCCCTGCTGCCTCTGCCCAGTACTATCCTACAACCAGCATCTAACGTTTAGTCTGTGGTTGTCTCTCATGATTTGTGAGTGTTCCTCTTATGCTTTCCTAGTTATAATTCTGTCAGCGGTATGTGGAGCATGCAATGTACCCTCTGTCTTTAATAGAAAAATTTGGGCTAATCATAAATGTAAAGCATCTTAATTGATTTGATGTGAATGAGTTTAGCATGAAATAGCATGACTACAGTCATTACAGAATAACTGACTACAAAAACAAAGCTTCCTTACAAAATCAGTAGGTGAGAATTTAAATGTCTTCTTGAAAAGAGAAAAGAAAAAATAAGGAGAACAACAGCAACAAAATGTACACTTAAATGAGCCATTATTCATGCCCTAATCCAGTTTATGACATTATCCTGAGGAAACAAATCATTATTTCATAAATTTTCTGCATTTCACTTGAAGCCTTGAGCATTTTTCAGCTTTTACTTGTATTTTGAGTCCTTTGTGATTTCAAAAGGCATAGACAGGAGAAACTAGATTTTAGTTTTGTTTTTAGCATCAAAGAAACATAATGTCAGCAAAGAAAAAAGGTCCAAGTGGCATTATATCTATGTGGCAAAACTCCAAGCACAGTAATTCCCCAAGCAATGGTGCAGTCACTGAGACACTGCACTGTGGGGTCAGTGACAAATGTCTTGTGATTCTTGACAGTGTTTCCCTCAAATTGCTTTCCATGGTAATACTTCTGTATTGATGATCTTGCTTCAAAAACTTTTTCCTACCTACCTGGAAACAAATAAATACATAATAATAAATCAAAACAATTAAAAAATGCTTGTATTGGTTCTGCTCTGTGTGTAACCAAGTAAATCAGTTTTTACATATGAACATCATTACGGTAACAGTCAAAAGCCTCACAGTTTCAGTTGCTGTTGCGCTTCACCCTTTAGAGATACCCAGAGCTACTTCGGCTATGAAAAATTCAGCATGGAAAAGAGAAGACACATATAAAAGGAAAGGGAGAATGATTCTTTCTACCAGCTACAGTAATTTGCATGGTTTCTTTCTTCCCTCAGAAAAAGTAAAATAGTGTATTTTACAAACTATAGGGTGGACGGCTGCTATCAAAATACGCATGTTGCTTATAAATGCTTTCTCATTTCATCAACACATTTTTCTAAACTTCACTACAAAGTGAATTTGAGTTAAAACTCACACCCAATTATTGTACATGGGTACAGGCAAACACTGACCTAGAAGCATGATGAGATTAAACAGACAGAAGTGGATTTTATCTACTTCTACTACAGGTTACTACCTTTTTGTTTACGTCTGGAATCTTAATTTCTTCACTTCGGTATTTACGATTACATGACTGTATTATGGCAGCATATTCCTCTCTGGGCTAACTTACACCGTATGATATCCAGCCTTGGGCCTCAAACAGCTTAAACTATTCTCTCCCACATCCTCACTTTATGTCACCTAATGCAAACTTTGGGACAGTTACCCAAATTAGCTACAAAATATTTGTACAGTAACAAATAGAGAGACATCTGAAGGTCTTACATTTTGGGTTTTATTGCTGAACATGAAATCACTTCAAATTTTGCTCTTCACAATACTCACACACAGTCATCTCGTACAAGCAGTCATGGCTTAAGCTTAAATAGCAAGTTAGCAAGTGTGGCCTAGCACTGATGACTTATTTTTATGGACAGTCGTGCTTTTTAAAGAGAGGGATGCCAAACCTGAATTACTGCTCTTCCACTACAATAGCTATGCTGCTAATAAAATCGTGTGCAGCGGCAGTGTTGCTTTATGGTGTCCCCATTCTCCCTGTCCATCAAATGTAACATAAGTGGAATGATGCAAGTCTATTAATTCTAACTGTGGTACTGAGGAACATGGAGGACTTCTCTCGGCATGACAGTTCATACTTTACTTCAGTCATCTTTCAGCCATTGGTTATTTGAAATAATATTGGAAAATTATGTAGACTTTTGGTTCCAGCCAGAGCTCAAGATACAAATCTCTTTAAATGTTATCTATCAAGTTCCTTGCTCAGACTCACATTACCATATAAAAATTAATTATTAAAGTGAACAAGAAAATAAATTTAAATAAAACATAATAAAAGGAGATGTTCGGATGAAAACTGATTGCATCTTGGCCCAATTCTGTGTACTTTTTAGGTCCCAAATACACTTTCCAGTACTCTTTTCTATACATTTAAATTTAATTTCTTGAGTACACTAATATTTTATAGATATGGTTTGTGGCTGGGTGGGATTAGGGTTTTTTTTTTTTAGAAATGCTTGAGTTCTTTATTGAAACTCTATGTTTTCTTATTTCTGCTAAGATGCCAAGAGTCTCTGAGGTCTGGACACCTATAAATTAGAATTTATTATCATGATGATGATTACTAAAAATATTGTGTTAAGCCCCTTGGGTCATGGCTGCAATATAAAGTTTAGTAGAAAGGAAATCAATCTTTTATACTGCTATCACTCCAATGTAACAGATATGAACATACCTTTTCATGTAAAGAAACTTTACACTATACTTTACACTTAAACAACTTTTCCAACCTGATTATCTCAAAACACATTACTATCATAGATTAAATGTCTCAGGGAAGTTCTTCAAGTCTCTATCAGGGTCAGGGGTAGAACCTACTGTTATTTTTTTGCTTAATCCCCTAAAATAAATTCTGAGACACATTAGAAAAATAAGGGGTTGTGATGTTTATTTCATGGTTGATTTGCTGTTTACCTTCTCTGATGTTTTATAGCAAACAAATGCCCCCTTTTCCCACCTGAACAAAACATCAGAAAACCTTAGAATTAAAAAAAAATATGTAAAGAATATCATTACAAATAATCACAAGAGAGACTAAAGTGCTTTTTGGAAGGAGATAGTGTATATTTTGTCAAATGAATTAAAAAAAAAAGTCTGAGTTTTCTTATTAAGTTTACCTAACATATGCAATTATTATGATTGGTAACACATGGTATTCACAAATCCATTCAGTCTTGAAAATGTGTTTTTCCAGTGGGTGGCTATTTTTTGTGCATGTGTGAAGGATTTTATTCTTAACTGTATTCAAAAGTCTGTCTATGATACAGCTGGGTTTTCCCTATTGTTCTCAGGAACCATATCCCCAGCTCAAGCAATTTTGTATTGCTCCACTGACTTTACCAGAGCCATGCCAAATTACTCCAGCTGGGTGCCTGGATGCTTATAGTGAAAGGAAGCCATTGTCATTGCAAATCTGTAGTCTCAAAATTGAGAAAGATTTTATATTCATTTTGTTTCTACATTAAGAACTCCAGACATTGTTAGGAAGACATCTTCACCTGGAAAAGATATTCTGTAATAAGTTTGTCTGATGATTTAACCTTTAACAATCATTCTAGAATGATTAGTGCTGCATAGTTTACTATTAAGAAATAAGAATTTTCTATTGGTTTAACTCAGTACATTTACATGATAGGTGCCAAAAACTTTGTCCATGTTCAGCACACTTGAATCACTGCAATTCATTTCTGAATTAACTTAAGACAAATGGAGTTTTCTATTTTTACAGTAGGAATACAAATTTATCGCTGGACAACAAAGTTGTATATTTGATAATTGGAACAGTAGTCATTTACTCCAAATTACCTAGCTCAAGTCAAATTCATGTTTATTTGTCACAGACACTTTAAAGCACAACATGGACAAGAACACTGAGTTTTTCAATCCATACCTCAAGGACTGGTGCTCTAACTAGTGGGAACTTAAATAAAAAATAAATATTATTAACAACATATAATATGTAAGTAAAAGTCACAAATGTATTTGTAGGAAGCCTGATCTCATGATTATATGTAGGATATTTATGAATACTCCTGGAAGACTTTGTGTTCTGTATTTTGGCAGGAGAATGAGTCAGGTGTGGTTACAAAAATGTTGCCGTAAACTGAGCTGGAGTGAGCTACTTCTGTGAAATTGATTTCAGACACAGTTTTATTCCATAGAAAGTGTGAAGATGCTT
The DNA here is from genome assembly GCA_013398815.1 of Ibidorhyncha struthersii. Lineage (NCBI taxonomy): Eukaryota > Metazoa > Chordata > Aves > Charadriiformes > Charadriidae > Ibidorhyncha > Ibidorhyncha struthersii. The sequence continues at coordinate 283,268 of VZSZ01000577.1, forward strand.
TCCATACTTTAATTGGGAGTTGGACTTTCTCATGTTTATTGCAGAGTTAAAGTATAAATATTAGGCTCTAGGAGGAAAACACAATACTAAGAAAATCTGAAATCCCTAACTTTTTTACACAGGATGTACAAGTCAGTAGATCCTCTCACTTTTGAATCTGCAATCTCTTATTTCCTTCTTCACTGCTTCATCGCAGATGCCTCGACTCGAGCCTTTTATTCCTCTCAACTTCTTTTCTTTACAGGTAAAATAAAATGGGTGTTCACCTCCTATTCATGCTAATGTCTGTCTTTGTTCATTGTGTTAATACGCCTAATGGCTGGCAGCAGTCAGGCTGAGATACATCCTGTAAACTTGTGCATAGTCCCATCAGCTCAGGCAATATAAAAACCATGAAAAAAATCCATTTAATTAAAGTATGAATAAAAATGAATGGACTTTTTTAAGCTCAAGTATAAAAGTGTAGGGCTTTTCCTTTTTTTCCACCTTTTTGAATTAGGGATTGCTGAGACAAGCAGAAGGAAGGAAGTTTGTAAAAAATATGTTAACAATATATAAAAGTATATAAAAGGACTAGTAATGAATCAAAAGGCATTGTCTGAACTAGTCAGCATGTCCTTCAGCCCATATACATCTTTTTGTTCAGATAATACTTCAGGAAAATGGGGTGTTAGCGCTACATATCAAGCTAACCTGACAAGATTTTAATTCCTCTGGGCCTTCCCTTCGAATAACAATCATAGGATTAATTACACCTAAATTGTAGGATAATTTAGGTCGGAAGAGTCTTCAGGACATCTTTAGTCCAACCTCCTGCTCCGAGCGGGATCAGCTATAAGGCCAGACCACGTTGTCAGGGCTTTGTCCAGTTGGGTGTTGAAAACTTCTGAGGAGGGAAATCAGACAACTTGCCTGGGCAACCTGCTCCAGAGCCTGACAGTCCTCATGGTGAAAGAGATTTTTCTTTAATGTGAAGGGAACTGAATCCATTGGATATTACAACTCAAGGGATTCTCATCCACAGTCTGTTTGCTGCTGTTCCCACTTTTAGGTCTATCCAGTAGCAAGGCTGAGCACACGTTTCCAAAATACACACACAACAGCAGAAACACAAAGAAAACCACACAGCGTGTACATATGGTCAGCTGTAGGACCAGCACAAACGCATGCACGGAACACTCACCCAGGAAAGTACTTAGGAATAGAGATTAATGATAAAGCCTCAACCTGTGTCGTCGTTCTTCCTTCCCATGGGCAGGATTTTACCTTTGTCCTTGTTGAATTTCATGAGGTTCCTCTCAGCTCACTTCTTGAGTTTTTGTAGGTCCCCGTGGACAGCAGCCTTTCGTTCATGTGTTATCAACTGGTCCCCTAGTCATGGTGTCCCGATCTTAAAACTGGGATGCAGCAGACACAAAAGGACAGCAATTTTTAATCGATGGAAATCAGTCTATCACCCTCTTTCTTTCTGGTTTTCAAGTAGCAAATACATAGCATGGTGAGTTAACTGCCAAAGTGAAGGTTCCTGGAGTGCAGGGCTCTTTCACTGCCCAGGATGAGGACTTCCATGGTGTCTGGGAGGGAAAAAAACCCAACAAAACCAAACCCCCCAAAAACCTAACAAAACCAAAAATAACAAGTTAATTAGTCTAGAAATGCTGTTCCCTAACTATGTGCACTGTACCTTTTCCCTTCTGTTACTTGAAATATTCCGAAAATTATTTTTCTGGAGGGTTTCTTTCTAATATGTGGCCTAAAAGTTGGCAATCATGGTAACTATTCCACATTAGCTTTCTAAAAATAGCATGGTTGGGAAACCAATGGCTAATTATATTATTTTATAGCAAGAATATCTATTGTTAATCTATTAAAACCTTTAATGCAAGGTAAAGCCAGGAAGCATATAACAGACAGTAAATAAACTTCCAGCAATCAGCAAGTTTTAGGAATTGTTAAGTAACTATTCATGTGACCATGCAATTTAGCTATTCGGAAACAATAATTCTGATCTTCAGTTCTTATATGGGCCAAACTCACTGCGACTTCAGGAGAAACTTGAAGATAGAATGCTCAGAACATTTTGATTTGATGAAAAGAATCAAACAGAAAACATGCTTAAAAGTACTATGTGGGTTGGCATGGAAACCAGGGCTTTTAATCACAAAAAAGTGTGGCTCAAACAGCGCAAGTGTCAACTTCTCCTAAAATATGCAAGCGTAGTATAAACCCAAAATTATATTTAAAAGAAAATATATAAAAATACTGAATATGCAACAAACATCCCTCCAGAGAGATTCATCACATATAGTTATGATGAAAAGGAAATTAAGTATCATTGACTAATTCTATCGCTTGGGGTCACAGTAATAATGACATTGATTCATGTCATCTGTGTTGATGTTTTCAGGAATTTAGCCAACTAAGTCCTTTTAAGGCAATCCTTTAAAGATAATGGTTTCAGCTAACTAATAATTTTGGCTAAATAGGGAATAATTATAAAGTGGATGCCCCTGGAATATCGCTACTAACTCTCTGAGATGTAGAAGGTTTAGCGAGTGGATATTTAGTAAGGTTTCCTATTGGCTTTCTATTGGCTAACTCGATGTAATCTCAGTAACTTGAGGTTTAAGGAATTTGACAGGTATGTTGAAGGCCAAATTCTTTTCTTCCCATGCAGTTAATCAACTGATAGAGAATATAAAAGCCAAAGAGTGATTAGATTAAAGACCGCGTGGACTGCTTCTGTCTACATCCCAGGAGTAAGAGTATGGTTTCATTCTGCACAGAAGGGTGCATGCTATATAGCACAGCACTGTGCCAGGAGGACTTTCTCAATGTATAGGGCTTTCCACTGGGAGAGTAATTTTTCATAGTTTCTTAGTATATGCCAGGGTTAATCGCAGTTGAATGGATTAGTTGTCTGGAATCATTTCTACAGACCTCACGGGCTGCCAGTCTAGGCTGACGAGGGTATCTCATCCCTTCTTTTGTCCTCCTCAACCTCATTCCTATTCCTTCCCTTCTGGTGACTTCAATGTGACTGTGACACCCTCAACGTATTGCAGGTTTAATCAGATTCAAAATCCAAGTGTTTCAAAAGAGGAAGTGCAATAAATACAGGGATGGAATCAGGGAGGCTTTACTCAACTCTGCCTGAATTCAACAAGAATGTTTTACCAAATTTTATAAGAATTTGCCTGACTTTTTTGCTTATATAAGGGATATTTTGGGTTTGGGGTTTTGGTTGTTGTTTTGGTTTTGGTTTTTTTTTTAATCCTAAATTGATGATGGCTACAGATTTTATCCTGTGTTTTTTTACAGATATACAGCCTGTAAATATTTTATTTTGCCTAGTAATGGTGAAGGTGAATGCTAAATTCATCAAGTTTAGATAGGAATCGTGTGAAGTCGCATCTGAATCTTCAGAGATCAGATGAACTTGAGGGCTTTCAGTCACATGTCTCCTGTGATCAAGCAGCAGGTCCTATAGGAAAACGGATTAAAAAAAGGAAGATGAAGGCATCTAAAAGATATACCTCATTATTTCTTCCTTTTTTTTTAGTGACTTGATATGCAGCTAGCACTACATTACTTCATTTTGTTTCTTATTTTCCCCATCTGTAAAGCTGAGTACAAGTTTCCCTAAATACCTCTTTATGTGTGTGTGTAAAGATTTATTGGTTTATAAATAAATAGATCTTTGAAGCATTTACACTGCATAGTAATGCATGGATACTATGCATTATTTTTTCTTTGTTTGTTTTTGCAAAAAAAAATGCGCGTCTTTACAGCTACGTGCCACAATTTTCTGTGTCATGTTGAAACAGTATGTGCTTTCCTTTTGACGTCCTGTATCAGCACAGCAGATTGTTTCATTAAGTGCCACTTGTTCAGTAAGTGTAACAAAATTAAAGCCAAAGAAGATGAATCATATATGAGGGCAAAGATCAAGGAGCTGTTTATTTTACAAATGTCACTAATAGCCATATTTTTTCTTTAAATCAAGGAAATATTTGACTCATATTAGTGGAAGAATCAGTACAATAAAAAGGCATCTGTACTTTTCAAGGCTTTGTGTATATAATTGACTTTCAAAAGAAATTTCATCACTGTTTCATTCATTACTTCTGCACTACAGTATTTCTTAAGTGTCAGTGGTTTGCAACTGTAATTGTCAAGGGTATGATTCATAAATGTGTGTTATTTTAAAGACAAAAAGATAGAAAGAAGGGTCAAGGAACTGCTTATCTGTGGTTCAAGAAAGCTTGGTACGACTGTTTTAAATCATCCAGCAAGGTTTATAATCTAAGCAAAGGACTACAAGTTAAACTTGAAAAGGCATCAAATAAACCACTACGTGCTCTCTTTTTTATGTATTTATTTGAATGCACAGAATATTTAATATAGTCATTACTATGTGAATTCGTATCTACATTATGTTGACACTCTGTAAGAACTGCGTTCATAATGACTCTAAATGATGATGTTTATGTATTTATAGTCCATGCCTATCTTGGTTGATGTAGCAGAGTGAGTTAAGGTAATGGCTACTGAATCATCTGCTTTGGAAATTGTTCTGGCCACTTCGGTATACCTTATAGCGTATGGATATGTTATATGTTAGACTTACATTAGATATATATTATGCCTGAGGTAGGTGGAAGAAAGAGGACTTGGTATTTTTCTTTAAGTTTTATTCCTTGTTTAGGCTTGCAGCATCAGGGGCCATTTAGCTTGCAATTTAAAGATATATTTGGCTTATCTTCCCCTAAGCTTTTTCCACGTTCGTGCAGGTTGGAATTAATTTCTAAATGTGTCAAATGGTCAAAATTCTTTGAGAGAATGTTTATTATTTTGCTCTTTACATTATAAAAGGGCATAGTAAGCACCTCTTTAATACCATTCATTGTGTTCATAATAACAGAAAGCTCTCTGAAATGTTCCCCTTGTACTGAGATGCTTCTCCTGGGTGCACTTTGTCTAAGTGCACACGGTGATTGTGACTCAACTGTAAAGCAGGTGTTTTTCATGCAAATCCCACTCAGCTGGTTGGTGACCCAGTTGTCCATCATGATGGGTCTCCGTGGAGTGAATCTTATAGACTCAGAGTGATTTAGCTAGTAAGGAACCTCTTGCTGCACCTGTGGTCCAACCCCTTTCCTAATGCAGGAAGAACTTGGAGGTAGATTTGTCTTTAGAATTAGATGATGGTTGCTCCACACCTTTAACATCTAGGTTCCCTTCAAAGGAAACGATGGTACTTGGATGCACACTCAGGTCTCATGTAATATGCACAACTGAGTTATGGCTACACAGGCCTACAGGCATTAAGAGTACAGGTGACATGGTTGAACTCACCTGCTTGTGGTATAGATTAATTTTTTGTGCTGTCACTGAACCTCAGTTATATATTACACAGCAGAATATGATATATAATAAATGCAATGACAGTTGCTCAGGAGAAGTGTGTGCTTGGATATATCAGTGTGAAGAAACATAAGGGAGAGCTTATCACTAACTTTAGAGAATTTATTGCACCAAAGCTGAAATTAATATCCAATCATTTCCTAATTTATAGCAATACAAATAAATGAACTGAAAGGAAAAGAAAAAGCAATGTAATGGGAAGAAAAGACTGGATGAGAAAATTTGAGAGGATGACTAGTCCAACCAATTCTAAGACATGACCTTCCTTCCATTCCGCTGCCTCTGTATTACTGGGAGGTTAACATCTGTGTGCAGCTCCAATGAACAAATATTATCTGTAATTAGCCACAAGGGTAGCTGCATTCATAAATAAAAAAAGGCACGTGGACTCTGATTTATAGGAAAAAAAAACTGACATTGTTAGAGAATGATATATTAAAGCACCAAGCACAATCTCTGATCTTTTACGCTCATCACTTTCAGAAAGAATATTAATTTCTGAAGATCTCTATGCCTGAAAATCAGAGCTGATATTGTAAATTCTGTGTATGATGGTTTGGTACTAACAAAGTTTACCTGTAAACTGAAAACCTGGAAAGACACTTTGGAGTATAAATCCTTCTGGCTTAAAGCGGAGTAAAAAATTACTAAGTCAATAAAGTTGCTTATAAGGAAACATAATTTCTTTCCTGACTGTTAAACCTCCCTGTTCTGCTATCTCAGGATGAAACCAGCCTTAAACACTGATTTTGCAAGGCAAAATTTCAGAATGTTGCCAACAGAAAAACTGTAGTTTTGGGGAAGGAAGCAAATGATGTCTGCAAAAGATCTTGTTTCCAAGCAGATGTCAGTAATAAAAGAAAAGTGAAATAGAGAAAATCTATGAGGCAGAGGCAAGAAGGTGTTACTGAGTTCAAAGTTTTTTTTCAAGGTTTTCACTACAGCTACATTTCAGAGGGCCATCAGAGCCTACCCTGAAAGTCTGTGAGGTCTGCAGAAGCGATTCACCACAACACTAACCTCTGCTGTTCAGTTTATTGAAATTGAAAGTGAAGACCTCTGTTAAAACAAAAAGAGGGAAAAAAAGAGAAAAAAAAAGAAAAAGGAACAGTAATGAGGAAGATCCAGCACCTCAGGAAAGCAGAATGAACAGGAAGGCAAAAGGGAATCTGTTATACTACTCAGGCAGCTGAACAGGCTGCTGAACTTTGGCCCAACGATGGCGCACGTCAGAAATCTGCCATGCACGTTTCCTGTTTTGCATTGTTTCATGAGTCCCAGAGCAGCTGCTGTGCCACTGAAGTCAGGAAAAACCTCTCCCAGCTTATTGTTTTGGACGTTATGACAATAAATATTAATGATGTAAAATTAGAATTCTTCATGCCAGGGCCATCAGTCTGTCCCATGGACTTTACCATGGCCAGGAATTTATGCTGATCTTTGACTTCCACGTTACAGCTTTAACCTTTAAGATTCCAGAGAAAAAAAAATTGTACTTATTTATTTATTATTTTATATTATATTATGTAATGAAATGTATCGTAAAATATTGTAATGTAATGTAATAAGAAAAAAATCAAGGACAGTCTGTATTTGTATCATCTAAAGGAATATCATGATAGAAACAAAAAAACTAAACAGAAAGGCAATATAGTTTCTTGGACAGGAAGCTGTCAAAGAAAACCAAGCATTCTCCCTGAAAATCCAGTGTCACTAGAGAGTTTTAAGACATTTTAGTTCCTTTTTATCTCAGTATGATTATGTAGAAATTTTATTAAAGTTTAAGGATTAAAATTTGTAAACATTTTCCTGAAAAAGCAACTTAGCTCCTACTCAAGACCTGACCCACCTTCTGTTGAATTAAGGTAAACATTCCCACTGATCTTAAAAGAAGTTGCATTAAATTGTGTCTTTATTCGAATGAAGTGACTAAAGAGGTTATTGGGCTCTTGCATCTGTGCTCATTTTTGAGCCAACCCAAGATTCGGACATATGATCCCTTGTTTTCACAGAATCACAGAATAGTTGGGGTTGGAAGGGACCTCTGGAGACCATCTAGTCCAACCGCTCTGCTTAATGCTGGTTTACCAAAGCAGATTTTAAAGATCAATTACTTACCCCTTGAAAAAGTTCTTTTGAGACAAGATAACTGGAAGCACCCTTAAAAAACTTATGTCATCCAAGGATTTTACCTGTAATGTACACCACATATCCCTTTTCTAACATGTAATTTTCTTAGGCATCCCCTAGGAAAAAAGCACTGCTTAAATTTATTTCTTTTTTATAAATATATACAATCTCCTCTCCTCCAAGAAAACAAATTTGTAGTTATTAATTACAACTAATGAGAGTGTTTTTCTGAAGCTGTAAGAAACAGAAAATATTAAAATACTCTGTATATAAGTATCAGTTTGTAATGCCTTAGTGATAGACATTGCAAAAAGCTTGTCACACTGTATGAAAATATTTCAAATATATATAAGAAAATAATCCAAAAATTTTCTTTCCTTTGTTCATCAATTTTGAGACTTTTGTAATTACAGGGTTGTGTTATTCTTGTCCATTTGGCAGACTGTCAGGAAGGAGACAATACTATTAATAGCAAAAGTTACAACAAAAGATCAAAAGGGAATGCGTGATTTAATAGAGTAGGACTGCTATGTTTATAATTAGTTCGAAATCTTTCAGAAGGAGAACTCATACCATTGAAATACTGGATATTAGATCTTTGAAGGGTATGTGAAAATCACCGAAGGAAGGAGAAAGTGAGGAAAAGGGGTGCTGGAAATAGAATGTTTCTTCTGAAATAGTGAACATCATGTTATCAAAGTACACAGTATCATATTTTGTAAACACGCACAGAACTGTCAAGGATCCAAGCATCAGTACCCATTTACTGCTGTAAAGCATAAGGGTTTATACTTTGTAGGCACTGCAGTATGTGAGGAAAACACAGTCAGCGAAAGGTGTCCAAAAGAGAAAATCGAAAGGACCAAACTTTTCTGATTTTTTGACAGCTAAAAGAAGGAGCAGATCATGAGTAAAAGATATCTGCAGATCTTCTGGAGACTTTCTTCAAATATTAAACGCAATAAGCAGCAAAGGGTATATCCTGGGAGTTTTTCTTATTCATTCAGCGTATTTTTACCCTTATCAGAAACTGCCAGTCCACACAACAAAATGAACTAGAGACCACATGATAGCCAGCTCTCTTTTAAGACTTTCAGCATTTCCCGATGGACAAAATGTCTAACTTCTTTCCTGAATTTACTCTCATTTTTTCTTATGAAGTTGTCTTCAAAAAGCAGTGACTTGGATTTGCCTTGCAGCTGGAAATTGCAAGACAATCAGGCTGAAATAAAGCACAGTATCCTTAGAGCAATTATCTAGCAACTACAACCCTATGGATGAGTTAGATATCTTTATGACTTATTTTATGCATAAGGTCAGCCAAAATAATCATTCTAGTCCTCACGTTATTAAGATCTACCATTCTACTTCGTCTCCTTTGCTTTTTTATTGCTTTAAAATGAACTCGAAGCCCGATCTTAGAATCCCCATTTCCAAATGTTTCATAGTTACTGACCTGGAACTGACTCAGACTGCCTTCTAAAGGTGAAAGGCTCTACATGGCATGCTGGTTTTAACAGTGGGCCTCACTTGTACACCGGGGAAGCGCTAGCTTATTAGATCTTTGAACAGTAAGTATAAGTAACTGGAAGTGCTACAGAAGTTTACTTTCATGAGCTTTTGATATCATGCTCTTCATTATACTTGCTCCCTGGAATTGGTGTTCAGTCCTTTAAAACCATAATGGTTTCATAACATTTAATTATTATCTTTTAGTTTTATTCTGGCCTCTCTTTGTGACTAGCATGAGAAGCTAGTGCAGCAGTATCCTTCCGTTCCCTCTGCACTAGAACTATTCAAATATGGAGAAAGCGACTAAATTTTTTTCCTCCTCAACTACTGTTGGAAATTTATCTAGATTTGAAAGTCTATGTAGTGGGGCAGATAATTTAATCCTAGGTCAATCTTTTCAGACAACTTAAGCAGAAATTGTGACCTCTAGAATAGCTGGGACCAGAGAAAGTTCTGTATGCCACACCATTAGGGTACAGAGATTTTTCAAATGAATGGGAGGCAAGGCCACAATGGGCATAACAACCTTACCTGACATTCACAGGGGCAAAAGTAAGAGCAGAAACTTGAATTACGTACAACACAGTTTCAGTTAAAGTCTGCATTCAAGCAAAGTTGAAATTCAGTGCTGTAGTTAGGCTTGTAAATTCCTAATAACTGAAACTGCCAAGCCCCATCAGACAGTGTTGTTATTTTATTATAGAGGTTTGCACTTTAGATATACCCAGCTGGATCATGGTCATTTAGAATTCACAGCTTTCTGGAGTAAAACTGGCATAGGACTCCATTGACAGCCAGTATCATTGTATTTTAATTATTTTTTTTAAATCGGTGTGTGAGTTTGAGGAGCCCTTCCAACAAGTAATGGCCGACTTTGCTTTAAAAACAATTGTGGATTGTCTCAAGTTGATTCTTCCCTTTTAACTTTCCTCTCTCTTCACCTGTACCACGAGCCAGTTGCCAAACTGGACCTTCGACCTGTGTTTTAAAAACTAGAGTAGGTATTTCCTCTAAGGCAGATGTCAACAGCTACATGTAAATCAGCCTGCCAGATGCAATGCCTTTTAGGGAATACTTGAGCAGGCAGCTTTCCCTCCCAGGCAGATAGACATCCTCTTAGCAATGTGACTCAAGGACAACAGGACAAGGCAAATGAGATAACTCCGAATGTAATCCAGCAGCAGTATAAAACCTTTTAATAGTTGGAAGCTGCTACTTGTCCTGGGGCAATTTTGTCTCTTTTTCTAGTTGGCAAAATCTGTTGATAAGGCAGATAGCTTTGCTATCATGATTTCAAACTAACCAAGAAACTTGTAATAAAAGGGAATGTTAAAATATTTTGTTGGGCTTATTCGATTATGTGTGACTGTGGTTAGTGCATCATGATGTGTGTCCTTTCTTTCTATCCCCCGAAGGGAGAAGAAGCAAGTATTCCATTCAGATAGATCACTGATTAACGTTCACGGCTCTCAGCATTTGCTGGCTTCAGTTGTTGTTTATTGAAAATATGTAGCTGAGTCTCAAAGCCAACAACATTCCCCCAGGGTGCCCATTAGGCAGAAGGGCAGCACAGTTGTAAACAATCTATTTTGTAAAGTCAAAGAATTTGATAGAAAAGACATCTAAGTAATATTTGGTAAATATTTCATATTTTGCAATGTGTAGCTTGCAGGGAGAGAGAAAAAAGGGGAAGACAAAAATTTCAAGAGTTACTCAAGGGAAAAAGTCTCTCTCTAATATTAATCTAATAATTTTTTTTATGAAGTGGGTACATCATAAAAGCCCTATCTGTGCCAGTTGATATGAGTGGGTTCCATGGGTCTGGATGGAGAAATAGCTACCAGGAAATAACAGACCAAAGAGAGGAAAAGTGCATTCTGGGAAGGCAGTGTGTGAAACCTTCCCCATGAGTGATAAAACTCCGGAGGTGATTTCTTGTGCTGAACCCATAAGAACTGATAAAGCCAAGATGTGAAGAACCTGATGTAACTGTGCAAGGTCACAAGCACAGAGGAGCACCTGCTGTGGCTCTGTGCTACATGGCCAGTGGCTGCTGTACGCAGATGAAGACTACAGGGCTGATAACGTGTCTGGTGAAACAACAGGCCTCCGAGGGCTTCTCCCAGCACCTCCCTAAAAGCCCCTGGCACATCACAGCCAGCCTCACTGCTTTAGGGGAGCACCCCACTGGGGATCACCCCACTGGGGCTGCCCTCCCTGCTGCTTCTTCAGTCTGGTAGATATGAATGAGCACGTGAGGGTGCAAGTGAACTATGCGAGTACCTAAGCATGCCGTGGTATTGGCTGTTAAGAGTAACAGCTTGATTCTATTATTAATAACAGTTTAATGAATAAAAGGTGTTCTAAGAAATACTGGCTGTGGTTTGTGCCTCCTTTCCCTCCCAGTCCCCTATAAGACAGGGGAATTTACAACCCATAGGTGCTCAAAAGAAATGCAGTGAGGAGGAAAGGCAGCACCATCAGGGCATTTATAGGTGCCACGGGGTGCAATATACAAATTGTGGGTCTGTAAAAATCAGGCAAGCAAAGATGTTTCGAGAAGCCGGTATGGATAGATGGCTGTACTTTATTTGTAAGAACAATGGGCTCCAAGAAACTAGCATATTTCTTTCATGAAATGTATAAATGTAACTTGATATCCGATCATATCTTTCTCCTTCATCCTTTGAATGTCATTCTCTTTGAAAATTCTGAGAGCAGAGAGCTTGTCTTTGTAAGTGCTTGCACAGAATTTATCTCTGCGATGTAAAATCAGGGTGATTATTGAATTCAATAAATAATAATAATCTCTGATTGAAATAGGTGAAAACTAGAAGTTTTGAACAGGAACTTGTGGGCATCCAGTCTCAATTTTGCATTACATTACATTAAAAGATTAAAATTGAATTTTATAAAATCCATGTTTCTTCTGTTAGTTTTATCCTTCTTTGTTATATGTAGAGCTTATCAAAGTATGTTAAATATTCATTGAGGAGAATAATTTGTGGTAAACAACTGTAGCTTTAGAAATATCTCTCTCTAAGAATAATGATTACATCATAGAGATATAACTTGGTTGTCTCTCTATTTGTTTTTAAGTTCCTCAGTAACCAGTTCTGGTTCGGTGAGACACACCAAGGTGAAACACATTCATTTTATTTCTAGTGTGATGGATTTGGTTTTGGTAGTTCTTGTTCCGTATTATGTTGCTTCTAAGCAGAAAAATAATGAACGACATTTTTAACAAATTAACACATCTTTATGAAATCCATAGTAATAATTTTTTAATGATAAGAGCTAAGTAAAATTAACATGAATCCACCTACTTTAGCTTAGCATTATTGTTTACTAAAATGTGCATGAAGCTTCCCTTTTACTTTCATGTTTTATTTTCAAAGCATAGTCTAACAAGCTTTATTTCCTCTGTGCTCAAATAAAAAAAAAAATAAAAATCACAACAATAATAAAGCCCTTAGATGCAGCTAAAACTCTGAAAATGTTCTGTAAATTAATTGTCTAATTTATTAAACCCTCAGATGAGTTTAATTTCAATTTTGGAATGGAATCCAAAATCAGTTTAGGTTCTCATAGTTTCACGTTTCCTTGTAAATTCCTGATATCTCAAAATGTAAAGTATTGCATATTAAAAAATGACAATTGTTAGTGTTCTATTACACATTGATGCTTTATCTGAAGCTTAGATACAGTTCTTAAAGTGTTCATATTTAACCCGACTTCAGATTTTCACAGCAACAATGTGAATTAAAACAACCCGTAGAGAATTCTCACGAGGAAAAAAAGTATTGAACTCCAGCCAGCCAGTACTGGTGGTGAAGTCACTCCAGAAGCACCACAAATTGGCTGAAGGAGGGACATGAGACTTTTCTATCCCAAATGTGTGCCAAATATGGTCTGTACTTGGTCTCAGACCAGAATTTTCAGCCTGGACCTTAGACTAGGTTTTTGCAATCATCATGTGCAGTTATCGGTGTTACTGGATAATCCTAAACTCTCTGTACTTTACTAATCCAAACAAAGGGCCAAGTCACAGGTTCAGGCATTGGTACGTATGTCATGCTCTTTTGCATGGTATTCGTTCATACCAACTAGCACAATCCCAGGAAATGCCTGGACACCAGGAACGGTTCTCATAGAAAGTACAAGGCAAGGGAGTCCAGGAGGTTGCTATCTGTGACATACACTTTCTAAGAGGGACACAAAAAAAATCCCTGGAGCATTTTATCTGCTACCATAGGCATAGCTGATGTAATACAAATTTGGTCCAGATCATCAGGCCGTTTCTAGCAGATTACTAGGAGCACACTGAACAGAGTTTATGCCAGATTTCTGATTTTATGCCATTTTTCTAACAGCTGAGAGAGGACACTTGGCACCTAATCCCATCCAGGCTGTAAGAGAAAAATGTCCTTAAAAAATATTTGAAATGCAATCAATAGAGCCAGTTTGCATCAGTTAATATTCTCGCACATGGAAAGATCACTTCTTATCCAGTACCAAATGTACTAAAATCAGGGGGTTGTTTTGTTTTGTAAATTCATAGCCTGAAAACTTCTTTTAAGTGAATGTTTGGTGTGTATAAATTCTGGGTTTCTTTTGGTCTCTTCCAGCCCTATTTTCCAGTTATACTATTGCAATCATTTCAGCCAACTGCAAAAATGTAAACAACAGCAACACTGCTTTCTCCTGTAGTCCAAAGAAGAATTTTCCAGCACAAAAGATGGTAAATGTAATGCACTATACCTTGTATAGTTGTTAAAAAAAAAAAAAAAGTCGTAAACCAGGGAACTAGGATTTTTATAAACCATTTTTTTCTAAAAATGTAGGTCTATCCTAAGTGCATCAGTATTCAGAAAACCACTCCATGCCTTATAAAGATGGATTTTGATTATGTTTTCTCATTCCAGTTTACCCTCAAATAAATAACCATGCGTGAAGGTTGGAGCCTTGAGGAGAGACTCCACACCACTTCAAGCCAGAGACTCTAAATATATCTATATTATTAGAACATTCAAATAATAACCTAAAAATGAAATAATTCTTTCAGCTGAGAAAAGTCAGCACTATTAAGCAAGAGAGACTGAACTCAAGATTTAGCAGCAAACTTCCCACTTGTACATCTGCATCTTCAAAATAAGCATCCTTTCAACAAACTTGGAAAGTTATCCAGGGTTAATGCAGACTGTTTCTTGAGGAAGACAGTATCGAGTAGGTGGGTTTTCATCCAATGACTTACCCAAGTTTTCAAGCAAATTCCTAAATAGACCTCTTACAGTCTACTTTGGAAGTAGCAATATAATAAATAACTATGGGAAGCATGCCATCTTTTGAGTCATTCTTCTTTCATGAATTCGTGAATCTCAAGGGATGACTAATAGCCAAATGTGAAAAGAATTCTTAGGTGCCTGTGGCTGATAACTTTATGTTTAGAAGTTGGCAATGCTTGTCCTCAATCAAATGATAAAAAAAGTTGAAGTGTCACACAGAAAGCCTGTATCAGATTTATTATCATAATTATTATTTCAAACTATATTAATTCAGCTTTCAATATGTCTTCATCCAATAAAAAATATCTTTTTTTTTGGTTAGTGTTGTGGTTTGTCTTCAAAACAGGACAGCTAAATTAAAATCCACACTGCAACAAATATTAATAAATTAAATATAATATTTCTGACATGAAATTAACTTTATCAGAGATGGCATAAGACACATGGGTATTATTAGAAGCCTTTATTAGAAGTTACCACAGAAACTTTATTGTAGGGTGCAGTAAAGATGAGCAGTACTTGCCAATACATTTGAACCTGTGAATGATAGTTGGACAAATTTATGTGCCAATTTCTATAGGAATCTGCTTCCTTTTTCTGCTGCTTCTGAATTAGTGCAATGAGCATCTTGGGCCTCATCTCTGGTGCTTGTTGACACAAGTGTCAGCGTTTCATGAAACGGTACAGCTGATGTGAAATATTTGTCTTTTCTACTTTGTTTTGACATTTCTGCTGATACGGTTCGTGCTTCATGATGCAATTAGAAATCTGAAATAACTGTAAGAGATACATGAATGAGTGGTGACTACAACAAATTACTCTCCTTGCTTCATGTATTCTGAATACAATTGTTTCCACCAGCTGGTAAAGAAACCTCTGGTTAATTTACCCACCATTTACATCCTGTTCTAATGCACATTGAGGTCAGGTGAAAGACAAAAAAAGATGATTATTGCTATTCTACCAACACATTTAAGGTAACAGAAAACACAAACTGTTTACTGTTTTTCATTTTTCTTGAAGCACAGGCTCCTAGAATCAGGTGATTATTTGGAAAAGATCAGTTTTAATTAAAAAAAAAAACAAAACCAAAACAAAGCCAAACACACAAAACCGCCTCAATCTATGTAAAAGTAATAAAGGTTAAAAAATTAGACAGATGAGTGAAGGAAACCCTAAGGACATTAATTTTAACCCAGCCTTTTGGGATTAGAAAATTTTTGAACACTTGATTTTGTAATTACAAAGTATATGTTTAAGAAAACTGAATCTACACTTTTTGTCCCTTCTCAGTTTCAATCAAATCTATGGAGTTTGAAGTCATTGTTATTTAAAGACTGATTTACGCACTGACAACTGGCTCAGCATCTCCTTTCCAGTTAGCTGACCCAGTTTTCTGTCATTAAGATATTTAGCTTAATATAATTATTAATTCATGAAGTGCAATGTTAAAGTAAATCTCCATTTCTAAATAAACACTAAGTAAGCTATGTAAGTAACCAATGTAAGATTTCTGCAGGATTTTTGGCTCAGTGGAAGCCATTGTTTCAGTGTGACAGTTTCAGGACACAGAGTTTGTTTGAATAAAAAAGAGTGTTGTAATGATCTGTGAAAACCACTGTTGGTAGCCAAGTCCCAATTATAATGGGAACTGGCAGGCATGTTGTTGGTGATTTGGCAAATCCAACCGAGGATGACCAAGACCCCTCAAATGAAAGATTAAGAGTTATCTTCTCTGGATATTTTGGTAAGCTTTAAGGACTTTTAATGCAAGCTTGTTTCATTCAAGCATATAAACAGAGACTCACTTACATTACATGACTAGCGTAGGACACCCAAGCGTCCTCTGAGAATAGAGCAGATTGGTACTGGTTGCCAGTAATGTCAGTCTGAGGCCAACTGACCCTGAGAGGAGCTGCTGCCTTCTGCACTCCTGCAGGAGCTTTCCTGAGAGATCACTGCAGCAAGTTGTTCTACTACAGCGTAACGCGGTTTTTCTCTGCAGAAGAGAATAGCAGGATATACACGTGTTCATGAATGTCGAGCAAGATTGCAAAAACAAGTTCATGTGCTATTTCTTTTCTCTAAAAATGTATGAAATTCCTGTTGATGTCTCTTCACAGAAGCTATCTAAATTATGGTACGGATTAATTTGTTTTAGTAATGTTCAGTTCTAAGACACCCAGTAGAAGTTCAAAATTTAAAACTAATCATGAACACTTCAAGGATTGGTGGCTGTACTCAGGATAATTTAAATTAGAGGCATCATTGAAATTGTACAAGTCTAGGATACCTGCATCATATTTTCCTGACACTAAACATTGCTGTTCTACTGCAGTTTAATTCAGCCCAATGGAATATAAATTACTTCACTGACTCACATGTACTAACTTCAAACAAGTGTCTGTGGAGGAGGGGAGGACAATTATGGGTCTTTAGCTGGAACAAGCAATGTTGTATGTATTATTAAAATCAATAAAAATAATATTTAAAATCTAAAAATACAAGTCAGGCAAAATCAAAGTATAAATCAGTATTTGTGGATTAATATAAACATGGTGTTTATGTTTACCTTATTAAATAATTCTTTATTGTGAAATACAAAGTGGCACCCAATTACTGCTGTGTCCGCTTACCATCAAAAGTTTTGCAGAGGCATTAAATTGTTTGTTAGAAACATTTCTGCTGAGCTTTTCTGAGAATTCTTAAGAAGGAAATATGGTTAAGGAGCTCCATTTTTTTTTTTTTTCCTAAATTGTTATCTTTAGATAGGTCTAAGTTTCTTAGCTTTACTATCTACTTGATATCTTTTTAACTAAGAATAACTGTCTCCCAATTAATTGTCCTGAGAAAACTTTACCTTTGACAAAACACACTGTCTCTATACTGCTATTAAAGCACTTTGATTAAGTTGGGGGTTTTTATCATTTCTTTTGGAACTTTTACTTTACCTGCACAAGGTAAACAAAGAATTATTTTTTTTTTTCAATAGGAATTTGAATTGCTGTACTGCTGTAGAGTATGTTTTAATGATGTTGTTCATCATATTCGCTTTTTGTTTGCAATAGAAGTTTACAAATTTACATTATATACACAATGATTTATGAAATTATGTTTAAGTGCATCCCGAATTACGCTATGTTAACAGCTAATGTCAATTATTGGGAGGCTCAACCTGAAATAATCACCCACACCCCACATTTCTGAAATATATAAACAAAATTAAAATGTCTGAGGGGAAATTAAAATATTTAGAAATAAAAATCTCATTCATTTTGAAATGAACCCACTTTTTAGAACAAAAGATCTGAATGTTTTATTTAGAAAATTTTGAAATGAGAAAATTTGATTTTTTTTTAATAGTTTAAGTATTTATTTGAAAACAAAACCATGGTTAATTCAATGCAAATTCACAATTATGTTTTCCATCTACAAAATAGCTTTCAGTGAAAACTGTTTTTATTAGAAAGAAAGCCACTTCTGTCTACTAGAGACTTATTTTGTCACTTTCCGGTCTGTATTGATATGTTGTGTTTTGTAACTGACATTATAAGTAGAACAGGACCGTGAACCTAAATTATGTAGTGTACTTTCCACTTGGACGTGCTGGACTGTTACTAGTGCATGTTTCCTGTGAACTTTGACCTTTTTGAAAAACATTACAGAGAGGTGCTATTATCTCAGTGGGCAATGGAGGATTCAAACTTACTAACAACATAGGATAATACTATTTCATCTTCATGTATCCAGGCAGTCTATGCTGTCTGTGGCCTACATGGTGATATCCTGGAAAGATTCTGAGAGAATATAACAGGTCAGAGTAGAGATAAAATGTGCATAATTGCTTGTATGTTTCTTCAATGGTAGAGAATCGTTTGTGCCATTACTTAAGTGGGAATATATTTAACACATGTATAAATGTTTGCTGTTCCCATTAATCTCTACACTTTTAATGCAGTGAAAGACTTGGTAATTTGGAATGCTTAGTTTCTCTGGTTTAACTTAATTTCATTCAATGGTGTCATGTTGTTGTATATTTTTCCCTCTGGATTTATTCAGTATGTTAGTCATTCTCTCTCTGGAAAAAAAGTCCTGCAGAACTATACAACTGTAAATATGACAAAAACGTGTCTTAACCGTGTTTCTTGTTTAATGTTCATAACATGATAGTAATAAGAAATCATAGGAAAAATAACTAAATAACATCCCCTTAAATGCACAGAGATGTGTTCTCCATACTTGTTTAAGAAAAGAAAGAAATTGATTTAATGGGCTGACAAGCCATTAAAACTTGAGTACATTTTAACAATTTATTTTCTGGAAAATTTGTGGTCAGAGTTGTTAAAACCTGATAGATTTGAGTAGGGATAGGCAAAACTAGCTGCTGTGGTAAAATAACATAAAGGGCCACTGAAAACTAAAATAAAACGTGACAAATTTGAAGAGTTATCTAATGGACAGATGTTACTATTGTTTTGGCTGATACCTCATAAAAGTATTTAACATCTGGCATGCAACTGTATTTTCACCTTGCTTGTTTTTGAAATGTTAAAACAACCGTTGAATAGTGATTGGGATAGAGACGTGTGTCTGTGTGCTTGGCAAAGTTTTCTTCAGCTGAAATATCTGCCCCATACAGCACAGATCTGCTTTGTACCCCATGCATCAGTACAGGTTAGGGGCTGACCTCCTGGAGAGCAGCTCTGTGGAAAGGGACCTGGGAGTCCTGGTGGACAACAGGATGACCATGGGGCAGCAATGTGCCCTGGCGGCCAAGAGGGCCAATGGCATCCTGGGGTGCATCAGGAAGAGTGTGGCCAGCAGGTCATCCTCCCCCTCTACTCTGCCCTGGTGAGGCCACATCTGGAGTATTGTGTCCAGTTCTGGGCTCCCCAGTTCAAGAAGGACAGGGAACTGCTGGACAGGGTCCAGCAAAGGACTACTAAAATGATTAGGGGATTGGAGCACCATTCTTATGAGAAAAGGCTGAAGAACTTGCGTCTTTTTCATCTAGAGAAAAGAAGGCTGAGGGGATATCTTATCAACACTTATAAATACGTTAAGGGAGGGTGCCAGGAGGATGGGAACAGTGTTTTTTCAGTGGTGCCCAGTGATAGAACAAGAGGTAACAGGCACAAACTTGAGTATAGGAAGTTTCACCTGAACATGAGGAGGAACTTCTTTACTTTGAGGGTGGCAGAGCACTGGAACAGGCTGCCTGCAGAGGTGGTAGAGTGTCCGACTCTGGAAACATTCAAAACCCGCCTGGATGCCATCCTGTGCAACCTGCTGTAGGTGGCCCTGCTCTGTCAGAGGGGTTGGACTAGATGATGTCCAGAGGTCCCTTCCAACCCTGACCATTCTGTGATTCTGTATAGACAAGATAAATTTATTCCAATAAATTGTGGTTATTTATAATCAGGAGCAACATGCTTAAAAGTGTATTTGCTTAAAACGTGGCTGAATTTCTTTCCATGTTCCTTAACTTACTTCCTTACCAAATAAGACCATCCCTTCTCCACTAAACATATTTTGCATAATTATTTTTTGTTGGTAAAAGATGGATTCGTATGTACTAAGACTACATGACTTAACTGATTCACCAGACCTATCATCATTTCCCAGATTAACCAACACGTGTATGCCTCTGTTGTATTTTTAAGAAAAGGTAGCTTCATATGCTAAATCTATTAGCTAACACCAGCATTTTAAGACTACATAACTGCATAAGAGATTCATTTTCCATATTCTTTTTTTTTTTAATCCACACTTCTTTTATATACACTTTCTTCTGTAAGTTCTAAAGACACAATATTAATCTACTTTTATGCAATAACAAGGCAAAAAAAGCATCGTTTATCTTGAAGAAGTTAAGGGATTCAGCGATGCTTTCATACTTGGAAGACAGATTGTGCCTTCTTCTAGGTTTAAGGAAAAGACTTGCTTGATGGGAATAAGAACCAACAAGGAAGTTCTGAAATTTCACTATGTTGAGAGATACTACTCCAAATAGAGCATAATGAACCAGGGAAAGAAGCTGAGTAGGCGAATGTTTTATTTTTTAATGGTGGACTCATCAACCAAATTCCCCAAAGTAAGAATTTGTTGATATAGCATCAACTATAAAGTATAAATCACCAGCAATTAGGTGAAAGCAAGTATAACCACAGCCTGATGTCTTGACCATGGAAGCTTCTCTGTGAATACTATGAAGCTAAGGGGAAAGAAAAAAAAAGAAAATTTTTTGAGACTGACGATTCAAAAGCGGAGAGAAAACAGAAAGGATGATTCTGTTGTCTCTTCTGTGTTCTTATTGGTATTTTCTTTAATTTGTATGTAAAGAAAAGAAATGCTCTATCCCTTACTTGTCATACCTCAAAAGTAACACAGTGAAAATAAATATTCTGTCTAGCATGTTTCCAAGTCCCTTCTGCCTTCCACTTTCTTCTTCACCTTTAAAGCATCTAATTACTGTCTTGTTCAATATGATTTGCACTGTTTTTGTGATTCGACTGTGTTTTCAAAAATGTGTAAAATCACATGAGGGACAAAAAATAATGTCTGTGAACATGTCGTTTCAGTTAATAACCTTTCAATTGGAAGACTGGGTGAGGGAGAAGTATTTTTTTCCATTTTTCCTCTGGATGCTTGCACTAATAATTGACAGAAACTCACTGAGTTAATTTTGCTTGTAAAAGCCTGTAAAGTGAGTCAGAATCCTGCTCTTTTGGTTAATCTTATTTACTTCCTGCCCACCCCCTGCTTAAAACTGTGGTAATGCATCTGTCAGACATAAGCAGACCTTTGTGCAGTTTATATGTATAGTTCTTGGTTATGATTTTGGAATTTAAAGAGAAGATATCACATCACTGAGGCTGTGGTAGTGAGAAGAACTTAGTCTTTTTTTTCCAAGGAATCCAGGACAGAAAAGATAAATCAATTTCATAATCAATATTCTTGCTTGAAGATTGACTACACCTTTGGCTTTCTGTTGTACCCCGCCCCTTTGCTTGATCTCATAAAAAACCCTCCTGTCACAGCAAGACTAAAATGAAGAAGCACCAAAGACCACACTTTGATGACTACCTGTACCACAGCGGCAGGCTAACTGGAGCGTGCCTCTCTCTCACCACAGTAAAAGGAATGGACAGAAGAGACAGGTGAGTACAGGTGTGGAGGAGGTAACTAGGTCCAGGGATCCAATGAATTCTCAGCCTCTCAAACTACCTGAAGTAATTTGTTCCTGGAGGAACAAATATGCCACTGCTGCTGTGTCAGACAAAAACTCCATCCGTACCTGGAGGAGATTCTAGAAAAAGCCCTTTTTATCTCTGAGGTGGAGATTTGCCTGTCCCATAACTTTGCCACCCTATGTTACTGTCTGCTTTGTCTGTGCTAATACTATCTTAACTCTAAGCTTACACATCCTGAGGCAGTGAACAAGACTCAGACCAATTCTTCTGTTGTAGATATACTGACAGGTAGCTTCCCTCAGGATTTTTGATGACTTCCCATTTGTAGGTACAACCAAGGATTACATTAATGGCAACAGCATGAAAGACATTGATGAAGGGGTGGGGAGACTTACGAAGATGTTTTTCAACTAGGTATATTAATTTCACTGTAATATTTTGGTTCATTCATAACTTATAACTTAAGCACCTTTAACAATCCCTAGTTCTGAGATAAAACCAGACCTCAACTACAAGCTAATTCATGAAGTACCTAACATTTAGCTTTAATAGTAATTAGAACAGTAATTTTAAAACTTTCTGTTTTGTTTAATATGCATTCGTTTTCTTTCATCACTTTCTGTGGAAGAAATTTAACTACTGTTTGTGCTAATCACGCTGGACCAAAGACTGGGGACCAAAGGAAAAGAACAAAGTGAAAAACAGAAACTGAAAACCTTCCTTCATTTCTTACAGTAAATGTAAAGAAACATAGGAAGATAGATATTCTAGCAAATAGTCTATGGAAAACTAACAAGACTGTATTACAAACCTGCATGGTACCGAGATCCTGAGATCTTAATTTCTAGAAGAAAAACTGTGGAATTAGGTTTCTAGTTCGTTAAACAATATCTACAGTTTCAAAATGGAGATGTGTCTGTCAATAAGTGTGTGTCTGTCAATAAGTGTATGTCTGTCGGCGCTCTTAGAACTCTGAAATGCTTCTGGCCAAGACTTCTGTAAAAAAAGTTCAAAATTAATAAAAAAAATATTTTGCTAATTCAGTGAGGTCAGGCAGCTGTCCCCTGGAAAGAATAACACCGAGTTCTTAAAAGCAGAAAAACAGTTAATACATTAAAAGCCACTTACGTTATTATTCAGAGGTTTCAAATAGAAAATATATATGAAAAATCTGTGTCTGCACCTAACCTATAACTGGAATGATAAATGAATGACCCTACAGTCATCTAGAGACTTTGGCAATATTCTGAAGCATGTCTGCATAGCACCAGAAGACTTTGCTGTCAACTCTCTATCAAGTCTTTAATTGCTAAAAGAAACAGTGTAAGAGTGGTAGAACTGTGCTTCCATAATTAATGGAATTTATTTCCATATAAAGACATCCCTAAAATATTTTGATATTTTCCATGTGATGATCAATATTATGGTCTATAATACTGAATTTGGCACATAAGGAAAAGTTGGTATCAAATTAAGAAATGTATGTAAAGCAAAGTAGAAAACAAAACAAAGAAAAACAGATACTCAACCCCTTCCTCAGAAGGCAAACAACAAAACCCAAATAGACCATAGAAGGATTCGAGAGTAAGATAGTGGAACACTTTCCAGGTGCTGCACCATCTGAAAGCCACTATCAATACTAAATGCTAACATCTCCTAGCAAGAATAACTTGCCAGTTTCAAGACATACAAACATGAAATTTGGATAAATGAAAATATGCAGAACTGTGCTAAGAAAGCCAAAGTAAACATCGGTTCCCCAACAACACCCCCAGAAAAGGAGCAATAATTCTGTTTAAAACAAAAGGCAAAAAGTAAAAAGCTACATGGCAAGAGACAAGAGGGAATATGTGAGTAACAATACCAAAGAGACAGAAACAGCTGCTGTGAGAAGTGATAGTAAAACACTTTATCGACTCAACAAGATTCTAAGTGGCAAATTCGCATTAGGTAAAGAATGTACTAGTAAAAAAACAGAGAAAGACCACAAAGACTCGTTACCGTGTCATCCGTCTGTGTACTTGATTTTCTAAGGCACCTCTTCTTTTTTGTATTAAGTCCAAGTTTCTTGTCTTCACTTTCAAAACTGTGTTCACAGCCTAACCTCCTCTTGTTTCTGACTTTTTGTCTATAAATGACTTTCTTTGATATTTCCATAGTCCCTTTCTTGCCTACACATGAGACAATTGAAAAAAGCCACCTTTATGCTCAGTCCCATCCTTTGCTCAAATATGGAGGAGCTGTGAAAAAAATTATTTTCCTTCCTTATTGCCCAGGATGGGATCAAACTGTATCAACAATATTCTTGACAGACACTAAACTATTTTTTCTAAAAGAACTTTGATGATGTGGTATTAATGTAATGTTATAATGTAATCAGTTCAATGCTTCATTTCATTTACTAATTTGTGGTACAGGTAGAAAATATACTATTCATTTTTGTTTCTTGAAGATTCTTATTATTAACTGTTCTTCTTGAAACAAGCGAAAGTATTTTCCCAGTCTATCAACAACTGCCATGTTCTCTGAGCTTCTCAATTTCTGTTGTTTGCCTCTATATTAACTCAGGTTGGTGCATATCTTTCTTGCAATGAAGTGCCCAGAAGTGGACATGATAACAATGTGGGTTTTACCCCTACTTTTACTGTTAAGGAGAGTTTTGCCTCTATTCTCCTTTTGGTATAATTCAGTGTGAAATTTACCTGTTTCACAACAGCATGGACTTTGCTAATCCTTCTTCAGTTCATAATCTAGTTCATAATCTAACAAACAGAAGAACTTCATCCTTCATTTTGTAGTTGGTTATTCCTCACAAACCATTGTCTCTGAATTTTATTATTTTTTCCCACCTTTTTCAAACAATTTCAGTATATATACATTGAATTCTAATCCCACTCTGTTGTTCTTACATTCCCTCACAGTTTCTTCTCTGCAAAGGCAATAAACCTCGGCTCTACTTCATCATCTAATTCTTCACTGAAAATAGTGAATACAACTGGACCCAGAACTGACCTTGTAGCACCCCTATATATAACCACACTGGAATTAAATAGATTTTCACCCCTTCTGTTTCTTTCTTGTTGATTTGGTTAGAATGCTACAATATAGGCACCATATGTCTTATCAACAATAAACTAATGTACTTAGATAGATTTTTCTGACAATAGAGCTCAAAATAAGAGCTCAGGAAAACAAAGACAAAAAGACTACACAACAGTCTACTTAACAAGATAGAAGGCTGGTAATAAAGGAGAAATCTAACAAAATTTCACAGTTCTGAATTCAAACATTAAATTAGAAAAAAAGCCCAGATATATAAAGCAGGTGAATTCTCACACTTTGACAATAACGTGTATGCCAATAGGAATGTACAGAAAGAAGTAAAATATGAAAGCTGGAAAGTTAATATTTGCTAGTTTAAGTAAAATCTGTGTGTCAAAATAAGAACTTCAAGCTCGTCACCTTTCTTCCTCAAATATTAATTCCACCTTATTGTATAGTTCTGAAAGCTACAAGTTTACCAAAGCTATGTGGAGAGATGTCTAAAGGGCTGTGAAAATAGATATCCTAGAAATACCCTAGAAATAGATACCCTAGAAAAGAGGTATTAAAAGAAATAAATTAATAACAGCTGCTGAGGTATATCAAAAAGTTTTGCAATCCTTCTCTTTACTGTTATCCAGAATAAGAGATGGAAATATTTAGACTGTGTGTTAAGAATAAATTTATAGAATGTTATAACAGGTGTAACTTTGGGCAGCTGGAGGAAGAAGTAAAACTGCCATTTTAAAGTCATCTTTTTTGTAATTCAGTTGTGTATGTCTTAACAGCATATAGATATGTTGTTTATGCATAGATACAAACATAAACAGAAGAATTTTGTTGAGAGCAGAGGAAACTTTGAAAAGGACAAAGGAAGAAACAAGTCTGAATCCTTCCCTTCCCAGCTGGGTCTTGCCAAGGAGTTGCCTTAGTTCCTCCCATGAGTTTACAGTTCAAGAGAACAATACACTCTTTAGCTCCTTGTGTCTCATGAGCAAAGATGTGAAATTCCTCGCTATGCCATCAGAGAAAAGTAGTACCTGAGACTAATAGTGATAGGGAAGATAAAAACTCTTTCCAATAAATTTATAACATTTTTTAGTTCTGATTCATACTGGGTGTGTTCAGGTCCTTGAAACGCACCTTTCTTACTGTGTAAGAAGGCTGAACCGAACTAACTGTGACCGATCTTCCCATTCTGCCTTGGCACTATGCTGAAATTAAGTCTGTATTTTTGCTGAACACCTGCTGTGGTCATCCACCTCTGCTTTCCCTCATAAGATCTCTTAATCATAGTATTTTGTTTTTTCAAGGTTTCTTATCAACAACAGGTTTTCACTCACTGACCTCAGAATAGTTTTGTCGTACATCACTAGCACCTGGCCAGATTACCCCAGGCTGGCTTTGCTCTTTGTAACTATGTCTGGATTGCATTGCAACTATCTTCACCATCCAGCTGGAGTTAAATTAGCCATTCATGTAATAATTGCAAACGTGGCATTGCATGACCGGCGGCTCACTTCTACAGCACAGCATTTCGAAGAGATTCAGCTTTACTAAAAAGTTTTCCTCTTCGTAAAAGTTTTCATGTTTTCAGCATTATTCCAGGTATCCCATTTCTTAGAATTCTCTGAGTCTTACGTAAGACCCTGTGTGTTGATGTTTGCTTTCATTTGCCACCTTCAAGGTAGGATTTGATTATATCCTCCATATAATTTATAAAACTGCCTGTGAACTAGGTATGCTTCATTTTTCCTTTCCTATGGTTTCCTGATGGTGTGTACTATCTACAGAACCTGGTAAGTGTTCTTTTTTTTTTTTTTCTAAACCTGTTATGTCTTGTGGTCTAGACTTTCTTGATTTAATCATGTGTACTTTCTCTAAATGCTGCTTTGAGCATCTCTCTGCACATTTCAGCCATATTTGCTGTTTAAAGACATTTCTGTGGAGCTAGACCTGTCTCGTAACAATCTCTCTTGAAGGCTTTAATCACATGTCCCACAAATGTGCCTGGCTCTAGTTAACAAGTCTTTTATGATTCCAGTGCTGCGTGTGGATGCCAGAGTTCACAGCTGTGTAATGTTAGTATTGGTTTTGGATGTAAAAACATGTTATCATATTCCTCTTTCATTCATTTGTAGCTCATAATCCATAGGCACCTTTATCTGCTATTCTGGTGTTTTAGGCAGTATGCTTAGTTACAGTATCTCACTCAGCTGTTCATTCTTTTCACTGCCCAATGAGCTGTTTAAGGAATTTATTTTCATTTTCCTTTATCTTTATTTTGTAATGGTCACCTTTCCACACAGGACCAGTTTTTTGCTTTGCACCGCCAGATTTTTATTTGGAAACGTAGTAGTCAGGGTTTGTGTTCGTGCTGACTGTTTTGTTTTCAGTCATGCTTTGCATGTGACTGGCTCTCACAGCCATAAAACAAACATCCACGTTTCCCCAAACCTCTCCTGTTTTTTCAGGTGGATTATGGTTTCTCTATGTCCATTTGCCCCAGCAGGTTAGGAACCTCCTCCCCAGATATTGGACATTCAGAAATCCTACGCTTATGGCTGTCTGGTAAAAGCCACAGTCTATGCGTACTGTATTGCATGTCTACACACAGTGAATTCAATATTATTCAGGAATAAACAGAAATACCATGCTGTGTGTATTCTCTGGGTGCTTTCTGACACCTCCTGGAAGTAGCAGATGTGCTTCTCCTGCCCACCTCCTTTCAAGAGCTGGAAAATTATTTCACATATTCTCTGCAGTTATTCTGTGCATATAGAGAAAATTCTGTGTAAAATGGAAGTGTTCATACTGAATAACTCTGTGGTGAATGCACACTTACTTATGTCTTGTAAAAAATGTATCCTTTATTAAGACAAGTATTTACAAAAGTATGACACTGAAAATGTATTCAGAACACTTTTTGTTTTGCAGCCTTCTCCAAAGTCCTTCCTTGTGCAAACCAGGTTTTCTCAACAGTTCAATATATGTTATTACTTCAAAGTCAGGGGGAGCTGCAAGTTCACCTAGAGCATGTCTAAACCAGTTGTATGTCAACCAGCTTTACTGTATAAATGTTGATTTATTAAAATTCTTTTTAATCAGCAAAGTGCATTTGGATATATGTGTGCTAATGGGTCAGAAAGCTTCTCGGTAATCTTAAATCTGAGCAAAGTCAGAAACTAAAGGGAAACTAAAAAGTAAAAACTTGCAGTTGGCTGAGATCTATAAAATAAATTACTTTCAAGGAAGTGTCAATCAAGTATTTAAAACTCCCTGGCTCCTTAGGCACATCATCTCATTAAGTTTATTTGTAAGATGATGTTAGCTTTGAAGTGGCCCTCGTTATTCAAGGTGTTCCTGGTGCCTCTGGCTGTTTTCTGCCAGGTCTGTCATTTCACAGCCTGCCTCAGAACTCTAATACAGAGTTAATCAATGAGACTAAAGATCTCCTAGGAAAAAATGCCCAGACAAGAAAACAATCTCTTGTTTTGGCTTGCTGTTACAAACTGTTGTACCCTACAACCCAGCAAATCAGCCCCCCACTGTGTGTTAGAAGCTTTGTTAAAATAAATTTCTCTAAGATGTGAATGTTATTCCAAGCAGAACACACAGACATACATGAAATTACAGACTTGAAGATAGGAAGCTGGCTGGGAGGAAATGCATGTCTCAGCCCGATTTCAAGATAGTAGCTTGGACATGCAGGATTAGATTTGAAGAGGAATTGTGCTCCAAATCTGGGACCTCCTTAAATGATTAGGTGGGAGGTAGGTATAAAACAGTTTTATTCAAGGTCGCTAGACTCAGTAGTTTTATTTTTTTCTTAAAACATCTGCAATGAACACTCAGGTTCACTTTAATAGAAAGCGTAAGTTTTCTCCAGACAGAATAATACCGAAGGACAAAAAAGAAACAAAAAAAGAAAATAAATACTTTCCTTAGAACAGATGTTGTAAATTTTTGTTTGTTTGTTTTATATGAAAGAATTCATACAAATACAAGCAAAATTATTAGCACTGAAGTCATCCCAGGCATTTGTTTTGACATACGCTTATTTGCTGCATGTGTTATGAAAGGATCTCATTACCTGATTTCAGATAAGAATTTGGACTCAGTCTATGGCTTGCTTATCTTTAAGTACAGTTGTGCCAGCAATGTGAACTCTGAGAAAAATATCAAGAAGAAAGAGAAAGATAGATTTGTTTTCTTCTTGGTAGAGTTACATTTCATTGCAATGAGATATTACAGTTATATAAAACCTTTCGTTTCTAAGAAACTTTTTGTGCTTGACAAACTGTATGCACGTATGAATCATTTCACAGAAGTAGAACTATTTTCACCCAACACTGAAATGAAATCAACATGGCAGGTGCTTCAACAGTATGGCACAATAACTTTGGAAAGGAAGAAGGAAAGAGAGTGCTAAAATAAAGCTTTACAAAGAAAGAGTGTGATCAGCCATTCAAATTAGAACAGAGAGATGCTTGACCTGTTTTTAGTTAAAGCTTTCCTCGTGAAGAAAGTCACATGAAAAGAAACCAAATAACTTTGCTGAAAGCATTCAATCTATATATTTTAAATCTTCCATCTTATCAATCAAACCAGTTCTTTTGGCACCTAACACTATAAGTGGTAACACATATAAAGAGATAAAATTTATAAGCAGATAAAACCAAATGATTGTGAAGCACCCTGTCAGCTATTTGAAATGAGAAAGTTGCCAACAGCATTTTAAGATGAGATACATCTCAGGATTTCTGCATATAGTTCTCGTGGTCAAATACTGTGGCATAAATTCTTGACAGCTTGATCAAAATAGATTGTACTTGGCATTTTCCATATCTGAAGCAAAAGAAATACCATAAACAGGCCTTTCAGTTTATACTGCTTTTCATCATGGTTTTTAGAGAGGATGCAGAACATTTTACTTTGAGCTGTCACTGGGACTCTCCTGCCGCCAGGGTCTGTTCTGCTGCACATGTGGTCACCAGTGGAAAGGATCCTGCTCTACCTGGCCCCAGGACAGGATCCCCTCAGGAGCTCAGCAGTGCTCCACTTTCATTAGCCATGTGTTTGCTACTGAGTGGATAAACATATGCCGATCAGCCAATGGAGAAAATCTCTTTTGCAAACACTAATTCTCATGATACACTTGAGAGTTAAGCAAGTTTTTATTATACTGATTTCACACACAGGCAGCACCTGAGACATGAAGGTAAAATTAGGCTGCAAACAGAGCACTTGCCACTGAGAATGAAATCTAGGAATACTGTTGACTTACAATTCCCCGTTGTAGCTAGCAGGCAAATTTCTTTCTTAAAAGTACTTAACACTAAAGTAACTTGATTTAAAAGTTTTCAGGACAATTCTCTACCAATGGAAGCTACTAAAATGCTGCCTTGTTAAATTCCATTAAGCCTTTACTACAGTACACATCTAGCATAGGTCAGTTTAAAGAATCATTATTTCTTTTAAAGAATGTGAAGTATGATAATTGTGCACACCACAGTTCAATTAATAATAAATATCCCTTATGCTTAAAAGTCATACTAATAATTTATGGAAGTAGTTGGAAGTACAACTTCTGCAAAGTAGGGGGTGAAGTGCTGCTCAGAAAACTATGCTGCAAATTGGATCTTGACATTATTTTGGTTGAAGATTTGTAGTATTTATTTTTTTCTCTTCTGTAGGTTCTTTGTCTTTTTTTTAGTGGAAGGATATAACAACAATAAAAGGTGTCATTACTGGAAATTTCAGTCTTACTATTAAAAACTACCTGCCTGAAAATATAGCAGAAAGAGATTAGAACATTGGTCCAGTAAGCTGAAGGTGCCAATTGTTAATGTGCGTGATCAAGAGAGATGATACCATAATAGTTTCTGCTTTGCAGTTAGATTAAGGGTATTTGTATTTCCAACCCAGATTCAGTTTTCGTTACTGAAGTGGGCATGAGAATTGCAGCAGCAGTTTGAACTGCATCTAGAGAAATACGTTCACAGTTGACTACACATCCAGCCAGATGTACAAGATGGTCTTCTTAGCAGTGTAAGAAAAAGTGAGTTTTGGATCCACACAGAACAAAGATGAAGGACTGAGGTTATGCTGGGACAAAGGTGTTTCTGCTACTGGAGAGACAGGGTCAGCCTCTTGTAACGTTGTAGCTGGATCTGCTAGCTCTCAAGGATCAAGATGAGAGCATCCTTAATATTTCTCAGGTAGTGGGGAGTGATTTCTCAGTCTGAAATCTTTGTTGACAATGAAGAGACTGATCTAATTTGCAGCAAAACTTTTTAAAAGCTATTAGAAATGTATTTCTAACAACTTTTTAAAAGCTATTAGAAATGCATTTCTAACTTTGAGGAGAGAGAAACCCTACAAAGGGCTACCTAGAAAAAGAGAAAAAGAGTCATTATACATCAGTATTTTTGATAAAGACTGAAATAATCATTTTCCAAGGATGATTAAAGAATTTTGAGTTCTTTTTTTTCTCTTAGAAAGAGTTGGACACAGTTCTGTCTTAGGATTCTTTTTATTCCGTTCTCCTATAGCGGTAACCCTTTTGCTGTCATAACTGTATTTAGAGAAAATGCTCTTCCCTGATAATTTATTCAGGTGAATCAATGCAGTCTATGACTCATGTTTTGACTTCACCTAACTGACAAAAAGTGTGCTTAAAACTATAGGTCTTGGTACTAGTCTGAGGCGTAGATGAAGTGGAATGGAAACAAAAAGAAATGGTCCTCTCCCAGATTCTGGGATTGGTCTCTACTGGAGTACTGCATGTTTTCCACCAAGACTCTTTAGAACTGGATCCCTATGACAAGAATGCAGTGCAATTGAAGACAGTCCAGCTGACCTATATCATACATTGGATATGTGCCTTTTCTGAAAAATTGAGAGTAAATGGAGGTGTGCCTACAGCTGACGTTAGAGTAGCCTCTTTTGTGACATTGCTCTGCAGTAGTTTTGGTTTATCTAAAGAACATGTTCTTTAAATACCAGCAAACATGGGACATGACGCGAGTCAGCCACACATAATATTTTTCAGTTACTGAGTTCAAGTCATGCTTTCTGTATTGGGTCTGGCTGAGGTGGAGTTAATTTTCCCCATAGCAACCGTCATAGTGCTGTGCTTTGTACTGTTAGCTAGAAAGGTGTTGATAACACACACTAGTGGTTTGGCTACTGCTGAGCAGTGCTTGCAGAGCATCAAGGCTGTCTCTCCAATATTCCTCCCCTGAACCAGTAGGCTGGGAGTGGGCAAGGTTTTGGGAGTGGACATAGCCAGGACAGATGACCCAAACTGATCAAAGGCATATTCCATACCATATGATGTCTGCTCAGCAATAAAAGCCAAGAGAAAGACGATGAAGGCGGGATTTGTTTTTCACGATGTTTGTCTTCTGGAGCAACTGTTACGCATACTGAAACCCCACTTCCCAGGAAGTGGCTGGATATCACCTGCTGATGGGAAGTAGAGGATAAAACATTAGTTTTCCTTTGCTTTCACGTGCAACCTTCACTTTTGCTTTATTAAACTGCCTTTATCTTGACCCACAAGTTTTTTTTTTTTCCATCTTAGTTTCTCCCCCACCCCATCCTGCTGAGGAGGGGAGTGATAAAGCGGCTTGGTGGGCACCCGGTATCCAGCCAAGGTCAACACATCACACTTTCTAGAAAAGTCACCAAGAACCATGATTTTATAAAATGAAAGGTGTTCTGTGTTACAATTTCTGCTCACATTCAGGCAGCATAAGTAGAACTCCGGGGTTTACAGAAGCCCATTAATTTTCAGTGGTTCATCCACACTTTTGATTCTCTTTCTTTTAAATTTTGCAAGCAACCAGAATGGCTATGATAGTGACAGAAAAACATTGATTTGTTAGGTATAATGCAGGTGAGCGCAGTGTAGGTTACTTCATGGTGTGATGCCAGTGCACTTCAGTTCTGACCTTTGTTGTTTCAGGTATGTGTTACTGAAGGTCTCATAAAATGTCACACAAGCTGTGATTGGACAGTTGCACTTAACTCTCTGCAAACAAAATGGACAGGATAAAATCGTGTGTAAGAAGATACTGCATGATGATAAGTAGTATCTAATTTTGTACCTCTTTTTTTTCTTTTTAAACTGTATGCAACTCAGAATAACTCAGAATTTCATGTTTTCCTAAGATTCAAATGTATACTAAAATCACACATAACAAAGAGTTCTCCTGCTAGGACTTGCCAAATCTGCCTGGAAGCAAACCCACTGATATGCAGCCACCCAATGCACAGCACTCTGGGCTGAGATATGACCCCAGATTCTTATCCAAGCCCAGAAAAATAAATGTTACATGAAGAGTACCAGCACCTCCCAGGGATACGGGAAGAGCAAGGCCTTGCTGGCATTTCAAGAAAGCTTATGAGTGAATTGCCTATTTCCAGGGTTATTGCAAAATTTGGAAAGATATCATCCTGTGTGAAAACAAAGATGCTTCTTTCTTTGCAAGTACCCTCATATCCAGACACTTCATTGTACAGGGTTGTCCTGGTTTCAGCTAGTTAATTTTCTTTCTACTGACTGCTGTGAAACGAATGTCAATATTGCATATTTTAGTTGTTGCCAGGCTATGTTTATACTTTTCAAGGACTCTTTCAGCTTCCCATAGATGCTGAGAAGGAGCATAGACAGAACAACAGAATGGCCAATGGAATATTCTGTACCATAGACATCATGCTCAGTGTATAAATTGGGGACTGGCCGGGGCAGGGAATCCACAATCACTGCTTGGGAAGGTACCAGTTCACTGGGTGGTGAGAGTGATTTTTGTTATTATTATTATTGTTATTTTAATTTTCTGTTATTGTTCTATTAAACTATCTCAACCCACGAGGTTTGTTTCCTTTCCCTTTCCCCTACATTTCTCCCTCTTCTCCCTGCACTTCTGAGGGGAAGCAGGACAACTGCATGAGCAGCTGTGTGGTCCTAGCTGCCAGTTGGGATTAACCATGACAAGGATGACAAGAGAAACTGGCAAACTCCTGGAAATCAGGACTGTCCTGGTCACACGCTGAAGGAGATTATTCTTATTTCCCAGTTACAGCCACTTTTGAAGCAAAATGAAACAGAATGATGGCATAGACTAACATACATCAAGTTTAAGAAAGGCTTAAGCAAAAAATCTCAACCAACTAAAACTTCAAGTCATTCTAGGCAATTAATCAATCTGCCTACTAAGAAAAATTCTGGTAAGTATTTGTTCAACTCTTCACAGTCAGCCTGTCTTCATGACCCATGCACATTCATGGATTTGCGTTTTCACTCATCAAGATGCTCACAGGAACAGTGATCCACTGCCACAGAAGTCAATGGAAAAAGGGTCTTGCTGATTTCCATTGGATAAGACCCAAAACACACACTTTAGGTTTTACATTGTACTCTCACACATCAAGCGTTAACTACTTGCACATGGGAGCAGTTGCACCCAGGTTGACTATATTAAGTCAGCATGGGACATTGCTCTGAACACAGGACTACAGACGTCTCAGAGCTCTGTTAGGAAAGTCAGGAAACAGAAGGAATATGATGCAATTTATAAGACACAATCGTAACTTAACATTACAGAAATATCAGAATGCCAAAATCGGTTTTTGCAGTCCTTGAAAACTTGTAATCGCCTTGTACGGTAAAAAATAAAATAATAAAAAATAAAAAATTACTTTTTCAAAACACAAAATATACCTCTGTTTTGGTTCACCATGAGAAGGGAAAGAAAATGAACTTGTCGAATAAATTATATGCTGTGAATCACTTGCTCAGGTCTGTTCATTAAACCAGGCCTTTCATAAAACACATTGTTCTATATGAAAAAATGCTTTTTCTGTTTCTTCCCAGCTGCATGAAGGTTTTCCATTCAAAGTTTCACTTTATTCTGCTAATTAATTACACATGCCTTTGTAGCTCTAACTTTAAAATGTTATTTGAAAGAGAACATACTTTTGAATCAATATCAATCACATTTTTTTTATTTTCTCAAGGGAAAAGAAGATGCTCAAAGGAAATTAATCTTATGTCTACACTAACTTGTTTCCATATAGAATGTGCTTCTGGCCTTTGGAAAATCTGCGGCATTGTTCACATTTATTTACAAGCCTCTCTATAATTAAATTTCAAAATAACTTCTGGGTTTTTATTTGACTGTTTTGTTTCAAGAAATGTGGAGTGCAGAGTGATTTCCTTATAATCACGGGATGGGTACTGTGAGTTTGCTGTTCTTTGCCCCTTGTTTGGCACATGATTCTTGGTTACTCAAACTGCTCTCAGCAGAGCAAGATGGGGTGGGATGTGGTGGAGTTCTCTAGCATGTGATAATGGGTGGTAAAGACCAACCCTGATGTTTCTGCCTCATACTGTCCTCTCCATATTGCTGCCAACAAGAAAAAAAAAATTCTACAGGAAAGTAGTTTATAAAAATGATGTTTAAGTATACCAAATAAAGAGGTTTCAAAGTTCACCTGTTGCGATTCCCTACTGTATAGACCCCTGTATTGCCAATTCCCCAAATGTGATGGTTGTTATTGTATTATTTTTTCAAAGACCACAAAATCACTCTATCATGCGAAAATTGTCTTTTTATTTTTCACTTTTCAGGAATGGTTCCTACCCTTGGGACAGGGTAAAAGCAAGAAAAAAGAAGCTGAAGTTTATTCAGTTTGTCCATATAGTGGTAGTATTGATAAGCTGACACCATATTCTAGTTTATCCTATTAAAATTATATAACAAATCCAGTAGACTACTGCATTGCAGCTCTTATAAAAAAGTTTTTGGGAAATACTACAACAAGTACATTTCAAAGTAAATATTGTTAACCTCACAAAGAAATCTTCAGGCTGGGAAAGGTGAAACAATTTGCCTCATATATACAGTAAAACTTTGAGCAGTAAGATGACAGAGTCCAAGCCCAACCCCAAAGATCTGCCTCTCAGCGTAGGATTCCACAGGCAAACATGCTGCTTCCAATTTTACTTTTTTTTTCTTTTCTTTCTTATTTCCACTATTAAATGCTATTTTCTATACACTGAAAAATATCTGATCAGACGAAAAGCAGTGAATCTCAAAGCAAAACTTATTAGATATTATAAAAATCCTGTACAACATAGTATAGGAGTACCCTTTTGAACTTTTGAACTCCAGATTCTTCAAAGCACTGCTCCCCTGAATCTATCAAAGAAATGTGTACCACTGCTGTGGAGAGGATCTTACTCTTGATGCAGTTTATTTGGTATCTTCTTGAGAAAAGAACGTCAGTCTTGTCTGACAGAAATCTTTGAAGCTCATTCTAATTAGGAGGACCTCTTCTATTGTTTTACTGGTTTTATTCATTCCACTCTTTTTTATGGCTAAAACTGCTCCAAGGAAATGGTCTCAGCAGTTGGCTGCTTAGCACTTCATCTGTTCCTGACGCTTATTCTTCCCTTGAAGTCACACTCCTGCATTAAAGGCACTGAACTTGTCCCTGTAGCCATCAGTCCTTATGCAATAAAGCCATAAACCACAGATATCAGATGCAGTTAAACTATAAATCAAACAAACAGGGGGAATGCCAGAAGTGGAACCATCATCTCTTCAGGCTCAACAACACAAGTCTTAATAGCTTAAGTCAAAACCTAGTATGAACAGTAAGTTTTTCACTTGCTTCCATGATCTTATAGCTACATCTACACTAATATTAATACCAATGCTAATACTGATATTAATAGTAACAATAGCATCATACAAATTCAGCTAAACTGTTAGTATGTCTTGGAGATTCCTTATTCATTGCTGACAACAGACGTCAGCAATCTTCTGTTTTCCCTGTTTCTTTAGGAGATTCTTGTGTTCTTCAGAAACCACCCAGACCCAGTGACATGGCACCAGTCTGACGGACCAAGAGCCTAAGCTTTAGTATTGGCTGCTAAACACCAGTGAGTTAAAGACTGTTACAGACACATTGTGGGAGAACATGCTAAAAGTGCAGCTCCACACCTTTCCTTCTGTGTCAAATACACCAGCAGTAATAATTAAAATTATACAAATTTATACAATTGCCTTGGTTTCAGCTGGGCCAGTTAATTTTCTTTCCAGTGGCTGTTGTGTTTCAGATTTGGTACAAAAGGAATGTCAATAATGCATATAGTTTTAGTTGTTGCCAAGTGATGTTTACATTTTTTAAGGATTTTTTTCAGCTTCCCGTAGAATTTGAGAAGGAGTATAGAAAGGATGGTGGAATGGCCAGTGGAATATTCTGTACAATAGATGTCATGCTCAGTATATAAATGGGGTTAGCCGGGGGTGCAGGAACTCACTATCACTGGCTGAGATGGTGCCAATTCACTGGGCGGTGAGAGCGACTTGTGTCATTGTTATTAATTTTTTTATTTTCCTTTTCTGTTATTCTTTCTATTAAACTGTCTTTATCTCAGTCCCTGAGGTGTTTTTGCTTTCCTGTTCCCATCTTTTTCTCCCTGCCCTGCTGGGGAAGGGGGAGAACTGTGCGAGTGGCTGCGTGGTCCTAGATGCCGCCTGGGGTTAAACCATGACTTAATTAGGATTTTAAATTATTATAGCTAACCCATTATGGAAACAAATCAAGAACTTTTAGTTTGTCTTAGACATTTTCTGCACTGTCAGGGGGACCCGCTTGTGTCTTTAATACACCAAACTACAGGTGTTTGACTTCAGGAAGTCCATTCATTCTGCCCATATTAATATGATCATTGGAAGACTGTGGAAACTGAATTTTGTGCTTACTAGATTCTCGTGACTGTATTCATCCTATTTAACACCTTTATTCATTATTAAGGTTTAAACTATATCCATGGAACATCTTTTCAAGAGTGTATCTCATGCAGACCTCATGGATCTCAGTTTTGGTGAAATAAATTCTTTTTATTTCCTCTGAACTATTCTCAATTATAAAAAGCATCTGCATATGCTTGCAATCAGATGGATTCACTGGTAGTTGTCCTAATTTGATTGCAACTTAACTATCCATCTCACTATATAAATATTTTTCTCAGATATGTTAATTTTGTTATATGAAATTTATATGTTTAAATTATTATTCACTTTGCGGTTGTCCCATTCTTCAAGCTCCAGTCATGCTACTTTGGTTTTTTCCTTTCACCTCTGATCAAAATACAAATATGAATCCTAGAATTTCCTGTGCTGACCTAACTTGCTTCTGTTTTCTTGTGAGATATCTGGAAGTCAAGAACGACCAAATCTGGGTTGAAGAAAGAGTACCTTTGAAAAAGATTTTGAATATGAATACATGTTGTATGTCAGTCACCAGAATCCCAACTGATGTTTGAAGCACCACCTTTGGTTCAGGAAATGCATCGCCTGCTGAAAGAATATTCAGAGGAAACATCACGGCATGTATGTCTTTTCCAGGATTTTCTCCAGATATCCGTCAACCAATGACAAAAAAAAAGAATACTAATCTAGAAGGACATTTGATCTAAAACCGTATCCATGCTTCAGTTAAGCAAGAACATTGACAATATTGACGAAAACATCTCTCCTTAAAGATTGTTCAAAATGTTATGTCTTTCCATATTTTACTCTTTCTTGTGGTCGCTACAAAAGACAAAGGGTTTATTTCTTTTCTATTCTATTGGTAGCTGTCCCTATTGTCATTGTAGGTCAATGAATATTTCTCGAAGTCCATCCAGCTCCCCTTCTACCTCCACCTTAAAATAAATTCTAACTCCTTTTGGAGGATGAACTGTGAGACAGAGGTTCCTTTCAGCTCTATCCTCTGTTCTCTTGACAACCTTTTTATCTGCTGAACAGCCTCCTCAAAGACATGTCTGTGGTGTCTTGTGGATACAATAGGGGCATGACATGGATAAAGCTGAGTACTTGAGTTAAGTTACAGAAAAAAGATCTTTTGTATTTTCTTGTGTTCTTGCATAGTTAGTTACCGTGCTTCCTTTTAAACTAGATGTGGAGAACAAGATTGTCATGATCTGGTCTACTATCACAGATTGAGTTCGCCAAAATTTCAGTGACAGTTCCTCAATTTTAGATACATCAGGTCCTTTCTGCTTTTCATGCACCTTTTAATAAAAGTTTCCTTATATTGTGTCCTTATGTTCAATGCAGTACTTTTCAAACTTTTGTAATAAAAGCTTTTAATCAACTTGTGATTGATTTAACAGGAACATTTACTCATAGTACTACACATGGTTCAAAATCAGACATATCTTACAGACATCTGCTCTGTTCAGTATCTGAGATATATTCAATCACAGAATAAAGCCTTGTACAGCACATAGCTAGTGCCTCACAGCCAGCTTCAAAGTTACATAGTTGATCACAGCTCTGTCTCATTTACACATACAGTAATTTGGACTCATTTTGTTTAAGTATTTTGATGAACTGCAGTATTAAAATATCCCTACATCTCGACTTTATTAATTTCAAAACTTCAAGAATTACAGAATTTTCTAAGTTGTCTAAGCAATGCATGCATCTCAGCAATGCACGCTATAAACAAACCGTCCGCTTACATAAACTCACTTTCCATGCTCCACACAGGTTTCTTAAAAGAAATTCAAACTGCTTCTGGCCTGAATCCAGAATATTTAAAATAGTGTCTGCATTCGTGGGAAGAAGACTGAGGCCAACAGTTCTGCTATTTTGCCACAATGAAACTCTTCACCAGAAAGACGTATTTCATCTGAACAGAAAACAATGTTTTCTCCTGGATATGTTGAAGACTACATATTGAATCTTCATTATTGTGCATGAACCAGGAGCTAAGATATTTCACGGAATGCATTGCATTCCAGATAAACGCAAGGCTGAGTTTTGGCTGTATAAAGACATCATGACTGAACACCCCACTCCTCTACTCCCCCGCCTCATACGCTGTCAGGAACAAAATGGTTCAGAAATAATTTTTGCCTGAGGGATTAGATTCTAGCATTAATTTAGCCACCAGCATAAATTCTCTCGGTTTCAGAGGTATGTTCACTCTTTATTTCCAGTATATTCAGAATACCTATAGCTTTCAGCAAGATACCAAAGCTAAATGAACAAGAAAGCTAAATGAACAAGAAAGAATGGGAAGAAATTTTTTGGCTCCACACTGAGAAACAAACAGTCACTGTTATAAAGGTGGAAAATGTATGGTGGAGACAAAAGGAGCAGTGAAGCCAAACCACCAGCTTTATACAATAGGAGAAATAAAAGAAATACGTGATTTATACATTTTCATCACGCTAACCATGATGTGAGTTTACGGAAAGCTTCCACTATGTATCTTGACAAGCCAAAATCAATAGGTAATAGCATGATATGCTGGAATGCAAGGCCGGCGATGACATTCACACATTTATAAGCAGCCAAAATGAACATCCATACTTTGTGTTGCAATGAACTGTGTCTGTGTATGTCCAGTATTATCAAGTCACCTAATAAGAATGTGTTGGAGTTTATAGTCTCCTTCCATGATTTTGTCTTCACGTTTAGCTCACTTCAATTTTCTTTTTAGATTAAATGACACTGTGATAGGATGTGGTCAAAGGATAAGGTCAGAAAAAAAGATTGAGTACTGAGCAATAAATCATTTGAAGAAATTAGAACAAAGGCTGGTAGCAGACTTTTCTCACTATCTTGTGAGAGAAAGAATGAAGCTTGGTTATAAATAATTAATGCAAAGTAAAAGCTGAGACCTGTAATACAAGGAAGGTGCTACCTTAAATATATCTTCGGCCTTGTCAGATAAAAGATTTAAACAATTTAGTGAGCATGTACTTGATTTGAGTGTATAATTACAATGATTATATATGCTGATAGGGTAATTGAATTTGCTAATGACGATTAGCCATTTGCACATACAATTATCTTATTAATGCGCACAATTTCAAATGAAAAATGCTGTCCTTCACAGGTTTTAAAAATCATTTTCTGTATTCTGGAAATTGGTATTAGTGATAGCAGTTTTATTTTGCCACCCTACACTGATTAGAATTTTTGTAATCCAAAGTCTTTAATCAGATAAGCATACTCTTCCACAACAGCATGGCACATGTACCTAGTTATAACGAACATCAGTGTATGCCATGTCTTTACCTGATGAACTAAAAAGAGAAAAGGAAGTTTTTCTGCACTTTTGTTGGTTAACTACTCTGACATGCAGTGTTAGTCACACTCAAATAATGGAATAAAGGAGATGACTGCTAGCTCCTCCTGCCATGCTTACACTCATGGTGATCTCTTAAAAATCTTCTGAGTGTCTGCTTGATTTTGATCAGTTTAAGCTCTGGAGATTCTCTGGTACAATGCATTTCAGGAAGCATTCTGCATTCCACAACATCACAGTGCCTTGCAAGAAAGACAGCAGTAATGAGGGACACCAGCCATCCCCCAAAATAGCTCATCAGTCCCTTCTGGCTGTTATTTTTGTTTCCATCTAGCTGATCATAAGATACCAGTCAAAAATCTGAAAAATTCGTTATTGCAAACAGTTTCAAGGAACGCAGAAGTTAGCAGAACTGTGAATATGTCAGATAACAACATTAAGCAAGACCACTGAATTTCAGTATCACATTTTCTATTACAACAATATTAATCACTTAGTTAAATACAGAGATCCCAAAGCACTTTTCCAAAGTAGTAAAAATCATAAAATAATATAATATAAGCCAGAAGCTTTCACTGTGATTGTGTCTGGCCTCCCACATAACACATTCCAGGAGATTTCACCAGCCATTCTTATCAATTCCTAATGAAGTGGCAGAGGCAAAATTGACTTCTTTCCTATTACTCAGTAAGTCAGTGGCACACTTGCAAATGCAGCTCAGACTCTGTACTTCCAGCACTGTTCTTAGTCCAAGAACAAATTCTTATGTGATAGGATAAATGAGAAAGACAAAGTATTGAACAAAAGATTTTGAGCCCAAGTTTTATTTGCAGGGATCTGTAGCTGTACATTAATTCCAGTGATGAAAGTTACCTGGAGAAAGGGGTGGTGGTGGTGGTGGTGGTGGTGTTTAAAAAAACCCTACATGTGAAAAAAAAACCCTACAAAACAACAAAACAAAAGGAAGGAGCAAGAGAAAAGAAAGTGAATGGGCAGCTGGGAACAGCAGTGGTGAGATCTCCACACAAACTTCCTTCTCCGAGGGGAAAGATGATTGAACACTAGAACAAATTGCCCAAAGAAGTTGTGAAGTCTTTATGTTTGGAGATACTCGAAACCCAACAGGATGTGATTTTGAGCAGCCTGCTGTAGCTGATCCTGCTTTGAGCTGAGGGTTGGACTAGACAATCTCCAGAGTCCCCTTCCCATCTCAACTACTCTGTAATTTTACTACAAATGTTCAGGC
The DNA here is from genome assembly GCA_013398815.1 of Ibidorhyncha struthersii. Taxonomy (NCBI): domain Eukaryota; kingdom Metazoa; phylum Chordata; class Aves; order Charadriiformes; family Charadriidae; genus Ibidorhyncha; species Ibidorhyncha struthersii. The sequence goes on from VZSZ01000577.1 coordinate 325,228, forward strand.
ACTGAAGGCACTATGCAACAGATTTGGTGTGTTTCAAAGCTATCAGAAAAAATCACTGTGAATACAGTGCAGATTAGTCATTTAAAGAGATCTCCTAAAATGAGTTAATCTTTTCTCCCAAACCTGTTCATGACGCAGAGAGACATAAAAGACCACTAAATTGCATGGAATACTCTACTTTAATAATAGGGATTCCTACTTTTCAGTCTATGAAAACCTAACATTTTACTTCATTTTTAGATGTCTTGCCACTTCTCCTCTGCCACTACATCCTGATATGCAGCATGTTCATGTTTGTCACTGTTGAATAAGGCTCTGTTGCCATTACTTAGTGAAAATAGCGGTTTAGCCTACAAATAACACTCATCACTAATAATAAAAAGGCAACATATACAAGCGTTTATTATATAATCTGTATCTAGATTCTTAGCTCATTGGCCAGACAGTTCAAAATGTATTTAATTTCTGTGCATGTTAAGGGGAGAAAAAAAGGTTATACAGACACAAGACAAGAACTTTAGTTTCAATTCTTGTATTTGCCATAACATTTCTGCAACTTAATATAAACAAATCTACATTACATATAGAGTAGTAGTAACTCGAGAATATTAACATTGTCCTATTCCAGAAAGGTGCTGGAAAACTTAGGTTTGTAATGTATGTGAGAGTCTTAAAGGTAATAGGAACACATTGTATTGGTTTTGAGTCACAGTAGAAAAACGCATAAGGAAATTTTATTATTAGGGTTGTTATTTCATACTACTTGCAAATTTAGGTTGAATTCTGCCAACAGTTGTCCTTCCCTCTGTTCTCAGAAAAGAAGCCAGGGAGGACTCAGTTCAGAAAAGTGATGGATATCCTGCCATCATGCACTACACCAAGGATGACAGCATGCCCTCAGGTTTTGATACTGTACTGGTTTATTCCCTTGCTGGAGTAAATTCACACTCACTTCTCACCTCTCTGGAGCATGTGCTGTTATCACATTGTGATAAAGCATCGGGCATCAAAAATACAAGGTCTTTTTCTATCCTGACGAGAATGTTTAATTTTAAATATGTAGTTGAACTTTAACTGGATTCATTAGGAAGTGATGAAGAAAGGACAAAAGAAGGATTTTATACAAAGAGCTCTGCCTGTAGGGGTTGAAAGTGATCTAAGTGTATTGCATCACTCCAGTAATCAGATGTGTACATAATTCAGAAGGTTTTCTTCAGATCCCTTACCTAAATTATGTAAAGAACGTATGTGAGCACGGGTATCCCATCTTGCAGGTGAACATCCTATTCACTACAAGGCATTCTGCAGGCCTTTAGCCCCCGAGCAATACCTTTCATAGGCACCTGTGAGGTGAATGAGAGTGTGCTACAGTTTTTCCAGTTTTCATGAGGTTTTGCTGTTTGTCTTGCAGACAACCTATACATTCTAAATTCGTATCATATAGATGATTAGGCCTACAGTAGTGCTTCTCTTTGAAAGGCTGATTTGAGGCTTTGGGTTTCTTTCAGTTCTTGCTCTCTGGGAATGTATTCTTAGTGGGTAATTTTCTTGAAGTTATAGTTCCCTAAGACCAGGAACAACCTAATTTCACTGACAAAACAACTTCAGGATTTTTTTCTCTCCAGTTACAAACAATGGTTTGAGTTAAAAGATAATCAAGAATCATAATTTGGTTTTGTTACTAATCTGAAGTTATGAAACACATACTATGTATAACAGGGAAAACTGAGATACCTTTATTTCTAATAGGTTTTATTTTTCTCGGAAAATGCCTCAAAATCAAAAAATTCAATGCTAGGGGACTAAAAACAATGTCTAGGCAGACAAGGCATCAGTTTGTTTTGTCAATGGCTACCTGCAGCATTGCAATTCTCATAAATAGCAAATGCCCCAAACCTTAGAAGACATGACAGCAGCCCCAGGTGCAACATCCTTTGCCAAATTACTCTGTTCAAATTGACAAACTACTTTAGGAAAGGATAGTAATTATCTTTAGATACACTGCAACATGGGAGAAGCTTGATTTAATTTAATCAGTAGCACTGTAATTTAAGTTATGATGCATGCTTTAATTATTCAAAGCACAAATGTTCTTCTCAGAAAACTTTCATTAGGGATCCAGACACTGGAAAACCTAGTCATATATGAGTTTTCTTGCCACAGTTGCTGTAAATATTAGAGGTCTTTTTTTTCCCTAAGAATTTTAACTAATTCTGTTTTGCTACTGGTTAGGTCCAGCTATGTTACAATTGTATGACTGATAGAATAATCATATACTTCACTTACAGTTAATTATGCATTAAATTTACAAATTCACACAATTATATCATTACAGTTTTTTCAACTATTTTTGGCCCAGTCCCTGATATTTACTCTATTATTCTTTCCTGTCCCAGTCACAGAATTTCATATTGAATCTTATTTGCAACACTGATTAAACAGTTAACCACCTGAAAAAAGTCACATTGCATAAATGCTTCATGTAAAGCAACAGGAACAAAACTACAACTGAAAGAACATTGCTAAAAGCATGATTTTTGAAGTCATTCCTAAAACCAGCCAAGATAAGTGGGCTAACAACAGCACTAGATTACTGATCATTACAGTGCTTCACATTTACATAACACTTCTAAATATTTCATAATATATACATGACTAAATTAAACCTCAAATGCTTCCAAGAGACAAAGGAATAAATTACACTCACCTTGGAACTGCATGTTCTAAGACAGAGAAATGTTAAATCACTGAGCGAAGCTAATGTTTAAAACAGGGCGGGGGGGAGGGGCTAGTATTGCAGAAGTCGTGCTTTTGACCCTTGATCAAACTAGTAGTACTACTAGAAAAATACTAAAAAGACACAAATAAGCAGCCAGAGCTTCTGGTTGTTTTTGTGAAACATCTATTAGTGGAACTGTCTTTAATTTTAGGTCATCCTACTCCTGGTAAACAAACTCTCCTGTCCCCCCACCCCCAATGTAAAATATTACCAAAATAACGAGGCCTAAAGAAGAGTCCTTGCTTCAAATCCAATCAGTTGTGAATCTTACAGAAATACACTTTGCTGATTTGGGGTTTAATTCCTGTTGATTTTTACTGAGTAACTAGAGTTGTTTTCGTATTATAAAATATATTGCCATTATTGTTAATAAAGACCTTAAGCTATGCTGTGTTGTATGAAAACAGTCTTGAGTTCTGATAAAATACATCAAGTCAGAACATGACCTACGCTATTGACCTATGTGTGCATCTGCAACTTACTATATGTGTACATACAGTTCTTACACTAATAGGCTGTAGTTTCATACACTTTAAGAACTGAGTCGTCTTCCCACGCTATTCCTCCTTTCTGTAGAGAAGCTACCTTAGTTACAACAAAATTTTGCTCCATCCTCACCCCTCACTGCCCCAAAAGCACAGCAAAAATTGGGATGGAGTATTTTAGCACTTGCAGCTTTTTAATGTGTAAGTGATTCTATGGTTTTAGTCACAAATTTCTCATTAAAACCAGTGGGAGTCTCAGCTGTCCAAAATGTCTGGGTTTTAACAAGATCTAATATAGCTTTAACAATTAAAGATATCCTGAAAAGTTTAACATAATGATCAATGCATGAAGTGTCTTTGCTGCTCACTATTTGATCTCCTCTTTGAAGTCGTTGAACATGACATTTCTTCCTCAAGGCAATCATTAAGACAATATTTAAAAGTCATTTCAAGATGTTGTCCATTTGACTTGTTTCCTTTTGAATTTCACAAACAAATCCAGATAATATTCATATTCCATACGGCCTGATTATACCCAGGGAAATCATACCTATTCTAAGAAGCAGTCATGGTAAATACACTTAATCTGAATCACGGGCAAATTAATGTCCTTGCATGATGTTAAGAAGTCCCAGTACTGGAATGAAACTGCTTCTTGATGAGACAAGGACTAAACTTCTAGCTACTGGCCTTAGGGAAAAGGGTTCAACATCTCCACCTGTAAGACTATAATAGTGGGGGGCTGGAGGGGTTAGCTCAGGTGTCCTGTCATAGTCAGTACTACCTTCCATCCTTCAAAGCCTCCTGTGTATCACATGTGTGAAGCATCTTGCCATAAAAAAGGTTCTCCATTCACAGCCCAGTAAGAGAAATGATCCCTCTTTCTATGAAATGTGTCAGTCCCTTTGGATGAAAGACAGTTTGTAAGTATTGTCACGGTTTTGGTTGGGATAGAGTTAACTTTCTTATTAGCAGCTGGTATGGTGCTGTCTTTTGGATTTGGGATGGGAAAGAGTGTCAATAACACACTTTTTAGTTGTTGCTAAGCAGTTAAGGCCCTTTCTGCTTCTCACACCGCCCCACCAGCAAGCGAGTTGGGAGTGCACAAGAAGTTGGGGGAGGGGGACAGCTGTGACAGCTGACCCTGACTGACCAAAGTGATGTTCCATGCCATGTGACATCATGCTCAGTATATAAAGCTGGGGAAAGAAGAAGGAAGGGGGTGGGGGGACATATGGAGTGATGGCATTTTTCTTCCCAAGTAACTTTTACATGTGATGGAGCCCTGCTTTCCTATGGATGGCTGAACACCTGCCTACCCATGGGAAGCAGTGAATGAATTCCTCAGTTTGCTTTGCTTGTGTGAGTGACTTTTGCTCTAGCTATTAAACTGTCTTTATCTCAACCCAAGAGTTTTTCTTTTTTTAGTTTTACTATTCTGATTCTCTCCCCCATCCCAACTGTGGGACTGAGCAAGTGGCTGTGTGCTGTTAGCTGCCAGCTGGGGTTAAACCATGACATTATCCTCTTCAACTCTATTTCTGAGTGCTGGATAAAGAGGGGACATTTTTATATTCCTCCTAGCACTTTTGTGCAATCAAACCCTCCTGCACTGCACACTGTGTCATCACCTTATAATGCCTGGAGATGTATAATCAGACTTCATCAATGAGGCATGCTGATGCATCATCTATAATGAAACGTATACTTTCTTACAGCAAAGCAGGGTGCATCTGGCTTCTGTGCTTTTAGCAATAGCATCAATCCAACCAGTGTACATTCAGTCCTTGCTGATGCACATTCCTGTTAAGCAATGTTACTTTTAATTCTGGGGCAGATGATGACTAAAATGAACTCAATACATCTACAAATCATTTCAATGGGTGGCAGAAAAAGGACATAGAACATTATGTTGGCTAGAGGAAGTGTCATCTACAATGGGAGGCTGCTATGTAAAGTTTATTTAGTGGGTGCATGATGATCGCATCAGCCAGGATATTACAATGTTGGAAGCAATTACTAATTATGATACATGAGATTCAAAAGTAAAAGCAATTTGAACTGCACAGAGGAGGATAAAACAAGCTCATAAACAAGCAGCTTTCCTAAAAATATTCTAACGTGAATTATGGTGTTGCTTTTGTTGTCCCCTCCTCCAAATAGATCATTTTTGTGTTCATGAAGGACATTAAAAGTCACAAAATAATGACTGGGTGTTAAAAATAGAGTAGAGAGACAAGGATATAAAGAATGGATTTAAATTCCTGAAGACAATTAGCCTTTTTTTTTTAAAAAAGCTGCCATCTAGAAATATGAGTCATTGCTACAAACCTAGTACTTTTTTTTTTCACCCTCTCCAAATATGCAGTAGAAGTTATGTTTAATCAGCTTCTCAAATGTTACATTTCTGTTTTGTGTCACAAACAGATTGCCTCAACATCTTACAAAAACATTTCTCACTTGGGTTCATGTCACACTAGTAGAGGATGATATCATGGTCTGTGGTTATTGCAGTCTAACAAGTTGTGACACACTGGATCTGCAAGCATTTTGGGGACAGGCTTATAAGGACATCCACAGTCACCTCAGGTAAACCCATCCTTAAGTCCAAACTCCTTTCATAATGTTGATAACATGAGCACCTACTTGTTACAGATTTCAGTCACCTCCAAAAAATGTCAGGAGGGAACAACTCGGGTCTGTGCTACCTGTAGTGCAAGTGATCACCAAATGACATGCAGTGCAAATGAAATTAGAACTCAGTGCCTTCCCAGGACATAGGACTGAAAAGTCCACCACAGTAAAGTTCTACCACATTTGAGGCAAGGTTGGACAGAATTTGTGTGCCAGATGAACTCCAGAACCGAGTTGACATCTCCAGTCAAACCAAAGCACTACATGTCTTCGTGAAACATTATGTAGAGCTATCTCACCAAAAGCTGAATAAGTCCCAACAGATTCAGAGCTTTTCTGCTCCTTACGTTAGAAGCATGTTGCTTAAACACATATACCTTTGACAGAGAACTATAATGTATCAGAAGATTGAGATGGCAAACACCTGTAATTTTACCACCTTCTCCCCTAAAAAAACTTGTGTTCTGCACTCCTGTTTCCTTTGTCTCTAAAGTACTAAGTATTTGTATATTATATTTATGATTTACTTCTTTGTCGTTTTTTTCTTTCCTACTTTTGCAGCTCAGTGTCTTATCCTCACTGTTTCTCCCTGGTGAGAATATTTCTGACCAATTCTTTAACATTGCATCTATTGTATTCATCCCCTCTCCCAGCTTCTTCTTGTGTTTACGAAATTAGTTTTCTGTGCTTATCTGACAAATTTCTTCAGATTTATAACCCAAAGTACAGTGAAGTAGAACAGGAGAAGTTAAAAGGCTCTGAAATGATAGATAAATGACCCTGTAAATTAGCAATTTTAGTGTCTGTAATAACCTGCCAGTCATATACTTTCTATGCAGGCAATAATGTAAAGAATATAGAGCTAAAAAGTTTTGCACCTAAGCCTAAAAGAATGATAAACTTATTTTATACATAGCTAAGATAATTTTAGACTCATCTTCTATAAGTAAAAACAAGTCAAAACACATCCAGCAAAGTTCAAAAAGTTGACCTCTTTACCCCTGATGTGTACTAAAACCTTTGACTGTGTAGAAATAGAACGGTACTTAATGTCTGTAATTTGCAGGCAAAGGAGAGACTGTAAAGGCTGAGCAAGGTCAAAACAAACCTAAGCTCCGTGGAACAGATATTAATTTAAAATAAATAAATAATGTTGTTTATTTTCCGTTAACTTTATTTTTAGTATGATGATGTCTGGTTGGTTTCAAGCTATTTGGATTTAATATCCAAGTCCAGACTACTGTATAGACTTTTAAGGTCTAACACAAGATGAAAGTTAAGGAGCTCTGTAAAGCATCTTTCTCAAGGAAGGTGCTACTCCGTCAGAAGCTTATTATTGCATTACATTTTCCAAGAATTTTTAATTAAAAAAAATGCAAATATTTCAAACTCAAATTGTCTACATTTTTAATTTATCGCTACATGAGTCGTTTGCAGCTTATAAAACTACCTGAAATCCTTTAATCTGAAAACATTGGACCATTTTAAAGAGTTTAATTTTGCAACAAATTAAATGGAAGTGATGTTTCAACATCTTACCCATTTTTTTCTCATGTTTCAATACGCTTTTACAAATGTCTTTTAAATGTATAAGATTGAACATGCAGCGGTCATTTTATCTCATGTATAGGCTTACATTTAAATGACAGTCAGAATAAAGTCTGTTATGCAGAATAAGCTATTATTACCAATCTTTCTATTACCCAAAGAAAATATAAACATTTCATTACGCTGAATATATTCAATTTGATGTCAGTGGAACTGAACTGGGCTGGTAATATCACCTGACAATCTGGCAACAATTTAAAAATTGCCAGAAAGAAAGTGTCAAAGCCTTACAGAAAATCCTCACCGAGAGCACATAATTTCAGTGAGTTGTCATGGGATTTACATCCTGAAAGTTCTCTTTCATCAGAGATTATTAATCTATATTCTGAGAAGATGCAGGAACCATCCAAAACCAGGGATATCACTGCAAACTTCTGGTTGATGGAATATTTTTACCAGGCTTGGATGTGCCTCTGGCATGTCACTTTATCCAGCTGGTCTGAAAGCATCTGACTTAAAATCTAGGCCTCATCTCCTTCTATTTCACTGTTACCTCATAAACAAAAACAGAGGTGAGATACCCATTTTACATCTTTCTGCTTCATCTTTAGGGTAACTGAAACAGACAAACACTCCATATTTCTGTTTCATTATTGGAGAAGATAAAATGAAGGAGTCTTTAATTTTCAAGAATGCTCAAGGTTAAGTTCCAGTGCTGCCCAAATCAAGTATCCTTTAACTTCATCCCCTGATAGGGATTATTGCAGGAGAAGTAGCAACTATGAAGGCAAATGTTACAATAACACTGAACAAAAAAATTATAGACAGAGAGGGACTATATAGGGAATAAAACAATACAGATACAAATCTGCTGTGGTAAGCCTCACCTAGGGGCTGTGCTTTGACAGCTAGTGGACTAGAGTTCAAGTCCTAATTCACTTTTTTCTGTTTCCCCAAGTGCTATTTTTACACAATTTCACAAATTCTGATAGCAGATTCTAGTGCTATTGGCTATCAAATAAGACAATTTCTGCACGGTGACAGTTAGGCCTTCTAATCAGAGAAACGAAGAGGCATGGAGATCTGACGAAGTGTCTTGTCTAATGAAGTACCCTTTTGTCTGCATAAAATGGCATATCTTTCCAGGTTTACCTTTCCAGTATTTCTCCCTCCTATTAAATGTCTTAAAGTGTATGTCTTTTCGAAATTGATTCAACCAGTATTCCTAAATAATGTCTATGAGCGGAGTATAAAAATGCCAATGTGATTGTATGCAAACACAATTTAAAAAAAAAAATAGAGAAGAATGGGCACCTACCTGCTATCATGCCATGCTTGCATTTCAGTAAGCAAATATACAGTTCAATGTCATTAGAATCACAAAGTTGCATGGCCACAAAATGTATGCAATTATTTGGCAATTCATTAGCACAAACTAATGCAGATGTGATTAATTCAACTAGCATAATCACTTCATACAGGTGCAGGCTTTGAAAATTTGACCTGTAGTAAGTGACACATCAGAGTTGATGAGTTGTATGTCAAGGGGAAAGGAGACCACTCTTGCAAATAGCCTAAGGGCATATGCCGCTCCACGAAATTAAAAATGTTGCCACAAAATAATCAAATAAATCAGCAAAATCTCCTCAGTTTCTGTGAGGCAGACACCCGTTGATGGAATATTCCTGGTTTTGTTTTAAGTAAATGGCAAATGAAAAGGCAATGGAGAAATTTGACCCACTGACCCAAAACATGTTCCAATGTCACTGTGTGCCATTCATAAATCTGAGCTGTGTGTTCAGATCAGTTTACTTTCAGGGTGAATGCAAAAAAAAGTTAAGGTGGTGTCTTAACAAAATTATGTATCTATAAAGAATTGTGACAGAAATGCTGGAAAAGTCAACCAAGGAATAACAGAAACAAGAAGAGAATATTAGGAATCTGTTCTTAAAGGGGAAGCTAACAAGCAAACCTTCCAGGTATGAAACACTGACTGAGAAAGGACCAGAAACAAATACATTTAAAAAGCCACGTGCTATTTGATTTCTACTGCACTGAAATTTGACCCATGGTCCCAAAACATCTCCTATTGTGAGCTGCTTCAATCATAAATCTAAGCTGTGTCTCCAAATAGGTTAAACTCAATTTGGAACACAGATGTAAACATTTGTATCTGTCTCTTCCCAGAACTCCGTAATAAGCAAGGTATGCTTAGGCAGGCAGACTTTGTGTACAAAGTATTTCAGGATTCTTCAGCTTTCTGAAATCGGTAACGAGTTATTTTCTGTTCTATGCAAAGGAGAATACTTTGCGTTTTCTCATCAATGCTTCAGAACAGGAAAGAACAAACTCAATTAAAATCTAAAATTTAGATAATTTGGATTGTAAACAACTATTAGCAATTTTTAATGGAAAATAGAAAATACACTCTCTTTTTATGCCCCCAAAGAAGTTTTTGAAAGAGTGTTAGAAACTATGGAGGAAATTATTTGTAGATACAAACTTCTATTTGCAAAATGAGTTGAAAAATAAATAATCAATCATCCTCTTACAATTCAGTAATAAGGTATTTATTTTTTTCTTTTTCAAAATGTTTTTATTACATGGGCCATTTAATTCAGCATGTTTCATTGCATAAAAGATCAGAAAGCAATTCTGAAAAGAAATATAGATTTCTAAATGTCAGAGCTTGGCTAATTTGTATCTGGAGATATTAATTTTTTGTAAAAATAACTTGAAAAGGTATTTTTGTCTCAATCCTGTCACTCTTTGAAGTGTTTTGTAATCTGAGTGGTTATTAAAGTCTCTTGTTAATCTTGGATGAATTAGGGAGCCAGGATCTTTGAGGCTGAAGTCAATTATGTATAAAGAGAGCACCATCATGTCCACAGTTTATCTTTTACAGAAGCCTATTCCTATCATCTGGAAATTACCCATCCCTATTAACAAACATTTCTGAGTAAATTAAAAAATTGTGACTGAGGTAAATCATACCTCACTCAGCAGTACTAGATAGGAGTCTAGTTCATTTCCTTTCTTGTGCTTTTGAGTCTCTTTGAGAGGACATGATTTTCAATAGTAGCAGAGGCAAAATTTCTGCATATGCATGGCAAAAGTAGATTCAAACATTTTTTTTTATCTTGCAAAAGAAGATGTTGTGTCCTTGAGAGCCTTATGAGCCTATTCTGTGATGTTATTATGACTCTTAATAACCAAATTTTAAAGCAGAAGAACCAGCCTAAAATTATTTTGTATAGTTTGGATAGCTATTCTGTTTATTTTCTGCCCCTGATTGAGCTGTGAATTGAGGACATTGATAAAAACGGTATCATAACAGTCACAAAAACTGCTTGGCAAATTGCCTTTATTACATAATAAAGTCAGGACTAGTGAGCAATTTTTTTGAGCAATCCTTTGGCTTGCTTTCATTTTCTCTTCAAGTTGAATTTTGCATTATAATTTCTTAAATTTTAGCTTTATCTCCTAACAGTTGCAACTACCATTATCTCTTTTTACAACTATATGAAGTTACAGTATGGAAATATGGTAAAAAAGGGAAGCAGAGATGTGTATGGTTTTAGACACCGGTCATTTTACGGGGGCTGGGGAGTGACAAATTAGCAAATTCTTCCCTATGGTAATTGTTAACCTTATTATCACTTATCTTTACATTGTATCTGTCCTTTGCTTTCTATCTCAATCTTTCTTTTTTTTTTTTTNCTGAGTAGCTTTCTTTGTATCCAGTCAGGGATTTCCCTAGCCTCATATTCTTTGCCACAGCCAGTTAGGTGAAGTTGCATTGCCTCCTCCTCTTATGTCTTCAATTCTGTGTCACAGACTGCAAATCAGAACAGAGAGAAGCGAAGATCTGCGTCGGTCTGGCTTCAGGTAGAGTCTGAGAGAGAGACAATAAGTCGACAGTCATTACAAATACACAGAGACTTATCTTCTGGTGTCAGACCATCCCAGCATTTCAAAACTCTTGCCTGGTTCTTGATCTAACTCTCCCTTAAAACACTAAACATTTATGAAATATGCTTTGTCTTTAGAATTTAATCTAGCTTCTTCTGAAAGGTTCCTCATCTTCGTAAATCCTGTCAATTTATGATTTGTAATGGTACAGTGCCATTGTCTACCACTTATGAAAAAAACAAGATTCATTGATTCCCACTTTTGATGGGCAGCTCCTTGTGCCAGTCTTTGCTCCTTAAATAGAAAGAGTTAATTTCAGGGAACAGGAGGAACTATATTACAGGGTCTGAAGCCTGTGTTTAATTTGTGGTGAATTGTTCATGCAGAGAAATGGATTTTACAATGAAATGAGAGATTCCAAACCTTTCAGCTGTTTAATAAACCATATAAATAGAGAAGATAGGTTGGGATTGAACTTCTCAGCCCACCTGCCTACTTGCACATATAGCTGAAATACTCTTGGCTAATAGAGAATAAAATAGCCTCTTTCCTCTTTCTATAAACTAGGACAGGAATGACAGACAGGCCAATCAGCCAAGCATATGAACACTGGTGGTGGTGGGAGACATGCCTTTGGTGCTTTTCCAGTCCAAATGAAAAAATTTTCGAGACATGGAACATATGGTCTATGATTTCATATTTATGTTTTTTTACTCCTGATTCTAACCATAATTTTGTATGATCCTGCTCCAGTATTTAACCTATACTTAGTCTTCCATGAATGAAAAAAAGATACCACGCTGACAAGTTTAGGAGTGACATATGCAACAGCCACCATTACAACAAATATTCCCACCACGTAAGTGTGCTTTTCCTCTCCTCAAGCCCCAAAAGAATGGTTTGTGAGATGATAGAGCAGAGTTTGGCTTTAGCCATTTCAGTTTTCAGCGTTTGTAATGTGCAGTGACTGCAACAGCTTCAACTATCAGCTAATTATAGTAAATCTTGTCCATTAGTAAACAGCCTTATTAAACCATACATTCCTGAAGATGAAAGTGTAAACTTAGGTCCCAAAAGAGTAATTTGAAAGGATTTATTGATTGACTTTCATCCTTTTCTGGGCTGTTAAATTCTCTCCACAACCTTTTTAACTTCTCATTTTACAGTATCAAGCTTGTAAAATCAGATGCAGGAGAAAGCAATTTTGACATGTAACAGGATTATTCTTTTGTTTTCCTACATTTTTTCCTCTTGCCCAGGATTATTTACTCTAAACTTTTTCAAGGTAGCTGGGATTTTCAGCAATATAATGCTATTTGGAACTATCCTAGGTGATTGCCTACTGTGAACACTAAATATCAAAATTGTAATTGTGAAAATATTTTCAGGCAGCAGTCATATTGTTTCTTTGGTAGCAGTACACTTGCTGTTTTCTGATTTCCTCCACTCTCTGATACTGTGCAGAAATTTGATAAGGGGATTGGTGAAATTATGGAAACTGCTGTCACTGGTCTGTGTTTTTTTCTACGGTCTTATTATAGTGAAGTAGAAAATATCCAGTTTCCAACAAGCAAAAAGTACTTCATTTTGTACATTCAGAATGTGCTTATTTTTGTCAAGGACAACAAATTTTCAAGGAAAACAGCTTAAGTACGTATGAACTTTAAAGCCACTGGACTCTTACCTTTGACTCTTTTGCTATATACCACTGACTGATCTGAAGCTCACTAATTAATTTTTCACATGAAACAAAAGCACTCCTCACTATTTTTCTGTATTAAAAGAATATTATAAATATAATATAAATTTTAATTACCTTATTTTTTTTCTCTAATTTCTAATTAACAAATCCTGCAATGTTAATTGATGTTATGTTATAAAGAGCAAAGTAACTCCGGTGATAGTGGAATCATAGAATCATAGAATCGTTAAGGTTGGAAGGGACCTTTAAGATCATTGAGTCCAACCATTAACCTAACCTGACAAAACCACTTCTAAACCATATCCCCAAGTACCATCTCTACCCTTTTTTTAAACACATCCAAGGATGGTGAATCCACCACCTCCCTGGGCAGCCTATTCCGATATTGGATAACCCTTTCAGTGAAAAAAAAATTCCTAATATCCAACCTAAACCTCCCCTGGCTTAACTTGAACCCATTTCCTCTCGTCCTGTCACTTGTTACTATGGATTAATTATCAAGGATAATTAATTCTAATTGTATATTTTCAAAAAGCATGATGAAATTTTATACTTTAAAAATAAAATTATAGTTATATAATTTTTAATATACATTATTTATAAAAATCATGGCTTGGGGAGACTTTTACGCCTCTTTCATGCAACTCTGTTAGGGACTTTGGAAAGAGACATACAGATATGATTTGGTTTGAAGGCCACAACCTATTTAAGTTGTCATTGCCTGTTTCTAGGAGTGTATCCCTTTACAAAGCAAGGCCTTGATATGTTGACCAGTGGCATTAACATTATATTATAGTGATCCACACAAAGAGTACAGGCTGTGGACAGCCAGCCTGAGGAAAGTTCATGAGAATGTTTTAACTTTCTTTCTCTCTCGCTCTCTCTTGCTCTCCCTCTTTTATTACTGATTTTGCAGAACAGCAGAAAAGGTCAGTTCTCCCTGATACAATTACTGGGCTCTTTTTATACTGGCTCTCTTCTACCACCAATTAAACAAAATGACAGGATCATATAAAGATGTTAAAAATGCATAGCTGTCATTGGCTGTTCTAGCACCTAGGATTATTTTCATAAATAAGAGAATGGGCTGCTCCAGAAAAAGAGAAAAGGTGACTCAGTAACTAATAAGTCTTTTAGTTATAAGTTATTGTTGAGCCTAAAATATGCACAATCTAATGTTGTTACAAATAAATAGCTGATGTTAAAGTTAGGTGAGCTCATCATTGTCACTATCTGGGATGCAATGCCACAAGAATGAGTTAGTGCCTCTGTTCTTCCCAGGCTTAGCACAAAATATATGAACAAAGAGTTACTTCCTCCTCTAATAGCTGAAGTATCTTGACACCATGAGACCAACTCTTTATCTTATAAAGACTCGAATCTAGTGTGATTGATTTTTTTTCTTCCTGTAAACGGTGTGTTCAATTCTCTTTTTACCATGGATAAAACAGTTTGTAAACCTAGAGTATATTATGTGTTCAAACACAGATATCATCAGGTTCCCTAAAGTAAAAGAAATGTCAGCGCCTATCCTAGGACATGATATTCAGGTTCGTGTCAACTTCACCTTGTAAGAAACTGAAATACTCAGCAATTCACCAGGTCACCACAACCTTCACTGTAAATGTCTTATTTGAAACCAGACAATGAATATGTCTTAAATGTGAAATCCATACCCAACAGTGGACTAGGTGATTCAGTAGCATTGTCCTTTCAATTAACTATACAAAAGGCTCACTGCTAACTATAATAAATACTATTATTCTCCACTGCAACTGCAGATTAGAAAGTACATGTTAAAATACTACATAGTGATTGGTAATCTTTGCATGTTTGTCACATCACTTCCATGAGAAAAAAAGCATCTGATCCCGATTCACTTGGAATGCCCAGATAACAAGGAGTATACTAAGAATATACTTCCTTGTAAAAATGGTTTCTTTTGAGGTTGCCATTTCATCAGCTTGTGTTTTGGAATTAGAGGGCTGTTCAGAGATATCATTTGTTGGAGGTTTTCTCTGTTTGTTTCATTTTGGTTTATCTTCTTCTAATCTTCCTCTACAGAGCAATGATTTTTATCTTTGATATGTGACATTTCAAAAGATGTAGTTCTTGAAAGATGTAGATGTTCTTTGTGCTAAAGTCTCTCAAAGGCATTGGCCACCAAAATTCATTTATTCTGAAGAGAAAAATGTAACAAAAGCACAGTTTTGTTTTATTTAGAATGTGAAGAAAATCAAACTGGAAACTACTTATTTTTTGGCTAACAAACAGTGTAGTGAGTATGTATGTTGGCTGGCTGTGTGCTTTCCCTGTCCTATCCACAGGAACAGTGAGAGTAGAAACAAACATTGCAGAATAAGAAAAGAAATTTAAAAAACATAAGTGATGACTATTCAAGTTGACAGTAGAAGTGAAGTAGGAAATGTTCATGAGACACTGAAGATACTTTAAAAATAAAGAAAAATTAAAGAGCTGAGCATACTTAATAACGCAGTAGTCATTTCCTTTGGTTTCTTTCCGAGGCAGGAATATGAAATATGACTATGTCATAGTAATAGTATATGTTACTTGAACTGTGTTTCCTCAGGGATGTAGAGTAATTAAAAGTTGAAGCTGCATAAATCGAAGGCTTGATGATCATTATTTTGGATATATGTAGTATTACCAAATCCCAGCTACTCAGGTACAGTATCTACCTAAGCCACCACCTTAGTGGAACTACTTAAATATAAACAAACCATTAAAAAATGTTTATTTTTTTTTCTCTTTCTCTTTTTCCCTTTCCCTTTCCCTTTCCCTTTCCCTTTCCCTTTCCCTTCCATGTGAATTTCACAGTTATCCAACTAAGAATGAGTGGTTATGTCTCAATTACTGAAATACAGGTCAGGTAGGATTTTGTCCAGCTTCATCATATCATCTTAGATTTGATATTCTTTTCTTTCTTAGGGGGAGAAGAACCACGGGTACCTCCTTTTCACTGCATGTTATTTGAGTCTTGAGTTCTCCAAACTACCTCTCAGTAACATTCATTTCATTCCCTTCTTGGGTTTGGCACAGCCACAGTAAATACGATTATACTTTGAAGTACTTAAGGAATAGGTACTTTGGCACTATTGACAATGCCCTGATGTGAGGTAAGGAGAAGTCTAGTTGTGCAGCGGTGACACAGAATTAATTTAACACTTATTTTCAAAATCTCATCTGGTATTTTTGTACTGTGACATATAAATATACTATCTGATTCACAGAAAACTCCCAGCATAAACAACATGGTGCAATGCAGAAGCAACCTTCAAGTAACCAGGAAACAGACAAAAATTTATTCTTATGAAATAATGAAGATTCATACAGGGTAGCTGAAAAAAAGCTATCTAAGTTCTTGAATATGAGTCCAGTCCCTCAACAGTAAACAGGACGCAAAGTGTTAAAAAAACCCAGTTTTGTTTAGAATGGGATGAATGTAATGTTTTATATGTCTGTTCTCTTAAAACCATTCTCCATTCTTCAGCATTACATATGTAGTTTTTAGCCATTCATAATCAACTGAATGAAAACTGTTCCTCTCATGAGGCTACAGTCTTCCAACGATAAAGATGTTTTTAAAGAGGCTCCAAATTTGTTTGATAAGAACTTCCACGACACAGTGCAAGAACACCCTTTCTATTCAAAGCTTTGATAAGATACAAACCTAAGCACCACATGAGAGATATTGAGCACCTCCATCTCCTATTAACTTAAATCAGAAAGGAGGGCACTCATCAACTCAGTAGACCAAGAAAATATTCCCACATAAAATAAAAATGAATTTTCTAGCACATTTAGTTCCAGGGGTATCACAATAGCTTTTCCTCCCGTGGCATGATTCCTAGTCAAATTATGCAGTGATTATTCTATTTCGGTTTCTGCATTGAATATGCAGTTTAATTGCTCAAAGAGAAACACTTTGCTATTGAATGTAGAAAAAAGAAAGAAAGGAGAATAATTTTTGGCTGAGTCTATCTTGCTGCTGTGAAGCTATAGGCTATCATTTTCAATGTCCAGCTTAGAGAAAAAATATCTGGATCCTGCCTTGGTTGCAACCAGGAGACATTAAATGTGTTTAAGAAATGAAACTTTCCCTCTTACTCCTTTGAGGAAATACTTTCTGTCTGTAATATGTTAACTGCCTAGTAGTACTGACGATATGTTACTAGAATGACACTTATAGCCAGGGTGACTCAGCCTTGTCCATCTGTCCTGTGAATGGAAGGGTGGCAATGCCTTGTGACTAAGTGGCCATCCATCATTCCTGGCCAGCGAACAGAAAAATTTCTATTCATATATGTGTAAAACAATAAAACACAAGCAAAAGGTTAAATCAAGAACCTTCATTATTACCCAAAGTAGGCTGCTGTGAGAGTCTCAGCTGAGTACTTAGTATGCCTTTAAACCGGCTTCTACATTTTGCTTGTTGTGTTCAGAACTGGAGGAAACCATGGCAGTGAATAAGCTTTCATACTTATTTCATCAACTGTGACCAAGTACGTAATTTTTTTATTATTATTGTTTTTAACCAAATAAAAGAGAACATACATGACTAAAAATTCCCAGACCTTTTCACTGGTTAATACAATGCTGCATTTTCAAATATCCATAATATTAATTAATAAGTACCAACGTTCTCTTTACTGTCTTACAGTAACTGTAAATAATACTAGTGCTCACAGTGGTGATGATGTTATATTTTCAGCTATTACTAGGGAATACCATAGTATTCTGTATTTCAAGAGCAAAAAATTCCTTCATTTTATTTGGCACTTTATTTGACATTTTGAGGTTGACTCCAGTCGGAATTTAGACACGAAGATCTTCAACTAATCAACTGATGCAGGTTAATGGAAGCCAGTAAGGATGTAATACATACCAAATGGAGATATTCTCTTTTCACTTAATGACTGACTACCCAGTGCTCCACTTCCTTTGCTTGATCTTCATTGCACGTCAAGATAAATTCAAAGCTAATCCAATTTAATTTACTCCTCAATTACAAACCTGCCTGGGGACTAACATAAAGCTGCTCAAAGGACTGTCTATTTTTAATCTGACTATCCTTTCTGTAAGTGCTGTATTCTTTAGAACCTCAGAAATGCCAGCTTCTAGGCCAATGATTCCCAAAGCCTTAGGGCAAAGTCCATTGTCAGACCATAAACTGTATCATTTACTTTCACTGGCTGTTACAAAAAAAATAAATGGCTGTTCTATAGTTGCATACAGTAGCTGGTGAGCACAGTTTGGAAACACTTTTTGAGGGTTAGAATTGTACATATAGAAAATTACTCTCTTTTCAGCTGGTCCATGATATCTCTTCCAGGAGAAGTAAAAGCTTCAGAGCAAAGCAAGAGCACCAGGAGAGGAGACACTTGTGCATGAAGTTGAAGGTAAAGAAAGAATATGGAGACTAAGAAAAAGCATAAATGAAGATGAAAGTGTGTACAGAACATGTCAAACTAAAATGCAAAGTAGACAGTACATTAAAGAATTTAGGAAGCATACACGAATATGTACTTACACAAAGTACTAAAACTACAGCATCCAATTCTGCATTTGTGAATTAAGTATTTCTTTAACCACGTGACTCGTTCATTAATGTTAGAAATCAATTTATTTCTAAAAATCCTCACACTTTTGGGTTCATTTACTCTATTTTTTCATCCCTCTAAAAGAAGATAAATAATCATATCATTTTTAGGACATTTTCTTCTGTAATCATCATCAACAAGAAGAAAGATGTTCAGCAAAAATATGTATTTTTTTTTCCAGATTTATGCTGGAGGAAACAACTAATTGAAGTGCTGTGATTTTTAATAAGCAGCTTTGTCTTTCATTTCATTAGAGTAAATGTAACTGAGATTGGGATTTTACCATTTGCCTCTTAGTTGGAATGAAAGTTACACATACTGAGAAACCTAAATTAACATGTCAGGAATGTAGTGTCAGGGCAGCTCTTAATGCACTGTTTTGAAAATTGTGGCATTAATCTTGAAGAAATAAAAGATAAAAACAACACAAAAACACATTCACTTCTGTGCTGAGACACACACACAAAATTAATAAAATGGGTGTGGAATTTAAATAAGACATCCATTTCCCAATTTTCACTTGCTGCAAGGTCTGGCTAACTATAGGTAAAAATTCTAAATGGTATAAAGGTAGTTAAATTGCCTTTCTCATTGTAAATAGTATAGATTCTGAATGAATTTATTTATTACTGAGAAGCAATTGTATAAATATCTATTCAAGACAGATTAGTTATTAACATTATGGTTAATAGTAGCTGACATTCATTTTTGCCATCATTTTTATCTTGAAGGAAAAGAAAACTTCAAGAGACATCAGTTTCGGGGAAAAACAAGCAATTATTTGTAGCACAAAATTAAAATTGTAAAAAAAAAAAAAAGCAGCTCCTCTTCACTTTCAGAAATCTGACTGAAGAGTAAAATGAGAAGATGGGACTGTGAAGATTGCATTGTGCTGGTTTCTAAGTTATGTATGATAAATAGTGGTATGTGCCAGACACTGGAATCTATTCACAAATGACCAGTTTGAAATGGATGTTTAAATGAGGGCTGTGCTGGATGACTTGAACACAGACACATTCCTTACAGACAAACCTTATGAGGAGGAATGAGGGCTGTCTGGTATTTCCTAGAAACTAAGATGATTGTACAGAGTTACACATGCACAGCGTGTTCCCTGATGCCTGAAAGTACCAAACATGCTGTACACGTACATCTCAGCTGGTCTATGCCTGTGCCATAAAACCATTCTCTTCACAAGACACTGAATTTACCACATATGTGATGTACCAGGGTGTCACACATGCATGAAAATCTACCTGATACTTCCCCAGCTGTCAGGTATGCTGTACAGGCACATGGCAACTAGGTAGCTTAGGTTTATTAATCAGTGCTTCCAAGAAGTAGTAAATTCTCTATACGTAACATGCTGTTAATCTACTCACACTGTCAAAAATTGATCAGGATTTCCAGGTTCTGGGATGTGTATAGCAGACCTGTTGCTCGGTAGGCATCACTGACGTTTTTGATTTCCAAGCAATTGTCAGAAGTCTTCATGAATTTCAGGGATTGCCTTTTAAATGGAAAAAGAGGACATGACCAGAAAATATAGGTTGAGAATAGCTCAGGGAATGATCTTCCCAAGGTTCAAATAAAAGATCAGATGAGTCGAATCAAAGTGTCCTTTAATTTTTTCTAGGTCATTGTGGTATCGAAAATGCACTGCTCATGGTTGTAGAGCGTTGTATCCTCTGTGAACTAAACACCCAAGTGTCTGATACTAATCCCGAGCAAATTTTATTTATGATGAATCTGGCCTAAAAGTTGGGGAGAAGAAAGTTAAGAATGTATTTTCTTTCAGTTCACTAATGTGATCACTGCCTGTTCATAGCAATAGATATTTCAGCATATTTGAAGGTGTTTAAATAAAAATCCACATAGATTTACATATATTTAGGCCAATATATTTCTAGGACTTTTATTTATGAATTTCAATTATGTGCCATAAAAAGAAAGAGGCTTTTGAGCTTTTTTGACCTTTTAAGCTCCAAATTGCTGAAAGCCAGACCCTATCAGAAGAATTAGACGTTTTAGGTTGTTGATGTGTTCAAGCCCCAAAGTAAATCGATAACTCAGATTTCTGATTGTGTCTCTCCAGGTAGCAATCCTTACAAGCCTGGTGAATTCCATTGGAGGAGACTAGTTGTCTCACCAGCTCAGCTATGATCCTTTTAATTAAAATAAAATGCTCGCAATCTGCTTTATGGGTGACCCATGCAAATTAGATTACTTTGTAGTTTATAAAACAAAGAGTTTGAGAGTCTTTGAATAAAAATTTTAAACATAAAGTCTTCATAAGATAATGGCCAATACACTCTGTGGTATATTTAATAGACACATTCATGCTGCAAATATTCATTTTGTCATATTTGAGGAAATTGTCCATTCTCCCTTAAGTGATGAGAGAGGGTGTGTTCTTTGTTTTTTGTTTCTTTTTTGTGGCCTGCAGATTAATGTTTCTGTGGCATGAAGATTATCATTAAACAATCTCATTATCTCTGTTTGAATGAAAAAGCAATGGTGCAGAAGCAGCAAATTTCTGCATACAGATGGTATATTAGCTTGTATCTAGTATAATGGTAGTCATTGGATTTACTTTTATACAAGCTTTGATGCTGAACTTCCAAATACCGAATTATTTTTCCTCTCCTGTACTCAATATCCTTGGGTTTCCTGCCAAAATTCCTCAGACTTGCCACAGAGATATCAGTGTCCTAAAGCAATTATATCAGGAATGCAGACTTCTCAGTCAGGCCTCTCTGTAACTGACAATATTTAATGCTTCCGGTCTTCAGCATTCTTTGCTAACGTTAACCAACAGCGTATCAGGAAGCCCCAGAACTACATATTATCATTGTTCCTGTCCTAAAACCAAAAATCATAAGTACAGAGGTTAAGTGAAGCACAGAAGTGAAGCACAGGGCTTCAAATGGATTTTATCCTGTAATGAGCGTTGTGTAGCAATAGCAAAGCTTCAAAAATAATAATGAAAAATCTGGAAATTCAGAAGTTCTCCTCTCCTTTAAGATCTTCATTTGATACTGATGCACAAATTCCAGTGCTAAAAGCAATGATTTCTGTTGGGTGAGCATTGGTTTGATTAATAGTGACTTCTTGTTTTAATCATATTTTTTTATTAACAACAAAGAGGCTTGTTAGCTCCACGCTAATGTGTGAGTTAATAAGTCAAATACAATGAGAAAAGTCTTTCCCTCTACAAACAGAAACTTTTGGACACAGAAGTCAGCCAACTTCTCTTCTCCTCCCTTGCTCTGGACTTCATAGGGAAGTATCTGCATTTCACTTCCATGAGGATAATGGAAGTAGTGATGGCACAAGAAGAATGACGGGATGTCCAAACCAACCCTTGTCACCATCTTATCCAATGTACAGCAGAACTCACTTCCAAGAAGCACCTAGAATCAAGCACTGTCTCCTTTCCAGCATGAAATGGTCTAGTAGTTCAGCACTGTGCTATTTGTGCACTGAAGAAAACTACTGGCAGCTGGGCTGAGTTGGAAGCGTTTCTACAATAATTATAAAAGGAGCCTTGGGTAGCATGCTCAGCTATAGCTGTGGACCCCATAGGCACTTGAAATTAGGTGAAATGCATCACAGACAATATTTTTGATACAACACTACATAGACATTAATTAATGCAGGAAATAACAAATAATTAACAACAAGAATGTGTTAATACTTTTTTTATGAAAGTAGAGCTTCAGAAGCAAAGGCATGTGTTCAGTAATAACAGCGGAAGAAGGCCTGAAAATCCCCAAATTACTCGATGGCAAATAAATAATGACCTACTAGCCAGATTTGTATACATAAGCAATAACAATGAGTCTTATAGTTGGAAAGAACTGCTGCCTTAGGAAAAGCCCCACAACATATCCATGATGAAGTCATTAGTCATTTAATATAATTAGCAGTTAAAATAGAAACACATGAAAACTAAAATTAAATCATTTTTCCTTCTTAATCAATTCAATAAAAGGCACCATTTCCCCCTGGGATGGAGATAACTAAGTTGTTGCCCCAAGTTGATTTCTGAAAATTAGTTTTGAACTACAGGTAGCATTACTTCTTTTTCTCCTTTTCCTTTTTAATAAATGAAGAAGATGCCAAGGACTTAAGCAGAGATTTCTTACAAGTGAAATCAGAAGCAACCTCATCCAACTCTAATTAGGTTGACACTTCGCTGAGTTTTCCAAATCTGTCTTGACCTTTTCTGAGATACTCTAGCAAGAAACATCAGCATGATGTATATTTTAACTTCCATTGGATATGCTTGTATTGGAAATGCTAAGGAAAAACAAAAGCTGGTATTCAGTAGCAGAACACACAAGGGCTCTTGGAGACAAATTTTGTGATTTTTTTTTTCTCTGAGGAAACCACAAAACTGAACTGATTTATGGGCAGATCCCTCTTGCACCAATTAAAAAGGTTTTTTCATGCCAAGGTATGATATAATTTTTTTTAGCATATGTAATAGCTACATTTGTCAGCAATAACCTTTTTACAACACCAAGAACTTAAACCTTGACAAGTGTCTTTTCAAGCTAGAATCTTCTGAAACATTTGTTTCTTGAAGATATTTTTGTGTTTATTATAATTACTAATAATTTTGTACTGATACAAAATGGTCACATAAGATAAAATGTTCATCACTGAAAGTGATGGAGGCCATTCAAGTAGCACGTTGCAGTGTTTCTTCTAAAAGACTTTGATAGTCTTTCCAAATTTGTTGCTTTTGGACAGAGTAACTGTTTCATCTATACATACCGGTTTGCAAGAACATTGTCATGTCTGTCAAACCTCTGGAAAAAGTAACCGGACTGATTTTGTAGTAGTGGGGGTAGTATATTAGAGATCCTTCATGACAGATGGATGGAATACTGGTTCTACATGAGTAAACACTAACATTTCTACTGTAAGAAAAAAATTTATAGAAATTCTGCATTTCACCAGTATATATGTGAGTGGCAGACAGAACACAGAAAGTGGAAATGGTTATATTTTCTGTGTGAATTGAAGGAATTCAATTTACAGTGGATAACAAATTTGCATTCTGCATGAATAATGGGTATTCCACCCTTTTAATAACAGGGGACAGTTTCAGTCTCATGCAAATGTTCACTGACTGCATTGTGGCAATTAAAACAGATGGTGTAGGGATGGAAGGGAGTTAATGTATTAGGGAAAGCATTCTGTCTCTTTTTTTTTTTTTTTTTTTTTTTTTGAGAAAATACAGTATTCCTTTTATGATATTTTTTTTTCCAGCTTCTGGGACCAAAATGGGTAAAATAAAAAGATCAAGTCCATCATGCAAAAAAATACAGAAAAGTCTTTTGCATTATTCCTGTTGCTATTTTCAAGATTTATGGTTCTAAATATAAGCTGGCTAATATTTTTCTCCTCAAATGTTAACTCCACAGCCTGCTTGGCATAGGTGCAATTACTCACAGCTGTATGCAAGATGTTAAATGCAGAGCAGCATCTCTAGCTGCCTCCTGCATACTGTCAACAAACAATATTCAGCTGATGCCTCTCTGTAGACAATTTTTCTAAATGACAAAAACCTGTTCAGAGATATTCAGATATAGCAAAAGAAGAAACAACATATCAAAGGCAAACTGGTCTCATTTTTACTTTAGGTTACCAGGAATAAGGTTCTTCTGTGCTCCAGGTCTATTTGGTTCAGTATTTCTCATCTCATTCTTCACATAGATTCAGCTAAGTGTAACCTAGACAGGTTATATGTATTGACATGGTTTTAATCATCCAGTTATCCAGATTAAAAATATTTGGTTAGTCAGTCCATTCCCTCCACACTATATTCTCCATTACCATTGGAAGATAATTCACAAAGGTGTCTCTGTACATGCACACATTGTAGAAAAATCAAGACTACCCCCTAGATTTAAGCTGTTTTGTTTAAAAAACATAAAATTTTTTAAAAGGAAGTGCAAACTTAAATTAGCTTGCATACTTGCTTTGTTATTCAATTATCACTCCATGTGTGTATTTCAATACTGCTATTATCCCGATGTCTGCTTCCCATTCAAATCTATTTCAGACTGAAAGATTTGTTTAGAGGAGCATCAAAACTGTAGAATATTTTCCTAGTTCAGGACTCCAAATCCTCCGAAATTTTGTATGTCTATTTCATTTGAGAGTGTTATATAGGTGTTATTCTTCTTTCTTTAAGGGTATGATCGGTTGATGAGGAAAATGAGGACCAAGGTGTTATATGTACCATTATATAAAACAGCATTTCTATGTATTACTGTACTAAAGGAATGACCTTAATGGAAACTTATCTCAAGCAAACTTGATACTGACATTTTTTCTGAAATGCAGGGCATCAGTTAAAAAAAAAAACACAAAACATCAACAACAAAACAAAAAACAAACCCAAACCCTCTTGTCAGAAATCACTTCTCTCCAAAGATGCATGTATAGTTTGTGTTTTTTTTCTAAACACCCCCCACACCGCCACCCCTCAATTGAAACAACAAAGGCAATAACAAGCATTTATTGTAGAAGCAACCCTGTTGTTAAAATTAATGATTTCTATGGGTTTGGGGGAAATTCTTTATCAAGTGGAGTTCTTGATGGGAAAGATGGGTATTAGCAAACAGCACAGAAGTCTAAAACCCATCATCTTTTCATTTGAGAGCTCAGAAGAAAATGAGAAAGCTGAAAAGTTTTTTCTTTTAAAACAGCACTTGAACTGAAATACTATGGGCATATTAATTTCAGTGACAAGACATGTAGCCTAGCTTTTTTGAAAGCATCCTTTTCAAGTCATACTTAAATAAAATTGTATTGCTGACTTTCTCAATCCAACACAAATCACTTTGGAGTTGATAGATTTTTTTCTATACTCTGAATATTTTCTTTTGGGGATGTAACAATTTCAACAATGAAACTTTAGATTCTGTCTAGAACTTGGGGTAACTTAGTAAACCTGGTTAATGTCATGAAATCAGGTATTTCATCTAGAAGTCATGAGGTTTAACAGAATGATTTCTTCCATTACAACTGGTTATAGCTCTTCTCCATGACAGCTGTACATTTGTATGCAAAGAGGGGGTAACTTCTTCAAAAGTAGTATCTTCTCCTAAAGAAAAACGGTGAAATGGGGGCCATTTAGACAAAGGGATGAATTTCTGCTAAACACTGAGATACTTAGATTCCACTTGCCTCAAGCCAACTGTGATGCCAAAAAAAGTTTTCTTTCAGAAGCGGAAGTTGTGACTGTGTATCAGCATGAAGCAGCTTACCTTGTATTCAGTGAAGGATTTCAATAAAATAGTTAATTTAAAAAAAAAATCTACTGGGATGCAATATTTGTTATTGTGCAGTGGATCTGGTGTGACTATAATTGTGCCGGCATTGCTTTAACTCACCCATTGACATTGATGGGTCTTTTTGAACATTGGAGCATGTCCGCTTTCACACAACTACCAGATGAGCTAAAAACATTAGCTGTGGAGCTGGCAAATTGTACTAACTTAAACCAGCTCTTATTTAAGTGCTAACATATTAATTTGTGCCTTTGGAGCCAGTTTTTCAAAGGCCTACACCATCAACTGATTTCAGAAGAATCCATCGCACAATTAGGCACCAGAATAAAAAGCTGCTTTAAAAATGGTCACAGCTGAGAAAATGAGAGTGGTATTTATACATCAGTAACATTTCACCAAGTATACTGTATATGCAAAAACTTAACATAAATTTAAGTGTGCCAGAAAATTAGATATTTGAATCTGTTAACTATTTTCAGATGATTGTGCAAGTATATCTCTCTCTCCACCACTGACTTTATTTTGAATGCAATAGTTCTCCATTTTATACCACAATCTATAATATAGTTAGTTCATTCCTGACTAATTTCTCTGTTCTCACGCTGGTCAACACCTGGTTGCTAAGTTGTTATTATTCCCATTGCTAAACCTTCAATAAAAAAATACTTCAGAATTCATTGTTTTTTTGTTGGGGTTTTGTTTTGTTTTGTTTTGGTTTGTTTTTTTAAAGAAAAAACACAGTATTTCTCAGTCAAACATAAGAATATAAACATATAAGTGAATTTTATTTCCATTGTCATAAAAAAGATTTGAAATATTAAGCACCATTCTACAGATGGTGAAAGTCAGAACACACATCACCACAGCTGTGTGTAATGTTGTTCTCCACTTCTGTGTATATGCCTTCTTGAGTATATGCCAGTTTAATAATGGTACATTATTTTAAAGTCATTTAGTAGTCTCTAAAGAAGCGGGCACTATATATTATCCCTTTTAATACAATTTCTTTACTGGATACACCTGGAAACTAAATTATTGTTCAACAACGGGATGAAATAGAACAGAAAATACCTTACAACATTTTTTTCTTCCAATCTGTTACTGGAGAGGCATAATGGAGCCTGAACTACTTGGTACATTTTTGATAGAAAATCAAGAGAACAAGAAGAAAACCATGTCTCTTCCAGATCCAAAAAATGAAAGGAAATTTTTAGTAAAATACCTGCTAGGACAAGCAGACCAGATCCAAAGGCCACTGAATTTGAAAGCAACTATACAGGATATTAGTTTTATGTAATTAGTGTGGAGAACGAAACAGCTGAAATAAAAATATTTTCCATCTTGAATCAGAAGTACCAAAACACGTATAGCTCAGTATTGTGAGAATATCAAGTATAGTTTAGAAATTTCTTAATGTATTCAGCAGAGCTGCTTATTTAAGAAAGACTTTCCAAAGTGGCTCCACAGAGCCTGTTGGCAAACTCTTATTCACAATAGTTGTTAAATATTTTTTAGAGAGATTATTCATCAGCCACAAATCCAAGATTGTAGTTGTGGCCTACAACAACTGCTATACTTTGTAGACCAGCCAGAATAGGATTTATTTGCACTTGTGTGTTGGTTACATGTGTTTCCACGCATTCTGTGTAAAGGAGGCCTATGACATAGATTTCACATTCTCCCTCCAAGTGCAAATATGGTATACATCTAATCTCAGAGTTTTTAGGTTAGGAAAGCCACCAGTATTTTTAGAACAAAACCAGGATCTCTATAAAACTACATGCTATAGAGCTCTCTCCTCTGTAACAATATGCAGTCAACTCAAAACAATTCTCATCTGTGCAGATTCATAAGAGACTTAAAAGTACAATACACAGAAAGTTAAGACAGTTATAAAAGTAACTTCACTCAAGTATGCATTCTAGGTGTGTGATTCCCATTGCAATTATGAGTTAATGTGTCGTCTTTCATTTTTATGTACTCTGCCATTAGTAGAAAATATAACATGGTGTATGCCTTGTTGAATATAATGTAACATTACGTCTTTACACACTAAATCATGTCTGAGCTTTTTACATAAAGAGACACTCCAGCAGGGGCTATGCATACATTGTCATTTAATGCACCACTAATGATGAGATCACATTATTTCAATAACGCACCTCATCCAAGGTTTCCAAAGCTTATTTAATATTGTAATAAAAATGCTATTAGCAACAGGAGGGTAGTTGATTGGCATGGAAATCATGATAAGGAATTGGTCCTTAAGACCAGCTAAGACAGAAGTTAGAGTAAATAAACAGGAGTGATAAAACTATGATTACCTGAAAATATTACTTTAACAAAACTGAAATATATAATGAGAATATATGGATTGCCAAAATACTTTTTTGGTAGACAATTTCCTAGTGTTGTGGTTTCAGTTCTTATAACGTTAACTCATTTTAATCTTGATGATGTTGTTTTTCCAAAATATGTTGAAATTCAAAGATTTACTTTCAGTCCTAAAATGCTGACCTTTTTCTCTCCCTTTATATGAAGGGAATTTTGAATTAACAGACTCTCTCTCCTACAGACTAGAAATTGAAATTCTAAGTTTTGGTCAGTGTTGTTGCTACCAGCGTCATCACCATTATTTACTCTGCAGTAAAATCTGAAACTTGGTATAGTCTGCAATATCTAGTAAGTTCAACGCTTAAAATTACCACTCAAAAATGCAAATCTGCTGTCACTAAACATGTAATATCTAAGCATAAATATGAGCCTTAAAATGCAGTTTCTCTAATTATATGCACTTATCTTGCCAGTGATCAGTTCTGTAGATTTTACTGTGACACTTTCAAAAGTATGACAAGTATAGCAGATTTTCAGTTTTATTCTGGATGGGATATTATTCTTCAGACTGCACTTTGCGTTCTCCCATCAAAAGTTAAATCTCAGTGCAATGGCATGGCAGTTTTACTAAAGTAGAGGAGCTGCACGTGACCTAGTGTCTGAAAAACAGAACAAAACCCCAGAGGTAGCACTTCACAGGGATATTTGTGCCTTCCCCCCCACCCCCTACCCCCAACCCAGTGTCGAACATACACGTACACAGTCTTGAAAACCTTGAGACTCAACAGAGTTCAGCAGCAGAGAATCAATGGTTGAACTACCGTAGAGCTCTGGTAGTGTCCTGAAATTCAAAAGGTAACATTTTCTGGGAAGTTTAAGAGCCACTAATGTGTGTTTTAAGACTATCAAGCACTTCTCTACAGATTCATAGAGCACGTACTGTTAACCATGTGGAAAAGCACTGAAGTGCTATGACTTCCGTAATTCCCTTTTGTTTCCATGCCAAGCGCAGCACCGAGTCCCGCGGGAGCAGTCCTGCTCCCTTCAGCTGGGGTTGCCACTGCTCTCTGCCTGCTTTATGTCACCAACCAGATTCCCTTATACAAGACACCAAGGAGGTTAAAGCTGAATCCGAACTAACAGGCCAGCTGAGGGAATAAATGTTCTAAATGAATGAACGTTTGCCAATATCTGATTTATACAAATCCACTCCATATCTTTGAACTCCTTTAGAGTTAATGTCCAGTGGGAAATGAGGCACATTAGCAAGTTCATTTAGTTTTGGTGTGGAAATATACAAACATACATCAATTAGTTCAGGAAAAAGCACAGTTTGTAGACTAACCTGATGAAAAAATAAAGTGTTGAATGTCTGCAGACATGGACTACCAAATGTTAAAATATAATGACCACACTCAAATTAATAGCTAATGAAGAAATTCATGGCCTACTGAGAGAGGTTTACAACATAAGCTGGTTTTGCATAGGGATAATATTGTCCATTTGACAATAATATAAATAAATATTCAATAGGGATAGTGTTGTCCACTCGAGATGACAAGCTCAAAGAAGGGACACAGCTTGAACATAGGTGGATAGATTAAAATTAAAACCTAAAATTATAAACATTAAAATGTCTACACTTTGTGCTTCACTGGAGGCTTAGCCAAACCTAGCTCTGAACTACAAGGTTGAAAGCCTTAGACATACTTTTTGTGAGCTTTTGAGATCGCTGTCATTTGGTTCCAGCTGAGCAGACACAGAAAAGAAATTGTCAGTGTCATAGATTTTGTTGGGATGTTTGTGATGAGATTTTAAAAAATAAAATCAACCAAAAATTACTTTGTGATGTTTTTTATTGAAATCTCTTACTCAGTTGTTCTGGTATATTCAATAATAAGCCAGAATGAATAGACAAAATCCAGTACATCAGAAAGAACTCTTGTAGCCCTTATTATATGTTTGTGAGTTAATGAACTATTTCAAAAAGGAGTAAAATGTAACCCTGGTTAAATATTTAAGAGTTCCCTCTTAACTCTCAGATGAAATGAATCATCTAAGTATTCAGTGACTGAACATCTGCAATATTACTTTTGTTACTGAAATCTGTTGCTCAAGCACAGTTAACTCTCTCATATTGTGGATTGGTTTTAATGGTTCTTTGCAAGATATCTCTAAAGTTCAGACCTGATGTAGAACCAGGGTTTGACAACTGAGGGAGAAGATTTAATTAAACACACAACTCTTTTGAATAAGTAACTGAACAATTTCATCTCTGTTTCAGAAAAGAATAAAGACAAGGCACTGAAAGAAAAACTTCTCACAAAAGAGAATTTTCAACTTATTTGAATATACACTGAATCTCTTCTAGTATTCTCTTCCTCCACAAACTTTCAGTTTAGTAGGAGAGTGTTTGCAAGACTTACAGCACACATTTTTACAACTTGTATTATGAAACTATCTAACAATTAAGCAATATTTAACAATCTCATGGCTTGGCTACAGAAACATTTATCCTCCATTTGACTGCACATGGAAACAATATGGAGTTTAGAAAGGAATCCAAACTTTCATAAATGTAATATATAAAGATATCTTTGTGATTATGGATAGACATAAAAAAATTTTTCGAGTAATAAACTGTATTGATCAACTCAATGACAAAGGTGTCTGAAATAGCACACGATCCTCCTGTCTTTTCTGCATACAAATAAGAAATACAGCTGTTGATTGGATGAAAAGATTTATTCATCATCATTACAAATTCTAACTTCTTTGTCTGTATTAGTTGCTTATTTCCATTATTATATCTTTTGGAATGGGATGCAGATGAACTTCCAGTACAGTTTGCAATGATGAATATAATGATGAGTCAGGTATCTAAAAAGTGTGTTGTGTTCAAATCCAGACTGGATAGACAGTAGTTATATAAAGTACATGATAAGATGTAGGTGTCCAGAATGCAGCATTCTGGATTAACATATTTAATATGAATGTTACCGCCAGTAAAGTTCCAAACCTTGCTATTCTAAGGGATACAACTTTGGCTACATTTCATGGAACATAAGACTACAAACTGGAGACTCTTTGAAAGCTATTTCTGTGCTATGATGCAGTCACTTAATGCTACAAGGTCTAGTTTAATTTATTCTGTTCTCCAGAGTGGTTGAAATTGCTTTGGAAGCACAATCTCTTACAAATTGTCTAATTATTGCCTTGGAAAGTAATCACTGAACTGACTATATATACACATTTTAAAAATTATATATCTATATATATACACGTGTATCTTTTTCATTAACAACCTCCACATTGTTGATCTAGTGTAGAACTTTGATGAATTTTAGATTATTGGGCATCATGACCTTCAAAGCAGGAGCAATAAAAATTAAAATGCAAAAAAAAAAACCCAAAACACACCTTAGTAAAATTAGCCAAATAAAGTTTTAGGTGTAAAGCATTTTCTCAGACTACTTCTCAGAATTAGAACATCATCCTACTAACAGGTTTCAGGAGTTTTCCTTTCCCTAGTCACAACAGCCAGAGGATTCTTCCTGTACACGTCTTCACAGTGGTATACTGTGAGTTGGGGAGCTTTCAAACAGTGTGCTTAAGTTTAATTGTGTAAGTTTTAGATGGAGCTTAAATCATATTTATAAGCGCAGGTGAAGAAAATACCCTTTGTTACAAATGGTGTTCCTAGGCAAAAAAAAGGCAAAGAAATGTTAATTACAACATTTTCAAAATCAGGTGGACCCACTGGGTTGATTTCTGAACACCTGGTCTACAAATGCAAAAGCAATTTTGTTCATGTATTACCTGCCTATGTCAATAACGTCCATGAAACAGACTGTTTGTGAAAGAGATGACATCAAATATTTAAGTTATTTCTCCACGATATTCCCAATCATTATGCATCAACTGGAAACTGGAAATTAATATCTGTTCTAACACTTTAACTAAGGTTTCAAATTATTATGTGAAAAGCTCCTTATTTCATTTGTTTTCTTATTCATTTATTCTCAAAAGAAAAACGTTTTCAGAGAAAAAAGCTGATAATTTTAATCTTAAATGGCGTGAAAACAGAAGTAAAATCAAATTCTGCTTTTAAAATCTTGGGTTTTTTTTTAGGTAATAGCACTTTTAATGCTTTGATTTTATATTTACCATAGCATTTGTCAAGTTCAGTACCTGCTGAAGCCCACACATGTTTTTCTACCTTTTTAGTCCTCCACCTGTCAATTTTCTAGGACATTTCCTCTCTTGCATCGCTACTTAAACAATATTATTATTGGAAAAACAGTGTAGGAAAGTGATGGGAACACAGCAGTGCATTAAACAGACTGTCATTGCTACTGACACTGAAATGATGCACACGATGAACTTTTAACGAGGATTCTGAGTGGCTTTATTTCCAATGTGGATCATACGATGTGGGTGAAAGGGTGAATAGGAGATGACATGCAAGGAAGCATCCAGTTTAGCAACAAACAACTGGGGCCCATTCAACCTCTATATACGATTGCTTTCAACTCTGCCTTCATGCTCAAGCTTCCAACAACAGTTTCACCAAGCTGGATTACTGGTAGGTCAGTAATTTGTATGGTCAGCAAGTTTTTGTAGTGAGGCTGCTCCTGAATATAAAGAATACCTAAGCACTAGCGCTTCTACAAACTTGGTGTTCTCTGCAAGAGATATTTACTTCCAAATACACCTTTTTTTTCTCTTCCTTTATCCCACAGATTATAGTGTTTCCACACAAATAATTTATTATCTCGTGTATGAACTTTTGTGACTTACTTTTGATCAAATCTTCATTAGATGTTGGTAGGTTATCTGACTATCTGACATTAAACTCACAGAGCCTGGTTAGAATCGGAAAAAAAAAACAATGATAGGTGCAGGAATCGGTGGAATGAAGACTGAACCAGCTACTCAAAGATGGTCATCAATGGAGACAAATTGTCCCTAGTGTAAAATCCACCAAGATGTGTCAATGAGAGAAACTTGAGTCAGAAAGCCATGCAAACCATAGTGGGATTATTGCCTAAATGTGTACAGAATTTTTTATGGGATCCAGGAGGAAGAAGATTTTAGGATTGTATAAAACTTACAGGATTTTTAGGGGAAGGACTGAGGGCGCGGGGGTGTGGAGGGGTTTGGGGGCGGGTATCAAGGTGGATTATGAAGGAACAAGTGTGGGAAAAGAGAGGGAAAAGGGGATAAAAAGGGCCAGTGGCGCGTAAACAAGTTGCTGGTCAGTATGCCTGTCTGACTGATCCCTGGGCCTGATCACCTCAATCGGTCCTAGCTTCTTATTAAACGCTCCTAATGATGATTTTCCATATGAGTGTCCTCTCTGTTGCATGTAAGTGTGTTTAACGATCTGCTAGAGAATTTCAGGCCAGTTCGGGGTTTGTTTGTTCTGGCTTTTCATTTTTATAACGGGGTCTGGTTGACAGCTACTGGAGAGACACATATTGTGTACGTGTGTTTGTGCCATCAGAGTTCCAACTCGTAGCAGCTTAGGTGCCTTAGTCCCTTAGCCTCAGTAGTATTAAGGGCACGTTATTTGCAGCTCTGTAACCTTTCATCTAAGCTGCCATAGAAATTTTCCCTTGCACCCCATTGCTGTTATTCTGTGGCTGTTGGTCTTAGGGCCTTGCATCTGCAAAACCCTGAAATTTTGTATATGGTAGGTTCTCATAGTTTCATGACTACCACTGGCATCAGAATCACACCTCTTTCTGCCTTTTTTTTGTTGTTTTGCCAAATTTAGTTTCACAGTAGAGAAAATCAAGCCTAATGCACAACAAAGTAGATAATAGTAATTTAAATGGTTGATAAATAGTATCCAATGGTACGTGTGTACGGACACTTAAATGTCAAACAACATGAAACACCAATTAGCACGTTGCAACAAGTGCCAGAAGCAGGGACCAACGAACAGGGAATTTGAGCAGGTTCCAATGAGTATAGTATAGTACTATTGGAAAATCATGGAAAAAGTGACGATCATCATTTTCAGCACCACCACCTGATATACTGTAGAGAACCGCCCCCAGAGGAAAACACATCTAAGCCTCCTGCCTAGTAACTTGGAGAATTTTCGCTTTCCCTCCTTCCATCTGTCTTGGTTTAGAAGTGATTTTGTCAGATTAGGTTAATGGTAGGACTCGATGATCTTAAAGGTCCTTTCCAACCTTAACGATTCTATGATTCTGTTTCCCTCTCTTCTCTCATTTTTATTTTGTTCTTCCACAAACATAACTTTCACTGTTACAGTTGATGTATGCCACCAGCTATCCAGTTTCTTCTAAAGGATCTTTGTGAATATGAACTTACTCAACATCCCCTGTGCAACAAGTGGTCTGCATGCCAGTTGCTGGGGGGACTGTTATTATGAGGGGCATGAAGGTCTGTGGACCAGCAACTGGAGGAAACCAAGGTATAAGAAATCAGCTACAGTGTTGTTTATATGTGTGTATTCTCCTTATTTCATTTATTCCTAATCCTGACCAGCTGGAGATGAAGAGCAGCATTGGGCCGTCTGTGTTGGGCGTGTTTTTGTGAGTGCTATTTTTGCTTATGTGGGCCAGGCACTGATCTTCATCTGGGTAGATCTGTGTGGTGGGCTGTGAGTACTCTGTGTGTGTGCGTGCGTACGTGTGTGTGTACATGCGTGTGTATGTGCGCAAGCATGTGTGAGTGTGTGTGTATGAAGAGTAGCTTCTCGACATTGCTACTGGGAGGACCTGGGGACACAAAACTGAAGCT
The DNA here is from genome assembly GCA_013398815.1 of Ibidorhyncha struthersii. NCBI lineage: Eukaryota > Metazoa > Chordata > Aves > Charadriiformes > Charadriidae > Ibidorhyncha > Ibidorhyncha struthersii. The sequence continues at coordinate 360,330 of VZSZ01000577.1, forward strand.
TCCCATCTATAGGACTCAGGAGGCATCACTGGCTCTTAGAGTCCACCAAGATCAGTGAGAGCAGACTGGCGAACAAAAATTTCTTGTGTCCTGGAGTCCACTAGATCCAGCAACATCTAAGAGAATTTATATTTGTTATAAAAATCCTTGTCATCTCCATCATCCAGTCCAAATTTTCTCTACCTATAAAATCCATATTATGAAGCCTGCACAAATTATTAAAATAAACTTTCTTGCTATAAAGCAGATTAACGATATGATTGCAGCAGTAAATGAAGCAAAAGGCAAGTGAAACGGATTTCTCCTGGCATTAAAGGTATGATTGAAATGAATTTTACATACTCCAGTCAATAAGTTGATGAACTGCCGACTTGTTTTCTGACCATGCATAGCGAAAACAATTTTTGTTCAATTTCAACTTTCTGTGCCATTTGGCTCTCTTAATTTGAGCAAAAAGGCAAGAATATTGTAAACATATGTACATGTAAACATTGCACACTTCCCAAGTCAATAATTTTCAATTTTTCTTTCTTGGAAAGACCATCAACCTGAGTGGGAATTATTGGGAATTATATAGCTGAGCTGGAATTAGTGAGACTCAGGTGGTTTAGTCTGAAAAGGTGATTCAGGAGAGCTGAGCAGCTGCACAGGATGTTCATTTGGGACCCTTGCAGCACAAACTCCATCATGAAACTGTAAAATATTGATCTGGTAGCATTCCTCACTGTGCAGCTGTAATATTGTAATTGAATGAAAACCTAATTAGAAGAAAACCTATTTAAAGGTCACAAAGCAATGAAATCCAACAGTAGTTTCAATAAAAATTCCTTTGAACAGTATGTTTTTCCCCCATCTGAGGTGACTTCAATACAAGATAAAGCATCACACAACCTGTCACAGACCTCATATTGCTACAGTTAGAGACTTCTGTGCTCAAGTAATGCGCCATGTTTTTTAGAGAAGGAGGGCACGGCTCTTTTGTTTTTAAATATGTGATTATGACAGGCAAGAAAGTTATACATTTTTCAATCTTCAAGTTAGCAGAAGGCTAATTATATTTTATAATTAAAAGTTATTATATCTGATAGTTAAAATAACTCTGCTCCTGAAATAATCAAAAGATAATGAATCAAATAAGAAAGCAGAAAGAACAAAACATCATGGTGTATAAAACACTAGTTTCATGTGTAATAATAATCATAAAAATCTCCCTCTGGCCATAGTTTCTACACAAGTTAAGCTGATTCCAGTCATCCTTTAAAAAGTAATTAGGAGATTGAACAACATTTTATAGGTGCTCGTGCTAAATTGCTCAGAGCCTGAAAAATATATCACAACTGGCAGGCTCCGTTTATCTCAGTTTCTATGCCCCATATTTTTGAAGCCCAGCTTCTTCTCAGTGATTACAAGGATCATTTGCTTACTGTCACTGCTGTACACCAGACTTACACTGCTACAGGGTGAATCTGAAATTTAGTTATGGGTAAAATCAACCTTTTGTTGCATACATTAATGCCCTGTCTGAAAGCTCATCATTCTTTCTCGTGAGATGTGTGGTATTTCTTGATCCCTGACCGGAAAAGGAATACAGCATGATCAATATCACTCATATTTTGGCAATAAGCAATTGAAACAGAAAAAGTTGTTACTCAGAAAAAAATGTACCCTGGGCCTTTTGAAGTCTCATTCAGCTGGGAGCAAAGCTTGGTTCTGTTGCTGCTTCAGAAGTTCCCTATCATGATGCAACCAGAATGTGAGCTATCCAAGACTGACACAGTAGATGATGTCAGGAACTAGTGACAATGGCTAGCGTGGAAGGAGATAAATGTGCAACAGTGGCTATAGATACACAGGAAGTGTATCCTGTTTACAGATTCCAAAAAGTTTCTTAATGCAACCGGTATCCATCCATCAGAGTCTCCAGCTAACTTAGAATAGGAAACTGAAGGAGTCTGTTGTGGGTCTTAGCTTTCACACATTTTATTTTAGTCAAAAGGAAAATGGATACTTTTTTTCTACATGTCTGTTGGGTAGCTTAAAACATTTCCTTCTTGAACAAGTTTTCAGATGAAACATGTGAATTGCAGTGTACTGCCAAACAGGCTGTCACTGCTACCTCTAAGTTTGACTGCAACTTTTTCTGTTCTGCCCAGTGTTGTTCTGCACCAGTACCTTGGATGGCATTATTTTTACTTAACAGGCTGGAAAAACGGGACAACCTACACAATGATCTACACATGGCTAGTTTAAAACCTGAATGCTGTATAAAAATACTTAACATTTATGTATCCCTCTAGTACCTCAGAATGCTTTACTAATATCATTTAACTGTTTTTCCACTCTCCTTAAAAAAATTTATCACAGTGTTCGGGCCATTTAAGCAAAGAAAATATATTTTCTCCTTTTTTCTAAAGAAGTATATATGATGCTTTCAAAATCATTTTAGGATCTCATGCTAGGCACTTATGAAAAGTCATTGTAATAATGAAGTCTTAATAAAAAAATAAACAGTCCTTTGATCTCAGGTGAGCTGGAGATTTTTAACTGTATAACTCTTCAAGTGAAAGCCGAAGCTTTACAATCCCAAGACCAAAGCTAGTTGTGAACACTGTAGAACATCAGAAACCTTTGACAACTTTTGTTACAATGTTCTCTAGGAAATCAATTTAAATTCTGAGCAGTAGAAGAGGACTTTACCTCCTCTCTAGATAAGGCAGGCTCACTATGGGAAAGGACGTTTTAAAACAAAATTATCCCAGGAAAGATGTACTTCAGCTGTAAACAAAAAATTTACACTCTCTGGCTACTAGTACTCTTTGTGTCCTAAGCTCATCTACAAAGATTCAAGTAAGATTTGCTTGTTATGGAAACTATACACTTAGAAAACACCACCACCCACCAGTATCTTTAGGAAATACCTTTGGTCTTCATTTCAAATTTTGATTATAGGCAAGTTTCATGCTTTTATATGCCTCATGGCAATTACCTTTATTAGAGTCTTACAGCATTCATCTGGAGAACTTTCTACATGTTGATAGGAATTAAAATATGGGAATAACTCACAGATTGAGCAAAATAATCCCAGCATGTCAATGCTGGAGATATCATTAAAATCTGTGTTTCTTAATTTTCTGATTTGTGTTTGGTTATTCAGATCTGGAAACACCATTTCTTCTTTTGCTGTTGTCTTCTAATATTCCCTTGTTCCTGTTGATTTTAATTTCCTTCCACAGTCCTTCTTACTAGCTGTCTTGCCTTCCATGAGAAAATCCCTCCACTGAAATGTCTGGAAATAAAAAGGATGAGATTTAGTTAACAGAAGAAAGAAAGAAAAAAAGTATGTTTCTGTATCTTGCTGATTAAAACACTTCTTTTGAGAAGGGAGGTACTTTAAAAAAAAAAAAAAACTATGGGAGGGGAACAAAAAGGTATTAAAATTCTCAGAGTACTACTTGAAATACCTTTTAGATCAACTAGCATTATAAAAACTCTGATTTCACATCTTTCTGTTTGAAGCAGTGATGTAGTTCTCTTATTTTCCACCCTTATAGCATGACCAATAAATAGAAACCTAGTTATAAGCCTCAATAAAAAAAAAAAGTTATTCTGAAATATGAAAAAATAGCTAGGAAAAAATATTAGTGAGAGTCAATATTTATATTTTCAAGGCAAACAAAGAAGGGGAAAAGAGATGTCAATGTATTATTCGTGACTTTTCCGAGATGAAGCAAAAGGGAATTTGTTTCACAGTCAAACTGTGCTGAAGCTAATTAATACAGAAATAAGTCTACTAAAAAGGGACTTCTTTTGTTTCCAATATACTTACTGCTTTTTAAAGTGCTTTATGCAGCTTCCTCTAGAAAGCCTAATTTGTAACACAGGTAAGCTTTAAATTAAAGGATTCCTCAGTATATTTCCTTTTGTGTAACCCTGTATCTCATCCTGCAACAAAATGGTGAGTTCCTTTCCCTTGGCTTCCTCAGTTAGGCTGCTAAGAAAGGTATCAATTAGCACCTTTCCAATGTTCATAAAATAGCCACCATAGTTAAGCTGTTTACTGACAGTCTAACTTACCCTCATGAGGTGGGAATCTGATGTTACCGTTTATAGATCAGGGACCTGTGACGGTTTTAGGGAGCGCAGCAATACCTTACCCATATTTCCCAAGGTGCAAGATGTACCGTGAAATGTGAAGGAGTTCTGGGACAGAAGGGCAATGCTTGCTGGAACGTGAATGCTTTCCACTCCTTACATATTTTGCAGCAATGACACTGTTGTGAGCAAGACGAATGGACATGGTGGCATTTGTGGATGTATCAAGTGTTTTTACACACTGACAGGATGAGCAAGCACGCTACTAGAGATAATAGGAAATAGCTAGTGGCATTTTATTTATGCAAGCATTGACAGTGATAGGTGCATTATTTTGGAAAAATTTAATTCCTGAGGCTGATATTCTGGCAGTTTCCAGTGCTTTTGTATACCTATCTTAAACAGCATTATTCATGGATCAAATATGCCTTAACTAAAGCTTCCTTGGAAAAGTAAATACCTAAATCTGCTTGATTTGGGCATTTAAATGCACTTACAATAGCTCTTAACACATTTGAACTTCACTATAGAAACAACCCCAAACTAAAAGAAATGAAGCCAGAACCCCAAATCTTTTTCTTTTCACAAGAATCCACGTGTATAACATCTCTATGCCACATAAAATTTTACTGTTTCACAGGCAATTTATCTTGTAGCTTTATTCAGCTGCTTCAGATTGCTGAAACTGAGACTGCATGTTGGAATTTGTTGCCCTGCTATTTTAGATTATTGATGTGCATTCATGAACTAGAGCAGCCTGCTTAATATGCAAATACTACAACAAAAAATCCTACCTGAATACTTTTGTCCTATTTGTTACTGCCCCCCTTTCTATCCATCCAGGGGCTTATCCTGTGGGCCTCAGTGCAGGATTTTTTAGGACACTTTCTTGTCCTTGGTTTCAACTGCAACCTGAACCAGTGTTTTTAGAAATGTGGATGTGTTGTGACAGCCAAATTCTCAGCTGTAATGGAAAGTTCTAAATTGTTAGAACTCCATGTCTCGGAAGGATAAGAAGGAGACGCGTTTCATGACCTTATGAAATTCAACAAAAGCAAGTATAGGGTACCACAGCTGGAGAGGAATAACACCATGCATCGGTACAGGTTAGGGGCTGACCTCCTGGAGAGCAGCTCTGTGGAAAGGGACCTGGGAGTCCTGGTGGATGACAGGATGACCATGGGGCAGCAATGTGCCCTGGCGGCCAAGAGGGCCAATGGCATCCTGGGGTGCATCAGGAAGAGTGTGGCCAGCAGGTCATCCTCCCCCTCTACTCTGCCCTGGTGAGGCCACATCTGGAGTATTGTGTCCAGTTCTGGGCTCCCCAGTTCAAGAAGGACAGGGAACTGCTGGACAGGGTCCAGCAGAGGACTACTAAGATGATTAGTGGACTGGAGCACCTTTCTTATGAGGAAAGGCTGAAGAACTTGCGTCTTTTCAGTCTGGAGAAAAGAAGAGAAGATTGAGGGGGGATCTTATCAATACTTATAAATACTTAAAGGGAGGGTACCAGGAGGATGGGAACAGTGTTTTTTCAGTGGTGCCCAGTGATAGAACAAGAGGTAACAGGCACAAACTTGAGCATAGGAAGTTCCACCTGAACATGAGGAGGGACTTTACTTTGAGGGTGGCAGAGCACTGGAACAGGCTGCCCACAGAGGTGGTGGAGTGTCCGACTCTGGAAACATTCAAAACCTGCCTGGATGCCATCCTGTGCAACCTGCTGTAGGTGGCCCTGCTCTGTCAGAGGGGTTGGACTAGATGATGTCCAGAGGTCCCTTCCAACCCTGACCATTCTGTGATTCATTACAAGCAATGTAGGAAAACATTTCTTATTTGATACCTATAGTATACCATAAATTAGTGCTTGCACATTAAACTGGGCATTGAGAAAGGAAAATAACAGGGGATGACAAATAAGGCTTCCATGTCCTTAATCCAAACCACTGACTAGATCTGTCTCACACTTCCAAGCAAGATATGCTCTGACTGGATTGCACTCTGTAGAGACATCTCCCAAGGAGTAAGAAGAAGGATTTGACTGTCTGTCCCAGGAACCAAAATACTTTGCTTCTCTTGATTGCTGATAATTCATCTCTAAGACAGGAACAAGGCAATACTGCCTGGGTAAGAAAATTAAATGAGAAAAATTATTTTGTAGAAGAAGCGGAGAAGAAAGAGTGCTTGAAAGGCATGAAATCTAAGAAATTCTAAATGATGTATCAAGTAATGAGTGCATGAGGAAAACTATTCTGTAGATTTTATATGTACTTCAATCTTCTGTAGTGTAGGTGCATGTACAATAGTCAAGAGCTGGCCAGAATGCAAGAACCAAACTCAGATAGCTGCTTGACTACCAAGCCATTTCTGTTAAATGCAAAGCATAGCCTAAAGAAAGAATTGCAGTAACACTTTGAAAGTAATGGACAGACAGCTCTTAAATCCATACTTCTTCAGCATCTGCCTTTGCTTGACCTCCTTGAAAATTATAGAGTGGGTTCACAAAAAATGACAGATTTTAACTCATTGGAAAAAAGAATAGCTGTGGTACTTGACATCATTTACAGTCACAGTCACAGTTCACAACTGTGTTGCTCTATAACAAGTTTGCATTTTTTACTACCAGGGAAATAGACTTTCAAGACCAGGGCAACAAAATACACTAAAAGAATTTCCCACCTAATGCATATGAGTGAGCACTTAGATCTTCAACTTGCAGGCATTTTGGAAATATTATTTCTTCTGAAATGAGATGTAGCACGGGGGATGGTTTTAATGCTGACAAGCCTTGCAGATATCTAAATCCTGGAAAGCCTTGGGTAGTCTGCTGTGGGGAAATGAAGTACTCTAACTCCTGGTAGGTAGTTTTGTATTTCTGGTCAGAGGTCAAAAAGAATGTCTGTTTAACATCTCAAGTCTTGATCAATTCTATGTTAAGAGAAATGTGGTAACAAGGTGTTGGGGTATGGGAAGTAGTGTGACTACAGCTTGAAAGATGTAGGAAGCATCACTCGGCATCCCACTACTTGTGAATTAAGTCCAGGTGTTATGTGGTCTGCTGTACATTGCTTCAAAACCTTAAAGATACTAATAACAGACCTTTAATTTTTTTTGTCATTATTAAAAGTGTGACTTCCTAATTCAACTGAACTTTGAAATATCTGATATGAATGCTATATTATATTTCTAAATGAAATTTGTTTAGGTTATGAATTTTGTGTCCTGAGTATTAGGAATTACACATGCAAAGAATTTCAGACATAGTTGGATATTTCATGTCTCCATTCCCCATTTTGCTGCTCAAATGGGAACAAACACCTACGTTGTAAATTGCACACATGATTTCTGATGCCTATGATTTGGGATTGTATAATGACCAGTGTCTGAAATTCTGTCCCATTATTAACAATTCAATGGTCCTATTGAATGGAAGAAACAGGTCTTACTTTAAAGGCTTTAATATTGTAGATGTGATTATGAACTAGTGCAAATCAAACTGGTACAAAAAAAAAGAATGGTATTTTAAGGAAAAAAAAAAACCAAAACCCAGAAAATCCAGTTTATGGCTGGATATTTCATTGAGCAGATGGTTATTCTGGAGATTCTGAAATGATGGAGAAGCTGGACTTTTCTGGAAATTAACAATTGTTCCAAACGTCATCTGTGTCATGATAGAAGGTGCAAAATCTGGATTGTGTGAGGGCTGCAAATGAAACAGCCAGGAAGGGAACAATAGAGGGTGTAGAAAAGAGGTGGAATGAGGTGGTAGGTGAGATATGTATATTCATCAGGATGGACCCCCAAAATACATTGGCTGTATCATCATTTATCAAGAGAACTGCAATTCCCATTTGAAGTAAAGGAAATCTCCCTTTGTCAGAGCAGTGACAGCTGCCTCAATGACTTGTTTGAGAATTGTTGAAATTTGAGGTGACAGTTTTGGCAAGGGGTCTGGGTTCTAGCCCCTTCAGACAGTCTAGCATTATGAAAATCATGTTTATAATGGGTGCAGAAGTAAAATGTGAGGCTATAGGAATATCACCTGTCCACAGATGCAGCCAGCCATAACTCAGTTTCTCAGTGGATAGTACTGTTGTTAGAGCTGGAATAATAGCATATATTACTCCTAGCAAGTGTCTAAACATATGTCCATAAGATGATTGGCATAAATGTTGAGACTCCACCTGCAGTACTGCATCTACCTCTGGGGTACCCAATATAGGCAAGACATGGACCTGTTGGAGCAGGTCCAGAGGAGGGCCACAAAAATGATCAGAGGGATGGAACACCTCTCCTGTGAAGAAAGGTTGAGTTGGGGTTGTTCAGCCTGATGAAAAGAAGGCTCTGGGGAGACCTTGTAGTGGCCTTTCCATATATAAAAGGGGCTTATAAGAAAGACTTATAAATGAGAGACTTTTTACCAAGGCCTGTAGTGACAGAACAAGGGGTAATGGCTTCAAACTAAAGGAGGGTAGATTCAGATGAGATATAAGGAAGAAATTTTTTACTATGAGGGTGGTGAAATGCTGGCACAGGTTGCCCAGAGATGGGTAGATGCCCCGTCTCTGGAAATATTCAAGATCAGGTTGGATGGGGCCCTGAGCAACGTGATCTAAATTGAAGATATCCCTGCTGATTGCAGGGTGGTTGGACTAGATGACTTTAAAGGTCTCTTCCAACCCAAACAGTTCTATGATTCTATGATTTAGTCTGTAATTTAAGAGTTAATATTAAATAAAAATTTAGTAGTACTCCGAACAGCCAATGTAGACTCAGAATTCCTCTAACTTTTTTTACCTCTAAAAGACAGGGAGCTTAGAGACAGTTTTATACAGGATTAATGGCATGCATGCTATTTATGCATAAGAGATTAGCTGAAAGTTTGCACAAACAGTTAAATATAGCTCAACAAATTGAAAAAAAAAAGGAAATAAGAGGGAATTGATGATCAATTAATTGAAAAACTTACAAATAATATCATTACTAAAAGAAAACACAGTTTACTGAACTGAACTTTAGCTGCAAGGCTGCATTAATGGTCTATGTATCTGGGTAAAACAAAATATGATTACATTTTCCGTTCTTCGTTCTATGGATAAATGTTGTTGACATTTGCAGGCCAAATTTTTGATACAGGAGCTTACAACTCCATGTTTCTTTGTTTCATGATAATAAAGACAGAGTGACATTATAGAATAAAAGAAAATATTTTTGGCAAGAAAAAAAAGAAAAAAGGAAAAATAAATTTTAGAAAACCTCCCTTCCTCTCAAAAATTTACAATTCTTAACTATTAATATAATTATTAACTGAACAATAACTTCTTTGTTGTCACAATTTGTTGTCAAATAGTGATTTTCACTTATCTGTTTATTTTCAGTGGCCAGTTTTCTACTAAAAAGTGTTATTGTTTGCAGTATTTGTATTTTTGTATTCATAATGATTGTATTATCTGTATTCTATTAGCAACAAGAAGTTTCAACAAAAATCAGAGGGAAGAACACTAAGTTCATAGCATCTGGATACTCATAAAATGCTTGCTTCATATACTGTTGAACTGAGTCTAAATTTTAAGGACATGAATGGGTAATATTCCTATCTCAAAGATCATATCCTTGAATTGAAGGTAAACTGTTTTTTGAAGGTCGTATAAACAAGGTATTGCATAACTGACAATTTACACTCAGATCTTCTGAGTCTGAATTCAGTGCCTTAAACTTAAGAACATCCTCCTTTTAAGGGCTAAAACAGTTTGAAAATTGTTGATAGCACCATTAATGCACATTAAATATCCACATTATCCCAGAGTATGGATAAGGTCATACAAGCTCAAAATTGTTTTCTGATTGGATCGCCTGACAAGTTTAACTAGATATGTAAGTAAATGAAAAACAGAGAAAACAGTACCATTCACCTAATTTAGGCTGTCTATCCTGATACAGTCACCCAGGCTACTTCTATAGTCAATAGAGATAAAACCAGAAATGGATCTCAAAAGGGAAATTCAGTCAAGCCTAAAGTATGGGTTAGGATTATCTTGAATTAACTCTCAAACAGACCAGAGTAATTGCCTCTTGGAGACAATCTCATTTTACTAGTAAGGCCCTTACTTGATGTGGTTAGTTTAGAACAGAAACGTATTTGAAGATTTCCTTTATAAATTCCCTTTCAGATTGTTCCTAATGAGAGCCCACTGCTATACTGTCCAACTGTACTTCAGATATCACTATAAATAATTGATTTGGAATACATGATTAAGTATATTTGCCATCTCTTTTTAGACTTGGCTTAGTAATTCTTGCTTTGTTTTCATCCCAAAGAAGGATTTACGTACTATTTCTTTTTTTCTCTCTTTTAATCAAAATCTAAAAAAAGGATGCTAAATGCTCTTATTTCTCTGTTTCTATCCTTAAGTTAAAGTAAATTTTTGATTATAATTTGTAGAGAAAAAATTGTACTATGTTTTAAATGTGTTTTCTGATATTTACTGCTAATATGAAAAGAAGATCTGTACTTTCTAACAGTATCAGAACTGCATAGGCTTGCATGTTAAATGTACTGAGAAGTATTTTCTTTTCAATCCACAGAAAATGAGAACAGGCGGTTATATTCAGTAAACCTCTCAAGTTCCATTTCATTCAATTCATTTTCCAATTTCTGTTTCTATGAGAACCATTTTCTATACATTCTAAGCTCCAGAAATAATTATTGGACTCTTGAAATTTACAATGCAGATTATTTCTTTAAAAATAAAGCAAATGAAAGCATTCTGATTGGGTATTTTCAATTTCTTGTTATGACATTGAACCACAAAGCCAATAATGTAATAAGCTAGGTAATGTATCTGAGACTGTTTTCTGGTCTTTCCCCAAAGAGGTTGCTGGATTCATTCGATGTAGCAGCATAAAATATAAATGAAGTCATTTATGAACTGCTGTAACTCAAATCCTGTTCCAGGCCAGTGCTGAAAATGAGACCCAGTCTCACGTTTTCCTCATATTGGAGGAAATAAATGAAATTGTTTTCTAGCACATGAGCAAAATATTACAAAATTCAAAGGAAAAAAAAAACAAAAAAAAAAAAGAAAAGAGAGTGGAGCTATTTGTAACAGTTATATTAAAATAAAAAATCATCCTGAATGTCTTTCCTTTCAAAGAGCCTATGGCTGTTTACATTAACTACATAACGCAAAAGTGCAAATTGTGTTCTCAGAGAAAACAGGTTGAACTTAGGCTAGCTGCATCATGAATGTTAGGGTATGGATACTGAATTTTGTGCAGAAAGAGCAAAAAGAGGTAGTTGGACCTAGTTTTTAACCATACACCAAAAAGTAGAAATTCAGAATCACAACATGACTTTTTAGTTAGATCCTGTTGTTATTACACATCCAAGCAAAGTCCTCATTTCAAGGTGAAACAGAATAGGTATCAAATTCAAGAATTATCTTGCTATTTGGAGGCATATTTAAGAATACTATTTAGCACAGTAGTTCTTGTTTTAATTTGTACTGAAAATGCTCTCTGCTTTTTGAAAAATTCAGAGCACTGTAAGACTACTGTAAGGCCTTAGATATGCAGGTAGCCTTTGACATTGCACACGCTATTTACTACTAGCCTGATAGCATAAAATGTTCTTTTTAATAAATTTATCATTATCATCAAAAAGAATAAGACTTGCACTTCAGTAGGAGAGGGATATAATCATCTGCTGTGAATGCCATCTTACAGGAAGAATGGGAATGGAAAGGAGTCCTTGAATAATGGAATTCTGGTCCAGTTTAGGTTGGACTTTTGGAAATCATGCAGTCCACTACCTGTTCAGAGCAGGACTATCTGCTAAGGGGAATATTAATTTGAAGTTAGATCAGGTTGCATGGGGTCTTTTCAAATAAAGTTGTCAGGACCTCCAAGCATGGAGAGTTCACGGCCTCTCTGAGCAACCTGTTCTAGTGCTTTACCACTCTCACAGGGAAGAGATGTTTCCTTTTATCTAATTTGGATTTACTTTATCACATCATGTGGTCATTGCTTCTTGCCTTTTTGATGTGCACTACCAAGGATAGTCTTTTCTTTATCTTCCAATTAGGCAGGTGAAGACAGACATTAGATCCCCACTTAATCTTCTGAACAAACTCAGCTTATACATCAGGTGCTCTCGCTCTGGCTCAACATCTTGATGGCCTTCCACTGACTCCTTCCAGTCTGTCAATATCCTACTCGTACTGACAACTCTAAAATTTTATACAGTACTCCAAATTTGGTCACCAAGTGCCAAAGAAGGAGAAACAATCACTCCTCTTCACCTGCTTGCTGCACTCTTGAGTTTAGCCTTCACTGGTGCAAGGATGCATTGCTGATCTATGCACAATTTTTGTCCACCAAGACTGCTATGTTTTTTATGCAAAGCTACTTTCCTGCCAGTCGACCCCAGGCCTGTACTGTTGTGTAGAGTTACTCTGCCTCTGATGTAACAATGCTTTTGTTTTTGCTGACCTCTGTGAGGATTCTGTTAGTCTATTTCTCCAGGCTGTCTCCTGAATGGCATTCTAATGTCACTCATGAACTTGCTGAGGAGACAGTCTATCCTATTGTCTGGGCTGGTACTGATGTTTTAAAATAGTATTAGCACCACCACTGCCCCAGTGAGAAATGTCCTTGTAACCGGCCACCTGTCCAAATTTGAACCCTTAGCCCCTATCCTTTGAGCCTGATGATCCAGACATTTCCCCCCCGCAACTTACAGTCTAAACATCCAGACCATATCTCTTCAGTTTGGGCACATCTGTGTCTCTTAACCTGCAGTCTTTCAAATTTCTTTTCTTATCCATGGCAACTCACACAGGAGGAAGTTATGTTTTTAGCTGAAAGGAATATTTGGTCAGTCACTGAATGAATTAGAATACATCCTTGCTGTAATGCAATCCCCTGAACATACGATACAAGAAAGGCAGAACTGTTCAGCATTTGATAGTACTAGCCCTCTATTTCTTTCTCTGTCTATCCATTTGGCTTTCAAAAGAAAATACATGAGACATAAAGCAAACTGGCATCATGATTATTAAGGACATCACACTGAGACACATAAAACTGCCCTGTCTCCTTCATCTGTTCTTTTGGTGCAGTGATTAACCTTTGAGTTTATGAGTATTTTTGCACTTGCCTCAGATAAAATATTTTATGACTTCTTACCTCCCAGGCAACTTGGATTAAACGTATCAGGTCTGCGAAGAGAGTGGCCCATAATGACTGTTCCCTCGGAAATCGTATCTACCTCCTTACCACATTATCAGAACATTCTTTGCACAAAACAGATGGAAACATCAAGACAAGAGACAAGACAACTTGTTAAGGTCACATTCCACTTTCCTATACATCATTCATGCTTAATTGATTCCCAACCCCTCCTAGAGACAGACTGCCATACATTATGAGAGCTGAGAATATGAAAAGATCATTTTCTTTTCCCCATTAATTCCCATTTGGAAAGGCTTCTGCCTTTGCTAAAGTTGCTTTGGCAGTCTGCTTGCTAATGACTGATCACTGCCTTTCAACACAGAAATAGGGCAGAAGCAAGCAGATTTATCTTTTGGCAAAAGTATCCCTCTCTGACACAGCATTTCAGGTATTCTGCTCTCAGTGTCACAGAGGAAAAAAAAAAAGGAGAAACCAAAGAGATTCAAAAGAAGCCACAAGACAGATCCCTGGAGGTTGTGCAGGTGAGTAGTTTAAAAAAGCATCTTTTTATGTGCTTAGAAACTGGCTCATCACTGTTTGAGGAAAGCTGCTTAGCTTCCCCCTCACACCTACCTGACATCTCCTTCTACACTGTACAAAGAGGAAGTCAATCATTTTGATGCATGTCTCCTGAACAGGGTGGATGAATAATTGAGTATCAAATCTGAACTTGCTTTAGACCTCCTAATCATTTAGGGACATTGAAGTAACATGAAAAAAAAAAAGGCAAAAAAAAAAAAGCAAGCTGTAAACATTGTTACCAGAGATCTTTCTGTCTTTTCTGAATTTGCTTTCTTTTGTTAATTTAAACAAATGCAACGTTCAGGAGTTGCTGTCTATAAAACCGCTAATATACTGATATAGGAATAGCCATATCGGGGTGAAATCCTGCAATCAGTCTGCACACAGGATTAAAAAGATGTCTTCAAGGAACATAAAGTCTAAGAGTCCTCTGGCTGCAACAGTTCAAAAAATAGGTATTAAGCCCAAAATAGCGGGTAGCAGCACAGGCGGAGAATTTGGAATCCATGCCATTTTAAGAAAACTGCCTGTATATGATTCTTGGAGGTGTAAAACTGGATTCCGGGATTCTGGGAGTGAATTACTCACTCCACTGCTCCTCTGCTCAAGCTATGTGAAAAGAAGTGGATAGAAATCTCTTCTGGGTCTAGCGCTTCGGTTTACATAAAACACAGAAAAGAGATTTAAAAAGCACTCAGAGTGCTACTGGCCTTTAAAAAGTTGTCAGGTTCTATCCAGTTGAAGTCATGAGTACACTGACTAAATTAAAAAAAAAAAAAAAAAAGTGCCCAGATATGAATGGCTCTCTATCCCAATTTACCATCAAGTACAGTTTGAATTGCTGGGCCTTGAACTACCTTTTCAAACCACCCTCGTGTTTTCAAGTCATTTGTTAAAATTTTGCATCAGTGCATAAGAATACACCAAAGATCCTCTTAGATCACACACAAGGATCAGTCCCTATGTTATGCATTTCCTCTTTTAGAATAGAAACCAGATGTTCCTTGGTGGGGTAATTTGGAAGTAGAATGAAGTGGAGACAAGGATCTTTTTTTGTAACTAACACCTGTTTCATTTCCTTCAGCGCTCTCAGGACCCTTTCATGTGCACTGAAAAGAGAGGGAGAGGAGAGGAAGGAAAACCAGAGGCTTTATTTGCCCTATCCATTTCAGAAAGCAGCTTCATGTATCAGTTTGCTGTAGAGAGAAGTATCATCTCTGTACTGCTGTTTCTGGCAGAAATATAAAGTATAAGCTGTAAAAAGCCTTCTTTTATTTTCCCTAGAGCACAGCCATTTAGATGTAAACTCTTACAGCTTCATTGCAAGACACTTTTCGTGCAGAGGAACTGTCAGGTCAGAAGAGGAGAAAAAAAATGAAACAGATGAGTTTCCTTTGCAGTTTCCCAGTGGGAGAGCTCTGCTGAAGTGCTAGTCCAGCTCTACTGGTTTCTGCATCAACAGATGGCAGACAGAATTCCTTGTGTTTGCGTCCCATTTGGTAAATCACAGGTCACATCTGGTCTGGCCTCTGTTCTTTCTGAACAGATGGGATTACAGGTTCGTTATCGATTGCAGCAAGGAGGGGGGGGGATGATAGGGAGGAGTGTACACGAGGCAGGGGAAGGCAGGTGAGAGGGGGTTAGAAATAGAAATGGCAAAACCAGAAGCTACCACAACCACTACCAACAAAATAATACTATTGGTGATAATTAAATATGGCAAAGCAGCAATATATAGATAAATGGCTGTTAAAAATTATTTCAAGATGTAACACACAATTGTGAGCATTTGCTTAGAAAATGTAATGAAAGTGCATAGGTTAAATGTTTATGCGATCTCCAAGCCAAAGCTATTATATGGGAAAATAAAACCCTCTTTTCAGTCCTAATCTTTTTCTACACAAGATATGAACTAAGAAATAGAAAACATACAGAGAAATGTTCTCAGTCACTGTCAATCATAAGCTTTGTTTTAGACAGAGGAAACAAAAAAAAAATCTCTTTTAGTAATTCTCTAGTCACCTCATAGCTAAGTATATCAGACCTTTTTACATATTTTTCAACTTTCTACTAGAAAATGGGATGATATTTCTGACTTTATATATATTTTCTTTTAACAGGTTTATGAAAGTGTGAATTTTTCATCTTTTATTGGTACTTTTAAGCATTCATCACTGTGGAAATTAAAGATTTCTAAGGATTTTAAATAGATAACTTAAAATAATGTTTTTAGTTAGAATTTGAGTTCTAAATAAAAAAAAAAAATCCAATTTCAAAATTCCAATATATTCTACTTTCCAAAAGTGTAAATAACCTAAAGCTTGAAGGTTAATTTGCTATCATAACCTCAAATGCACACAGCACAAACCTCTTTAAATGTAGCAAACTCTTCTTGTTGTCAGTAGGGAAATGCACATATGCAGCATAGACTTTGTAAATACACACACAAAACACAAGCACTGCTGATCCTTAGGCTAGGAGCAAACATATTTCACACTTGCTGAACACTACTATATTGAAATATACGTACTTTTTTGGTGTTAAGAAGCAAGGTAGGCTTGAACGACTGGCAGTGTTAGACTGATCGTTGGACTCGATGATCTTAAAGGTCCCGTCCAACCTAGACCGTTCTGTGATTCTATGATTCTCTGACACAAAACAATGTCATTCAGAGCTTTCTAGTTAGAGCTACATATGAAGAGCTCTGTGTCTTCGTGGAATGCTACAAGTTTAATTAGGTCATTCCATTTGAACAGGCTCTTTTGGCTCTGGCCTCTTTGTGGTTTACACATTTCTACAGTCTTAAGGTATATTTTGACAAGTGGCATTAATTGATCACGATGTCTAACACTACCACTACTGCTAATAAAATAACCATTTTGAAAATAAACTGTTCGACAATTTTCCCATTTGGTCATTCAGGTGGTTCTGTTTCTCTTCAGCTCAAATAAAGCATGATTTACGGTGGCTTTATAAAGGATAAGACTATTAGCAGTGTTGAAAAGGCTGGAAACCTTTCGAACTAGACAAGGTTAGAACAGAACAGATATGCAAGCAGATATTTTTTTCTTTTTCTTTTTGTTCCAAGTCAATGTGAAAGTCAGCATGAACATTAGTAGCTAGCCATCTTCTTAGCAGCAATTCCAAAGAAGGAACAACTTTTTCTTAGCACGTGACACATCGCATTTAACACATACTAGCTCTATCGCCCTAATATTTCCTGTTCTTGTACAAATCCCAAAGAGACAGAGAAAGTTTATTTTTGTTGTCAGAGTGTTCTTTTAAGAGAAAACACTTTTGTATGCTTATGCAAAATCAGAAACAGGCTTCATTACTTTTGGACATAGCATCTCAGTTCTTGACCAGATACACTGATTTCAGTGAGGGTGTGAGCCTCAAGTCACTTCTATCCCAAAGTCAAAGCACATACAAAAATCCCTGTCTTATTTGGTAAGTGAAAAGGATAATGCCCACAGATCAAAAGTGTTGCCGAGTCTGGCTTTCTGACAGAAGTTCAGTAGTAATCCCAAATATGACGATTTTATTTAAACATTACTATTCATTAAAAAAAAATAAATCCTTTACTATGAACTTGATCTCCAAACTTTAGCTAGATGTTCAATATAGGAATAACGTAAGCCTGACTTTACAAAATTGAGCCATGTTTGGAGGTTGTGGGTTTCAGGGAATTTTTTTGATTACTTTTTCAGTACTCAGTTTGAAGAATATAGAGTAGAATTTTGGAGAGGGCTAAGATGTGAATCCTCCTGATTTTTATTGAACTGGCAAATTCTCATTAACGTTGAGCACAGAGATAGTTCAAAGTAGGTGTTAATGAAAAAAAAACCCAACCATTGCATATAAAATAAAGCTGGGAATGAGAAAAGGAACATAAAAGCAAAGGGACTGGTAGAACAAAGGAGCTGTGTGAGACAAAATCAAAAATTCTGAAAGTGTGGCAAGAAAAAGACCATAAAATGTATGGGAGTCAAGAGAGCTTTTAAAGAAGTGTAGTGATGTGCTGTAAGCAAACCAAAGGCAGAAAATGTTATACCAGAGGAGTTATAATACGGTTCTTCTGTTTCCTTCAGCTTATGAACAGGCCAGACACAGCTTCTATATTGGTCTGTACAACCTGAGAAATAGTGGGGATTGCACGAGAACTACATTTCAGACTTAAACATGGTATGTAATTCAGAGTGTAGAAGGCTGGGCAACCTTAAATTGTATTATAAGCCAATATCACAGTGTATTATTAAGGTTCCTTGGCACTTCCCGTTATATTTTCTTGAACCTTAAATGCTTGCTGATACTGAAAACCAAAGAATATTGCCAACTATGTAAAGTGAAGATAACTAGAGGCAGAAGCAAGACATAGAGAATTAAAAATGGGGATAAAGAACCCTGCTGATCTAGGATGTGAGGAAAGGGTAAAGTTTGATATAGTGAAGAATTTTGGAGTGGTGACTTAAATTGTTCACTTCTGAACCACTCTTATTAACTGAGACTTTGTTAGTCATGGATAAACTTCCAAAGATTTAGTATCATTTGCTTCAATTTAGCTAAGGAAAACTCTTGTGCTTGTGAAAGAAAAATGGGTTTCTGCATGAAAACAAAGACTCATACCTGCATGCCCCAGAGCAGAGTGCTGCAGAAAATTTATCCTGTAAGGCCTTCAATTAATTTCTCTGTAATGGTTTATTTTGCTTTTCTGCTGTGTGTTAGTTCCCCTGGTTGTCCATAATATTAAACCCCCAGCTCCATTCTGAATTAATTCAGACATTTCTTTTCACATGGAAACGCAGACTTGGAAGAAACAAGAGAGATCTCGACAGTTCTGATAGAAAGGAGGAAAGACAGAAAGAAAGAAAGAGAAAGATAGAAAGAAAGACAGAAAAAAGAAAGGTAGGTAGGTCACAGACCTCACAGAAACTGTCTTTGTCTTCTCAGAAAGTCCACCAATATTGTTCAAGACGTCCTTGTTCTTTTCAATTGTGTACATGGACCACTTCTGGATTTCCCAGCATCAACATATATTCCAACTGCATTATGAACCCACGTTATGATGAGACCTGACTATGCACCCAAATACGCGCTTAACTCCTCTCATCACCCACCCCTCCATCAAGATTTGTGTTTCTACATGAAGAAAAAACAGGTTGCAAGCTAGAAGAGAACCACAAAATGTTCACAACCATCACAAGGGTCAACTCTGGGGAGACCAGAAACAGATTAAGGTGCACACCTGCTTCTTAATCTGGAGAGAGCCTATGGAGAAATAGTTAATGTATATCATCTAGCTGGCCTTGATAGATCCCTCACATGGCTGCTCTTGAAAAGTTCATGAAGACTGTCTAGGCCTACCTTTTAGGCTGCTTATGGAATGAATACGCAGATTTTAATGAAGTAGCAGAGTTTAAGAAGATGAACAAGAATAATGAAAATTGCTGCAATATAAATATAAATCACATCCCACTATGCATTTCAAAGTACTTCAGCTCCTGCTGTCTGCATAGGCTGATTAATTCCGAGCTGTGGCTAGGCCTTTCTACAAGGCAGCCTTCTATTTAGGAAAGGTAAACATTACAGAAGCAGGAAATGCAAGGGAAAAAAAAAAACTTCTTTTCCTGAGACATAGGACTTTTTTCTCCCTTTTTTTCTCCCACATTTAAGAGAATCTACTAACCTTAAGATAAAAATAAATATGCCAGTCCCTAGGAGGATTTGCCCAGCATTGTGAAAGGGTAAACATATATCACCTGACAACCTTCAGAATGAGAATCAAATATTCTTAGCTCTGCTAGTGATGTTCCTTAGAAATATTGTAATGTACTGGTTAGGACATAGGTATCTAGCTGACCTTTTCTAAATGGAATCATTGTTTTTCAATTGTTCTGCAAATCCATATTATGGAACATCTAATTTATCCTAAGTTTAAGCTTTTATTTTGAGTTCAGGAGAATCCCAGTTTTCTCTTTCTTGCTGTAACAAGGAAAAAACATAATGGAAAATTTGAAAATCTCCACAGCTGCAGGTGTGTTACAATGCATAAAGCAGAGATATGGAAAGAACTAATCTTAAATATCTCAATAGACTTGAGGTACTGTTAATCTAAATCTGCATTATTTAATTCCTGGAAATGTCAATCTTCAAACAATTTAATGATGTTTTCTGTTTTCCTTATAAAAAATAACAGTAATCCAGATACTTTTTATAGCTTCTACATTGCAAACAAATGGATACCATTGTATTTCTCTTCATACCCTTCAACTGTTTCAAACCTTTCCATGAACTATGCCTGCTCTAAATAAAAATGATTTATCAAAACCTTGAAATAAAATGGAATGTTTACTGCTGTCCTAATCAGATGTTACTTGTTTTCCCCATCCCTATCATCTTAAATATTTTTTCTTTTTCCTAAAGTTCAGAATTATTCTTACTGATACAGGAGATGGCATAAAGGATAAAGCCTTCAATTTTCATTCTGTTGTGAGATTTATCATACCAGTGTCTCAATAATGCGTCCCTTTTGTGTGCTGATGATAGAAAGGAAAATGATCCAAACACACTGCAATCATGTCTTAGTCGTACATGACATTTATTCTATGACATTCTAATTTGAGAGTTACCAGGGGTCCCTGTTCTTGAGAGGTGACAAGTCTGGTATCCATTAAAAGCTGAAACGAATGAAATGTATTAAAATATGTGTCTGTTGTTTCTAAAATAACTTAGGGAAAGCAGACTCAAAATGAAGGTCAACAGCTCTAGCACTGGCAGTTTAGATATTGTCATAGATTTTTGGGCTTAGAGAAAACAGTTCCTTACTCCTTATTATATACTAGTTTACATGTATTACACAAATGTGAATAGAAGCATTCAGAAGGACTTTGAGTACCGGAAAAAATTAGTTTGATATTTAGACAAAAGTATAACATAGATACCCAGGGACTATATACTCTACTTCCCAGGTGTCACTTACGTGCCATTTAACATAAGTGCTGACCTGTTTATACTTAAGAACTTTGATTGTGAATCAGTGGGCACCATTTTCTTAATAAAGGTGTGGTTTTTTTCTTTTATTTCTGAATTAAGACTTTGATGTAGGCTTAAGTTCTTTTATGTGTAACAAGAATTACAAACAGGGAAATGACAGATATAGATTACTTTTGAACTACGGCATAAGCAAGTCTATGTGCTAAAGAATACAATATTTCAGGCACCCTAGAACTGAAAAGTGCAATAATTAAGATTGATTATAACATTTTATTCTGCTCCCCTTGTTTATACACAGTACAACACAATTTCTGATTCTAAGTGCCTAAGACTTCCTCTATGCACAGTATATGCAACCTTTAGCTGATTCAAAGACAGTAAGATTTTGTTTTATCACCGATTTTCGGTATAAGGTCTTATGTCTTATTTACTGTACACTGTTCAACCCTTTACTCATTACAGCCCTCTTAATTTCCTTATCAAGTTTTCTATGGGGCTATATAACGCCATAGTTCCTCAATATTTCTTCCACCTTATGCATTTAGTATTCATGTGAAACAATAAAGAAAAAAATGTTGGGTTTTTTTTCTGAAAAAGAATTTGATGCACAGAGAGGTTGTAGTCAACAAGCGTTTAGGTAGAGATGTTTGGACATTCTTTGCCTGTGTACTTAACAATTTACAGCATACAAAGTGTTCCAAGCACAATGTTTTTCACCTGTGGCACTTTTGCTTGTCACTGCAGCAAATCACACCTCCAGGTGCTCTACTGCAGAAATCAGGAACCCAATTCAGGGAAAAAACAACAAGGAAAGGTTCCCTTTCAGTGATCACTGCCAACCAGAGAAATAGGACACACTCCCAGAATGATTTTCAACTGCTCAGATCAGAGGCGTTAATTGGATGCTTCTCATTTCATTTTCCTGAAATCAGTTCTGGCTTAATTTCCCTCAGTTTTTAACTCTTGTAATGAATGAGTTAGTAAACTGATAGACAACAGAGTCTTACTCCGCAAACCTTATTAATCTCCAGAACAGGTTTATCTTTTGCACTAAATGAGTCAAGGCAGCTGTGGAAAAATATTATATAACTAGGTAGTTATAGAAATAAAAGGTATATTACAACTAAAATATCTGTGCATAAAGTGATCTAATTTAAAATGGTTTAGGAAAACATATGTTTGGTATTCTTTAAAGTTTCATAGTCATTCTTTCAGGTTCCTTTTTGGGACAGGATTGCAGGCAGCACGAAGATAAATTCATTACTAGATCTTATATTTTGTGGTTAGGAGAGATAAATGGCATCTGAGGTAGAAAATATTGATATGTGATAAAACAAGGATTACAGTTTAATGTTTTTTTCTGACTACAGGCCATGTTAGGCAATCTTGGTAACCGAGAGTTTGATATACTGCTAGAATGTTTGAGTTTTACAGGGTAGGGTGAGGGTTCATGTAATGGAGGGGGTATATGGAATATGTTTACTTCAGTGGGTGTAGTGACTGGCTGGAAATAATTTAAGTGGAGATTACAGGCAATTTTCCAGAAAAAAAAAAGTAAAAAATGTATTACTGGTCTATGCAAAACCAAAAGGTAAGAAGGCGGCAGTGAATGAATGACACATGATTACCCTATGGGGAATAGGTCTCATCAGGCTAGCATTACTGTTAAACTTAGGTTTAGATTCCAGGTTACATATGCTAAACTCCATCTTCATTAATGGACCTTGTTTACCCTGTGGAGGTAAAATGAAGACTAGTGCTACTATGGTTAAATGCATTTAGTTATGAACAGGTAGGGGGTTCTGGCACATGATCAAGGACAAGAGACAAAACAGGCTGTTTAATGGGAAGATCATATTTTGTCACCACCAAATTTTGTAGGTTTATTTTTAATTTACAGTTTGCTTTCAGGGCTGTGAGTGGTAAAAAATCCGCTCATTCGTCTTGTCTTTCCAGTGCAGTACTTTTTCCTGTACGATGTTCTGAAGGGATTGGTATCGTGCTCTCTTAAATGCCATGCCTTCGGAGACAGAGCCACAGTTTCAGAGGTTTCATAATCAAAGGAAGAAAAACAAACCCATCCCTCATTCCTTCACCCATCCAGCTGATTTTAGTTAACGTTTTCATTTGATAAATTCAATATCAATTTACACTCCCAGAAAATCTACTCTTATGCTGACTAGAACAACTCCTGCCTCGCACTGCGAGATAAAATCCAAATCATTATTCTCTCCGCTAAGATCAGTGTTAACTAACAGAGTTTCTTCTCTGTTTCTTCGCTTCCTATAGCTATCTCCTTAATATCCTGATGGGTTTTTATCAAGTCTATTTCTGTATTAATTTCTTAAGACACTGTATAGCTTTGCCTCTATATTTTTTTGTCAGAAATAACAACAATACTTATTTGAAGTTTAAATCAGAATGGATATCGTTTCCTACATAGAAATTAATGTTTTACTTCTGACAATAAAGAATTTTCAATTAAATAGAAAGCTTGTATTGAAAAAAACAATTCATTAATGCAAAGAAATATACTAAGGACAAAACACATATGCAGACTTATATACTAGCCATATATACTAGTTTATGAATTGGAAATAGGCAGCAGCCTTTCGTTTATAGATATGCTTCAAATCTGTACTAGTTTAGTACATAAGCTTAGTATCAATTTAGTTATACCATTACTTGACTGTTTGTCACATTAGAGAGTGTAGTTTATGGATCAGTCAAGATGACAGCAAACAGCCATCCATGTCTCTTGACTTTATCAAGACTCAGTCTTCAAGGGTCCCATCAAGCAATTTTAGAAGACCAGGAATTTGAAGTCACTTGACCTGAGAAGCTGGACAAGCACCTGCTAAGTACTGTTTTAACCACAGATTATAGTTTATAAGACAATTGCCTATTTTATTACATTGTAAATCTCAGATATGCTTCAATGATAGAAGGACATGCATTTCTGAACATGTCAAATTAATGCGTAGATTAAAGAAAAACCTATAGGAGGTAAGATCAATCAGTCAATAAAGCACAATTTTACACCAAATCATAGAATCATAGGAAGGTTTGGGTTGGAAGGGAACCCTAAAGGTCATCTAGTCAATGTCCCCTGCAATGGTCAGGGACATATTCAACTAGATCAAGTTGCTCAGAGCCCCATCCAACCTGACCTTGAATGTTTCCAGGGATGATGTATCTACTACCTCTCTGGGCGATCTGTTCCAGTGTTTGATCACCCTCATCATAAAAAATTTTTTCCCTTATATCTAGTCTGAATCTACCCTCTTTGCAGGTAATATTAAATTAAAATCGTTGCAGAGAATAGAAAATAATCATGTTTACTAAGAAATTTACTTACCTAGAATCCTGGAATACCTAGAATATAATGATAGGGCAACATCTAACCAGCCTACCTTCTTGCAGAAGACGTTATCGTTAATAACTATGTCAATAAATTGATGGGAGAAATACATTACATAGCTCTTGAAGTTCTGGAGAAGGCTTAATGCAGAACTCAATAGAGAAACACAAATGCAAAGAAATTTCATAACCATAAGTCAAATACTGACTCTTCCTCAGTTACTTCACCTGTTTTAAAAAAAATGCTGCAACCTCTGTTTTACCTCAGAAAAGTATAGAAATCTTAATTAATATTTTATGATGGCATGCTATTTACAAATAATAAAAGTTATCCTTCATTTCCTTTGTCTTCTCTGTCATCATTGCATGATTTTCTCAATCTTATATCGATTATATCTTTTCAGCTTTTATGAAAAATAATGTCTAAGGCTAAACAGTAGATCCTCCTAAAATTGATCATAAGGTTGGAACGTTACTGCACAGCACTCAAGTCATGAACTTCTTTGTTTGTGATACTAAAAGATGGGTCTCTCTCTCTCTCCTCCCACATCTAATTTATAATCAAATAGGACTGTGTCCGTTTCTGTTCATTATCTTGCATATCATCAGTATTTCTTGCTTACTTAGATCCCATTTTCTGTTTGAGATGCCACAGACAGCTGTAAGCGCTCCAGGTAATGTTATGCTTAACACAGGTTTACATTGCTACATGTTTCCTGGTTTAAATCATCCCTTAACTGTAGATAATACCAAAACTAGCTGAATCACCTCCATGAAGCTGCTGTCCACACAATCACATCTCTTAAGCGCACATATTAATATTGCTTAACAGTAATCCTTTCCAGCAAGTCTATAGTCTGTCCTAGTTCAGAGATCTCTATTCAAAGAGGTTTTAATGAATTTAAAGTGGCAAATTAGATAAAGTTCATGTGCAAAATACCCTTTGACAACACTAGTGTGCAGTGGTCAAGTACATAGAGAATTTCACGTGAAAACAAAAGTTCATACAAGTATACGTATCTTATTTATAAGAAAATAATGTAAAACAGTGTGTAATAAAATGCTAAAATAAAAGCACATAAAATGAAACTGTGTTCCTTTGGCCACATCTGTACAGATATGTCATCTTATATATGACAGAGTATAAAGGCAATAGGCTAATAATTTAGGAATAAAATTAGTAAGTTATCTACAAAACTGTACTGATACCGTTACCTTATCTTTCAGGGAAGAACCAGATTTTCTGTTAGTATAACGTCTTCAGAATTGGGTCAGTTTGGGTGTGATTCGGTGCAGGTGTCCACATGCGATCTGGGCATCTCAAGATCACTTACAGTCTGGGAATAACTAGACAATATAGTCAATTACACCTAAGAAATGCCTTGGCTCATTTTAAAACAAACATCTAGTACTGGTTAACCGAACAACTCTCTATACTCTGCTGAATATATTGATTGTAACAGGAGCTGAGATGCCTAAATCTCCCCTAGACACCTACAACGAGATGCCTTAATCTGGAACCAATTTCCTTGCTTTGTGTAAATGAAAGTCTTACAAAATGTTTATGTCTGCCCAAGTGTTTATGACTGAAGACATTCTGATTCTCTATCTAATCACTACTATAAGTAGGAAAAAAAGTAATTCTTTTACCATCTCACCTAAAAAAAAAGAAAAAAAGAAAATTAAAATTTATACTTATTTTATCTGTTTGCACACCACCCAGTGAGACTTGAGCTGGAAAAACAGAATCATTCTTGTCATGTTTGGTGAAAGTCCAAAACTTGTATTACTCTTGGAACAAAAACCAGGATGGATATTGAAAAAAAAAAAAAAAAAATCAGAAGATGCAGGAAGAAAGGAAACAAGAAGCAATGAAGGAAGAAAGGAAAGAAGGAAAATTAATTTCTGGGAAGAGTTTATGTAAAAGTAGATGGAAAATGTAGATTTTGAGAGTTGCTCAGAGAAAGCTAACCTGAAGAAGAACAGATTTCCTACTTCTCTCCAGATTTATTCTTACAATCGATTTCTGAAAAACTTTTATGTGGTAAAGTGTAATAGACTTGCTCTTTTGGGTGTATGTCTGAGTAAGTCACAGGGAAGTCTGGAGACATCTTTAAGCAGAGCTTTGAAGACAGACCATCATAGGATAATTCAAGTTGTAAGTGACCTCAGGAGCCCTAGTCCAACCTACTGTTCAAAACCGAGTCAGCTAAGAGGCCAGACCAAGTTCTTCAGGGCTTTGACCAGTCAGGTCTTGAAAATCTCCAAGGGTGGAGACTGCATCTTTGGGTAACCTTCCCCAGTTTGGTGTTGTCTGCAGACTTGAAAAGAGCACATTCCTTCGCCTCCTTCAGGTCATTGATAAAGCTGTTAAAATATACTATGATAAAGATACTGCAAATGCACCAGCGGAGAATTCGGTTTTGCAGGTTAACCTGTCCCTTCTCCAGTTAAGTTCCCACTTTACAAAAGCCCCTCTCTCTGCTAAGATGAGAGAATGGCAAGCAGAGAAGACAACCTGACTTCTACGAGCTTTCTGAGTGACACGCTGTGTTATCTCTCCCTGCCTTTATAAGCTTTCCTTGCGATGCCAAGAATGCTTTCTCAGAGCAGAGAATCAAACATCCTGCTGCAAGGTTTCATTTCTTCAGGCTTTACCCACTCTGCCTGTCAGGCCCAGCCAGTAGTTCCTGTCTCTCCCTGTCACATACTGTCCTTGTATTGTCCTCCAATTACAGCATATCTGTTACCATACAAAATAATCCAGGATCTACATTACTTCTGATGTTTGTCCTTACTTCATGTTCTGTCTGTGCTCTCTTTTCCTTACCAACACATAACCAATATTCTCTTTTATGCTTAATTTCTCGCTCCCTTTTATTCACCTTATTCACACTGACCTGCATTTGGAAATCCATTGAGGCATTTTAAGCGGGGTGTTTCCAGCAGTGAACAAGTGGTTTGTTTAAAAGAACTCCCCATGACTCTGCACCTGGACTTGAGAAATAATTAAATACTTTGTAAGTTTATTGCTGTTGAGA
Organism: Ibidorhyncha struthersii; assembly: GCA_013398815.1. Lineage (NCBI taxonomy): Eukaryota > Metazoa > Chordata > Aves > Charadriiformes > Charadriidae > Ibidorhyncha > Ibidorhyncha struthersii. The sequence goes on from VZSZ01000577.1 coordinate 387,569, forward strand.
AGACCGCACAAATAAGTCACAGCTGCCGAAGAAGTCACTGCATCTCCTTTAAAATACTTACACAGTCTCACTATCACATCTCTCTGATGTGTACTTTATTTTAGAATTTCAGGTGTCTTTAAAACCAAGTGTTGCTTACACTTTAGAGATGGACTTTCCCTCTTTTTCTTTTCTGTGGATAAGGCTTTCCAGGACAACAGCCTGGCCTTTCAGCTTCTCTATGTGTGGAAGGGAGCACACCAAACTACCAATCATGTTTTACCTATTAGGTAAATAAATAGAGACTTTTGGTGTCCGAGGGTGCTAATCTGGCAGCTTTCACCAGTGGTACAGTTAGCTGAGAAAATATATGTGTGTGAACAACAGAAATAATAACGTTTTCAGTGAAGCTTTGGCACCTCTTTTGTATGCTTGAAAAGAAGCACTACAAAGGGAAACTATTTAAAAATTAGATTGAGTAAAAAGCATGCATAAACTAGACTTTAGAAAATAATTTCCTCCTGTACAGCAGAACTATTGGTTCTCAGTTTTTTGGGGTGTGGTGCTGCTGCTGCTGCTTGTCCAGAGTTTTGTTGTCAGAAGAGCCTCATGCTAGCATCAAAATCAAACCAGAACCATTCCTTTTAATAAGAAAAATCTACCCAGGTTTGCAATTCAGCTGCCTCTTTTAAAATGTATGTTACAATTATTTTAAACATAAATCATTTTTCTTTTGTCCCTGTGGGCCTTTGTATCCTTTCTGCATTATCTTCCCACACCATTCCACAATCCCTTCTATTGTAAGTCTGCCCACAGCACCACAGGCTTTGTCCTGGTCATGCTGATAATATGCAAGGTTCCCTGTTGCTAATTCTGATTTCAATTAAGTGATACAGAAGGAGACTCTAGGGCCTTAGACAAAGGTCTCCTAAGAGAAGTCTTTAGCACACAGATTTTATCCCACCAAGGTATGTTATTATTTTTGCAGTGGGCTCTTCTGGACCAAGTTGCTTTGCATCTTTGTCTTTTCCTCTGCCCTCCTGAAATTTCAAACAGTTCAATGAGAGGCCAGAAAACAAAAAAAAGAAAAAGAAGAAAAACCACAGGAAAAAAAAAAAAAGTTGGAAGGCTCAGCAGTTCATACAAGAATCAAATTCTGTGACTAGATTAGAAGCAGAGCAATTAAGTTAATGTTATGACTGTTAATGACATTCACATAAACTCATTTAAGAAAAATCAATCTTATATAAAGGCATACAATATGATTAGATGAAGAATTGGAATATAATGTTTTCTCAACCCAGCTCACAGCATCAGACAAAGGGCCAGAGATGAGAAGCTTCAACTTAAATTAACATTGTTTCCCAGGAATTACCATGGACAAGACAAATACAATTATAAGCAAGTTACACAATCATCCCTAAAGGATCAGGAATAATGATCACTGATTTGGCATACGACATGATTATGTCAAGTGCTTATAACCTGCAGCTTTTCAAAAGCTTAATGTTGATAAACTTCATTATCTCCATTGTTCAGATGAATAAACTGACACGTGGAATGTGCAATAACCCAGAAAAAACAAAAAGTTGAGACTAGAACACAGCCCTTCTCAACTATTAATTGTAGCTCTTGTTTATGGTCTCTGTCTGCTTTCCCTTTGTGTTATCTACATTTTCTGCACAACCCAAGTGCTTAATTATAATAAAATGAAGGAACAAAGTCTACCATTTTTGGAAGCTCTTTACTAGAAACTTCTAGTTTGGTTGCTTTAATCTTAGAATAACTTACTATCATTAAAGAAAATCTTTCTAAGAATCACATACCTGAGTCAAACTTCTGTTTGTGAATAAAGTGTCTCGTCTGTACAGTGATTCTGCAGTGCTGCTTTGCCATCTGATTACTAAAAGCTGACACACACACACACACTTACACAAAGCAGGAAGAGCAACAATTTCTTTTTCCTGTTTATAGGTAAAATGGGATTTTCATCATGTACCTCAAGACAATTTTCTTCTACATTTTTCTGAAAGCACAATTTAATAAATATTTATTAATCCTTTTAACGCTTCCTATGGGAGAATGCTAATCATAGCTAAATCAAGTTTTTCCTCCCACCACCTGCTGAAAGTGGAAAAAAAAAATCAAGCAAAATGGAATTCTGCAATTGCTGATGGAGGGTAGTTCTTTCACTACAATCAATAAGGGAGGTTTCAAATCACAATTCCTTACAATATAAGATCATTTCTTTATTTTCCCATTTTGTCCACATTTTTTTTTTGTACTCTCTTTCTTTTTTTTACCTCACATTCATATACATTCTTTGGACTTTAATTATATGGACTGATATTGCTCAAACAGATTGCAACAAACTGATGGACTATGGGTCTTTGCCTTTATTTTTTAAAAGATGCAGTATTAAAAGCTGTTTAAATGGGTCAGACCCTTGGGTTTTCCTGAGGAGCTTAAAATCAACTTTCTGTATTGATGAACCTCCAATTTAACATTGTGTATGACCATATTTTGTTCCCTTCTTTTCATGACAGATAAAGTTACTATCATTGTAAAAATTCATGTGACATTCATTTGAGCTGAATGAGGTTAATTTGTGCATATGTAATTTTCAGCCATAACTACAGTTTTGAAAATCTGTTGCCTGTACTCACTGATAATGGTATTACCTTAAAACTATTTTCTAACAATATGTCAACTTTTTTTCCCCACTCTCTCTTCCGGGTCGTTTCCTTGAATCATTCTAGAGCAAAAGTCAGAAATTTTCAGGATGTAGAAATACAACCAGTTAAAAAAACCCCAAATAACAAAAAAAAAAACCATATCAAAACCCCCAAACAAATTAATCCCCCTAATGGCTTGGTGGATTAAAAATACCATTGTGTATTGTCAAGAGAAGATCTGAACTGGATAAAGGGAAGGAGGAAATATTAAACTAGGATTTATATTGTTTACACAGACTATGGTACTGCGGCAGGTAGGTTAAAGATGCTCCTACTTCTATTTACATCAAAGACAAAACATTTTTTGGACTTCACTTGTGCAGGATCAGGACCAGAGAAGCATGGACAGGCAGGACTGTGATAAGCTGTGGAGCCAAATGATAAATTGTATTTACTCTGCACTTGTGACCATCTCTCCTGCACTCTGGCCACCGATCCATCTCCCTTAGGGCTCTTTTTGACATTATGGGCCATGAGCAACTTTGAATACATTCCAATTTTCTTTCCTAAAGCAACATCTANAACCCAAAACTTAGGGAAAAAATGTTTCAGTCTTTTACTAAAGGCAAGTTTAGGGATCAATATTTTATCACTGGATCTGGACGACAGCTGTGGATGAATATGTACAAAGCACACAGTTCTGGACATTCAATAAGATTTAGACTAATGATCTAAATATTTAAAGGGTTGGAAACATTTTTTCAATGAATTGAGAAATTTGTCAAAATATTATTTAAGGCCAAAAAAGCAAACACATGGAATAAAATGTTTTGACCAAGCAGAATGAACATTTTTTGTTAGCTGGTGGAGTGATAAAGCTGAAAATGATGCAATAATCAACACATTTTGCTTTTTCCTTGTTTTGACTGAAAAAATATGCTTCGGTTTGTTCTCCTTGCTGTGGCTTGCAGACAAAATTCTTCCCTAATCACGCCGCTATGCTCCTAATTCTGTAAAGGTGTTTAGAGGAGCTTTACATAGTTGAAAATGGAGATTTCTGACTTTCAAATCAGTATGTGTGTTTGCATTTGGGCTTGTGAACTTCTACAGTAATCATATAGTTGGAAATTTAGGAACTTGTGAGTCCTCTGGAAAAAGAATCAGTGAAGATCTTTTGTTCCTTTGTGGTTTGGTTTGCTTATCTGTTACAAAGTCCAGATAAACAACACTTTTGAAGCATTTTGCAGAATCCTTTCTGAATTTCATGGGATATTATATCAACTATATGAGAGTGTATTTTCATGCAAAACATTAACAGCTGTTCATTTCAGAGTAAGTTTGTGCGTAGGCCTCATGAACGTTTATCAATAAAGCTTCACTTCATAAAATAGCATGTTGCCATTTATTGCTAGCTTTAATTATAACATTGTAAAGCAATGTTAATGTGAACTTCTAATACCCCTTCACACTGGATAAAACCTGTATGTTGCAAACCTGGTTTGTTCCACAGTGATTTCAGCTGGTTTTAGCTACCTAAGCAGCTTCCTAGCTAAGAAAAAGAAAATGTGAACTTTATCTCTGCTGTTGTTGGGATGAACTGAAGGACTGGAACATGCAGCACACAGAAACAGCTGTGGATTTTCTATCTCAGCAAAGATATACAACATTGTATGTAATATACTGCGTTCTTTCTACCTATGGCTCCTAAAATTTCAGGAATGCAGAATGTTTTACAAAGGTGAGTATAGTTAGATTTCATAGCACTATTTGATTCTCAGTGGTGCCACTACAGCAATTTTATGTCTGTACCTTATGTCTGTAGCTAGCAGTATGCTTTGAATATGTCTGTCTGGAAATCTATGCTTTGATTGCTCCTTTTTTTCTCCAACCAGATAAACTGGTCTCTAAATGTATCCTCCTTGTACCAAGTGGTCAATGACTCCCCCAAAATAGTAATTTCTAACAATGGTCAATCCAAGATGACCTGAAAATTAAACTTTAATTCTCTGATTTCAAACCACATCAGTTTAAGACTGGGATAGTATATCACTCTCCATCCATGACTCTGTTGTTCTGATTTCTTCTCAAATCCTTTTCAGAAATTCTCTGCACTTACACATACAAGTTCCTTTGTTTTCACACTGAAGTTCAACAGAAGCTCATTCTGAGCAATGTTAGAGAGAATTTCAATGGTCCAAATTCCTGACTAAGGTGTAAAGGATAAACAACTGCACAGCATTTTCTGGAGTTTTGGTCAACTGTAGAAGAAAACCAGGGGAAAAAAAAGACAATACCCTTCTTTCAGCTCTATAGTAGTTGTCTTATATTTAATTATATGTGAATTTGTGTTCATATAATAAAAACTATGTGTTCAGATCTTATGGACCAGTTTTGTTCTTTTCCAAATTCCATCAAATGAGAATCCAGAAATGGTCATTGTGTGTTTTGTGCTATGGTAGCATTTTACTGTTTTAGGAAGAGATCCCATTAAGTCATTTCACATAAGAAAGCAAACTCCTGCCAGATGAACCAGTAATCTAGCAAACGGATGTTTTCCCAATTTTGCAGTTCACTTTGGTGAATGAACTTCTCCTTCTTGACATTGTGTTGATATAAGAGTACTTGCCCACGGTCATCACTTACCAAGGTGCTGTTTAGGACATAGCGAATTGTTGCTTCTAAAACATGGCTGCATGGTTTATCAGCTAAGACGTGGCAGACTGGGGTGACGGGAAAGCACAGATTTCGAGTAGTAGGTTCATTCCACAAAACATTATTTGCAAAGCATAAGACTGAGATCTAGAAATAAAGGAGAATTAAATATGTAATGAATGGGCTTTGTCACTGAGAATACTACCAAATAGGTTTATAATCCTGAAGAACAGACATGCATATCTGAAACACTAATGTCTGGAAACTCTCAGATTCACCAACTGGAAACTCACAGATCACCAACACAGATACACAAAGCATACGAACAGTATACAAACATTATATACAAAGTATACAAAGATTTACAAGCATTAAACAAGTTTGTTGATGTGTTCATAAAACCCATATTTCATTTTCCTCACAGGTCTTTTTCACAATAAGAAAGTATCTTCTAATGTTAATGAGTTATTATATGCAGCTACTACATGTAGTGAAGGCTTTATTCATTTTTTCACAGACAACTACAATATCTTCTATATCTGCCTGAACAGTTATTCCCAGAAACTCAGAACTGTGCATTAAATGTGCTGAATGCCTTCTGTACTGTTGTACAGAGACAAAGGACATTTCCTTTTGCTGCAAAACCAAGGGTCTGCTTCTTGAGGACAAAACGAACCCTAAACAAAGAAACCGTCCTTCATATTAACTTCTGCATTCTTTTATTACTCCTATGTCTTCCTCACAATGCTGCTTCCTCTATCTTTTCTTTTTCTTCATAGTATCTTTTCTCCAAAAAGCAGTCCTTGCTGATCTGGTGGGGACTGGACAATTAAAAAGTTTAGAGAAAGCAAGTAAGACTTGTAAGAAATTAATACAATCTGTTTTATTACTAAATATATAGGATTAAACTTCTCACACACTTTTTACCAATCCCCACCAGCACCACCAGAAATAAATGTTTGAATGACAGACTGCTCCATAAAATCCTGCAACTAAGCTTACAATCTCTGGCACCAACCATAAATTCAAAGTGTGAAATGGGATTATTTCATTTGCAGTGAATTAGTGTCTGTGTTAATAGAGTTCTAAATATATAATCACATAAATGCCAGAAAGAAAAATCTTAAACAGGCTTTCACTGTGCAGTTATTTCCAATGTAGACTCAGGAAACCAGCCAGGTCCATTCACCTCTGGGAGCAGTGCTTCAGATTTCTCCATGGTTGGACTTTCTGTCTAATATTCCATGCAGAAAAACAGGCAAGTCAAGGGTTTTATCAAGCTTTGTCAGATCTCTTAAGTATCATAACTTCCTCCATTTTTTTTCTGTCTCATTTTTGTATAGTGTAGTGCAGATGCCAAACAGAGGGTCTTCAGGTGCTGTTTAATTTGAACCACAGCCAGCTTCTCAGACAACATCTCAAGAGCGATAGTTCTCTACAGGTAGGGAAAACAAGCTTCAACATTCTTGGTTTCTTGAACTTGAGCCAGATCTGTCTGTGAATATCTTGCACAACAGAGTGGAGTTTTATTTAAACAATACACTTCAGGAATTCACAGACCTTGATCGGTATGGGTTTTCTTGTGCTAAAGAGAGCTGGAAACCACTGTTGTCTCTTGAAAGACTATCTGAGGTCGTAAGTTGTCAGCCTGTGTGAGGCAGTTAGTTGAGTTCTTCTGAGCTGATTAAAGTGCTAAACTCTGAAATGCTGTGTTCCAAAATTGTTAAGCATCTGATTTCAACCCTGAAGTGCACCACAGTTCAGGCAAAGCTGATATTTTCTCTACTCCTTCCTCTTTTTTGTTATGCATTATCTTACATATATATACTCATGTATATTTATAAATTTAAATCAACACTGGAAGGTCTACAGAAAGGAAATTCTAAATTACTAACTACTAATTACTTGATTACAAGTATTATGGGAGGAAACCAGATTATATATACATTTCAGAGAGAATGAAAATTAGTTTATAAACAGCTATATGAACTAATATCTGATTTTTTATTTCTGTTTAAACTAGTGAATTATGTCTTTGTGAGGCAAACATTTTATTGAACATTAAACAAGTGAGGTAAGTGATATAATTGTTGGGGGAAAAAAAAAACAACTAGTAGAAGAAAAAGCAAAATCAGACAGACTTCTGTTTCAAAGGTAGTGGTGGAAAATGAGTTCACAGAATTTACTAGCTAAATTTTCTGAAAATTTGGTAAACACGTGATTCAGTTCTGTTTCGATTTTATGGTCATTTTCTATGTGTGTATTTAAACTTATATATTGATGGCAGGAAAAAATGCTGATGAGAAAGAAATAAACAAATACTACTAGATTTACAAGAAGGAAATTCTAAATTGCTAAGTGCTAAGTACTTGATTATAAGTGTTTGGGGGATGCCCAGATTCTAAGCCTTTACTCCCCCAAAAACATCCTACACACATTTTTACACAATAAAAAATAATTAACACACAATCTGGATGAAGAAAATGTTTACACATTGTTCTAATTGTCATTGGTTTGAATGGAATGTTAATTCATTCCAAAGTGTATTGCTAAATCAGGTCCACGCTAAACTTTAGAGACTAAATATACAGAATGATAAGTTCATGAACAAGCCATACATGAAGATTTACATTCTAAAAATAGTCTATGAACAGTTTTTAAGAGCAAACATTCAAAAAATGCCATTTGATCTGTTCATGAACAGAGAGCCAGGCAAAGCTAATTAAATAACTATTTCCTTAAGACCTACAGGGTTGAAATACAGTATATTTTTTCTGGTTTTAGTTGATCTTATTTCACAAGTAGAGAAATTCCAACTACCTATGTGCAAATATATGTATATACTTACAAGGTTAGGTATTCAGGTCATCGTTACAATTTGTTCTAAAGTTTCTTATTCAAAACTGTCCTGATGTACTTTTAAAATTATACTTAGTGTTTGCATTGTAAAACAGTAATGTGAAATAGAACTGTAAAAATTATTCCACAGATGGGATCAGTATGCTAAAAAGACTCCCATAGTCCATTTCTGTTGCTGACTAATAGTTTGTCACAGCCCCCTTTACATTTCATTTTCCTGTCCAATGATGCTTCTCTCAAAAAAATCCCAACACAATAATTCAATTAAAAAATCCCTAAGTAAAGAAAGTTTTCTTGGTAGACATACCGAAAATTTTACTGAAAGAGAGTGTTAAAGGCCAAGCGTACTGATGGCCAAGTCTACTAAATTATTTGAGTCTGAAGACAGAAATCTTTGGATAGATGCATTCTTACTGGCTTTGGATCTAGTTATATATGTTGGTTTGTGAAAAAAAATATATGTATTTTTCTTCTGGTATTGAACTGCAAATAAAATATCTCCCAGTTTTTCTGATCTCTTGCAGGTAATCGCTCACAGCTATCCAGGGCAAAATTGTCTGTTTAAGAATAAAATGCTATACCTGAGGTTATTCCTTTACAGTAAATTGAGAAACCCTGTCATATCTAAATGTAGCTCCCCTCATCATAAAAAACAGCCCTAAAACACTGCTGAGCAATTACATGTTAAAAGTGCCTATTTCTCTCCTCTGACTACAAACGTAAGTCTAGTATGCCTAGTCCAAGTACTGAGACCAACATGGTATGATCTAAAGTTAAGTGACATAAAACAAGCTAAATTTTTTACTTGGTTTCAAAATCAAGGAGAGTTTTGGCAGTTTAAGCACATTTTTAGATAAATACTCCTTTTATCAAGACAGTTTTACAATGTCTGGATTTCATTATTCCATTTGATTTAAGATCTGAAGTATACTGCTGCCAGTAAGATCAGAATTAGCCTCTAGAATAAGTTTTTACTGAGAAAACATTGAATGCTCTCTACCAAATACAGTTTTTCACTTTATAATCCTCCTACAATATGAAGATTATCAAAAGCATCATCATTATGAATGTTCTTTTTTTTTTCTTGAGAAATTAAGAGAAAAATATTGCTTTCCAATCTTGGAGAGACCAGTCATTCTAGCAGACATGACTAAACACAAATTAAGAATCTATCCTGACCAAGTAATTACATTTTTGCAGGTGAAATTCAGGTCTCAGTCTGTCCTAGCAAGCACTTCATTTTGATGAAGGTTTAATTTATCACACATTTCTCAATAGAATAATCTTTAATTATTCTGAATTCTACCATTAATCAAAACATTCAATGTCAACATTAATTTTTTTTTTACACATCTTCTGATTCAGTCTACTCCAGAAACTTTCTGCAGTATTTTTCTAGATTTCCCGTTTCCACTAGCTGTTTTTTACAATACATATCCAACAAATGACAACTGAATAAAATGACACTACCTCCCAAAGAATAGGGACCTTATAAAAGTTGTACTTTCCTTTCTGGTGTAGGGTAGCACTATGGAGCTTCCTTGTATTATGTAACGTATAAAAAAAAAGCAAGCATGGTAGGAATTAAATATGTGAAAGCTCATGAAAAGGGAGATCCTCTGAGATTTCCAAACCAGTTTTGACCTCAGAAGTTTTCAAATGTCCCAGCGTCTCTTTAATCCCATCCTCCAAGTCTTTACGTATATGTCCAGCATTAGTCAAACCCTATATTTTATATTTAGTTAGAAAATGAGACTATGAGACATACCGTAATTAAAAGATCAAGATTTTATTGTGTGCATAGGAGAAAAAGGTCCTTTGTGCTTTATATGTTCTGTAGGGATTAGCCTTTTCACAGAGAAGTGTAAGAAGACTGCAAGGTTTCAATTAAAATTTCTTCCTATGGGTGTTTCACAAAATACACACTGTGTGCGGAATTTTATTGACATGAAATTCTGGAAATAGGTGTATTAAAGCTGATGGGATAGGACAAGTCTTATGAACAATAATTCTGTCATAATGAGCCATGATAGAAGCAGCACATTACTCCTAAAAAAAGCTGCGCTCACACATCATGCCTCTCTTTCTGTCTACTTTCTTGGAGGTCTTCACTGGAGGAAAATGACTGGCCTCATTTCATAATGATATATACTCTGTTTTCCTGAACAGAAGCAGAAAGAAATAACAATGGAAGGCTAATATCAGATTAAGTGGTCAATAACAAAGTTTCTGTTTGTGTTCCACAGTACCGCTTTATTCAGAGACAACTTTCTAGGGTTCAGATCAGCATTTTTCCTGAGTTATTTCATTGTACTGAGTTATCCCAGAGTATGTTGTAGAGTTTTTAGAAGCAAAACCACAATATGTTATGTCCAAAACCAAACAGCCTCGTTAAGATGAGAAAACTGCGTGGTTGATTATAGTTCCTCATAACGGTCATCACTGAGGAAAAAAGTAAAATTTAATTACATAAAATTCATGTGCTGTTACGTTCTGGTGAGCTAGACTGGAGTAGGATCTCAGACAAAATTCATTCCATACTTGATAAACTTTTATTTGGATAAAAGGTTAAATAATTTCTTGCCCTGTTCATATGTCCTCTGACATTGTGTCAGACAGATATCTCTAAATTATTATCTCTTGTCAAAATTTCAGAGCATTTATTTTGAGAAATTTAGGGCTATCTGGAGCAATACATCAGACTGAGATTTTCACAATCATAATTATACACATGAAACTTCAAAGATCCATCAGATATCAGAGGCCAGATCAAGCTGAAGAAACTGGAAAAACTGCTGGCACGTGCAAAAATAGAAATGAAGAATGTATATATAAACAGTTCATTGTACACTAGTGTAATTGTGATCAATTATTGCAGCATTAAACCACTTTCAGTGGCTTCTCTGGCTTTGAAGACCTACCTTACCTGTGTAGCTATTGCTTAATTGCTTTCAAGACATACTTTAAAGGATACAATATTCCCTTTAGAGATAAAGAAAGAAAAACAAGGATAAATTGGCATGAAAATTATCCTATATGGCCCAAGGGAAACCCATTATATTGTAAGCAAATCAATTCCATTTGTTTTCCTTTCCACTGATGTATTTTTAATGGAAGTGTCCTGCATCTTAACGGGTATTAAGTGATGGAGAGCATTTGATGCTACATTTAGCAATGAAAGAAGTCAGGTGGCTCAAAGGAAACCAGTCTGAGAGTCAGCTGAGAGGCAGAGGACACAGACGCAACGTATGGGAGCAGAAAGTAAATAAGAAATCATAAATGTCTTTCCATATTTTCTGTCATTTAATTTGATTGCAGTCCCCTCCAGTGAGTTTAAGAGGTTTGAAAATTGTTGAGACAGAACACCATGCTGAAGGGCTGCACTATTAACAAACTAAAAAATATGGATGGGAAAGGGTAGAGACTACAAATAGTGAGGTAGAGAGCTGAGGAGGAAGGGAAGACGTTCTTCCTCGGCCAGTGCATGATACAGAGAATAAAGGCTGAAAAGGACACAGAAATAACAGGAAGAAGGGAAGAAAATATCAGGACACTGACAAAGCAACATACAATATGTGGAGAATATCAAGGATCAGAAAAAATAAAATTGAGTCATAAATGTCTTTTGCACTATTGGTTTGCATTTCATAGTAAAACCATGAAGGGATCAAAACCTTACCTGGAATAAATCTGTGATGGTTCACTTTGATGCAGGTATCTCCAGTTTACAGTAGTAGAGATTGTGACCCCAAGGTTTTGGAAGAGAATTAAGGATTTGCAAATAAATAAATAAGAATGCAGTCAGTTTCACTGCAGTCATCATTTGAAAAAAAGTGACACCTATGCATCATCCATGACTTTGTACATGAAAAAATACTCAATGGTTCCAGTTTTAAAATAGACAAAGAGCTAATTCCTGACAGGAGAGGGCAGGGGGCACGGTCCTCAGGGACAGGCTTCTTTAAAAGTAGTGGTTTTGGTAACTTCTGACTGAGATGTAAGTGTGGGAATCACTGAAGACATATCTTGCTTCCTTTGTCTCACTTTAATTGGTACTATGCTAGTCATCTGAAATGAATATAAAAACGTAGCACCCTTTTACTCCCAAAAACTGGAGGTGTTGCTACACAGTGAAGGGGAAATTCTAATTGTAGCTGTTCTGTAACTTCTCATATATCAAACCAGAGCAATCTTACCATAAACAGCATTATTACACTTGTGCACCAAAGTCAGTCACCGAACACGGAGGTAAAAAAAAATGAACCATCAGGAGTGAAGGATCAACACATAAGGCAGATTTCCTAATGTTTTGTTCAGTTTAGTTTTCAAATTTTTTCAAGCGATGGTGCTTTCTGTCTTTCTTGGGAAAGCTGTTCTTCAGTCTAATATATCTCAGCAGGACACATCTTTTTTGCATGGAGTGTTAGTATGGCAAGGTTCAAGCTTACAATGTGTTGCCTACTCATCACTGTAAATCCACGGGTGCATACTTGTAGTTTTTCTTAGCTGCACTGCAGAGAAATGGCAGTTCTGGTCTGGAGTACGAATGATCACACAGAAATAAACTATTGCACTGCAAATTCAGTGCAGTTCACTCCTTACCAACTCTCCCACATACAAACCATAAAGCCAAAAGATTCTTCTACTCAGCTACGGTCCAGCAAAGTTATCATCATCAAAACTCTTCCCATTACAAAAACACTGAAATACATTCTTATATGAGCTTTTCCTAACCTATTTTCTCAGAGTGCCTTTTACAAAGATGTTAATTCTGATTAACAATAAGTCACTGGCTTTTCAATCAAAGATGGATGGAATCCATAATATCTGCAAAGAGGTGGCCAGGTAATTTACAATAAGTTTACTTAAAATAAATACCCAAACAATAAAAAATGAAAGGTCTTAATATATCTCCGAAAAATCCTACTCTTTCATTTGAATAAGCAGCTCATTTATGAAATCCACGTTTTTGCTACTATATACTGAGGTTTCTAAACACGTAGTATGTCTTGGTGTCTATTTGCACTTTTTGTTGCGCTTTTCAAACATCAGTTTTAACTCAGGAAAAAAAAAAATAACACTGATGAAATTCTAGCTATTTCATATTGTGAAATCTTGAATCACAATCTTAGTGCAAGATTTGTTGACCAGCCATGTTAAACTTTCACGGTGTTTACTTATGTAAGTGTGAACCTTCAGAAGCTTTTCTGGTGTATAATTTGAAAATGATGGATGCATGGTCTAAGCATTTGAATCTATTCCAAAGCATTGTGTTTATACTGACTCTTTTCCAAACCCAGGTTTTCTGATCACACACTGGCAAAGATATACAAGGTAATAAATGTATATTGTATCTGCTGCTACTGCCTGCCTACCCAAAAAAACATATAGAATTGCAGTACTGTTTCCCCCTGGGTAATAACATAAGTTAAGGTTCTCATGGAATAAAAAGTATTCACAAATGCTGGATGTGGATCCTTTCATCACTTAGATTTTTCAAGGCAGAGTCCTGGACTGAATAAAAGAATGATAAGGAAAACATGCCTTTTAGGAACTTATGTGACAATAAAAGTTAAATAATATGGTCTCATACAAAATAAAATCAAAGCTCATCTTGTTTAGCTGCAGCTTGCCCTGTCCTAAGTAGTTTTTTTATGCTTATACTCTGAGGAGCTATTCAGAATATTTTTGCTATAAGGACTACCAAGCAGTAGAGCAGGTTGCTCAGAGAGGCGGTGCAGTCTCAGTCTTCAGAGGTTTTCAAGACCTGACTGGACAAAGCCCTGAGCAACTTGGTCTGTCCTCATAGCTGACCCTGCTTTGAGCAGGAAGGTGAGCTGGAGACCTCCTGAGGTCCCTTCCAACCTGAATAGTTCATCAGCTCTGTGAATCTCTGAATTTTCCATAATGCAATGTACTCATTGGTTGTAACAGTTCTGGATTTAGTTCAAATCACCTGATCCTTCTTTAACCAAATGATCTAACTGAAAGTCAGTACAAGCTACTATTCAGCATCCTGCATGATTGAAAGCACGGTCAAGATTCAGAGCTACCTTTAGGATTCTATATATGTTGGCTTACAGCAGCAGCTAGCCTTACTTCAATTTTTGGTTTGCTGTGCTAAATTGATAACATGATACTTGTTTTGTACTCTTCTGTGAGGTAAAGAGCTAGCAAAGAAACTCAAGATCTAGAGCTGTTAGAGATGACTTGGTCAAAATTTCCTTTATGAAAGAGGAAGTCACTGTACACTCATTTAAAAGAAGACTTAGAGTGATTCTTGCTCAGAAAGCCATTTCTTTCAAGCCAATATAATGTTTATTCTTAGCCCATCTCTCATAATTGTCTTGAATTACGGAAAATAGATTTCTGAAACACAAATCCCACTTTATTTGTGTGTTTTAACCTTTATTCATTGTTACTTATTAAATATATTGACTGTATTAAAAAATCAAACAAAACAGAAATGAACAAAAATAAAAAACTATGACTACACATACACTTCCTGCATTAGATCATGAGACAAAAAATATGTCTGTGTTCTCTAAATTTTAATTTTCTTCAGCAATCATAAATTGTAAGGGGAAGAGACCAAGAAAATCCTGGGTCCCACTTCCAAAATTCATACCAAAATAGTATCTGTGGAAAGACTTAAGTCACTGGGGTTTGTTCATGAATTTCACCCTCTGTTCATTAATTCCTTCCACTTTATAATTAAGATCTGTCCCCAGAGAAGGTTTCTCCAGTGAAGGGTAGAGAAGCATTTGGAAGTAGCATTTGTCAGTGTACTGTGAGTAATGAAAAGATTTAAATATCCAGGGCCGACACAATAATATTTTAATTTGTCCTAAAATCACATAAGAACACAGCATACAAAGTCTGTTCCTCTCTCATGTCTGCTTTTTATCAGAGATGGGGGAGGGAAATACAATAGAATGTTCAGAAATCTTCTCTTCTAATATATATTAGGACTTTCTCTTAATGTGTCCCAAAAGATTAACTGCAACAATTCACAGATGTTTAATTACTTGAACAACTTGCCGTCTTCCTTCTCTTCATTTCATGAATGTTAACTGTTTCAGTGCCTCACTTATCCTGAAATTATATATCAGCCCACAGTCAAATGTCCAGTGCTCCAAAATAGGAAACAATCTAATAAAAAGTTCAGCCAACAAAACTTCCAAAGACATTAAATCATTTGCTGAAAGTTACGAATAATTTTTCTTCTTGCTGAATGCAACTTTCACTGTTACTACATTTAAAATTTATGCACATAAATTAGTCTCAATGGGAACTAGTTACTTTTTTCCCAATTGTTTTTCATTAGGTGGAAAAAAGGGACTGTCCCCCACCTCTAGTCAGCAAATCTTGTATACACTGTGCATTTGTACAGAATTATTCTAAATAACTTATCAACAATTCATAAATAACTTCTATCTTGGACCACCTAACAATAAAAAAAGAAATGTTATCAAAGATATGTTCCATAATCAAGTCAAGACGTAATCTTTCAACAAGTGGGGTTGTCGCCTCCATATTATATTTTCTGTTTTATCCTTGCAATCACACAAATACTACAATAAAACACTGTTATTTGGATGGCTAAACTTCATATCCTTCCTAAGTCTTTTAAAATCAACTCTTTTGAGAATTAGAAATTAAAATAAATCTAAAAAGACAAACACACTGCATATTTTTGAAAATCAGTGACTGAACCATACAGTTAAGTTAATGTGTCTCATATTGCCACAAGCCCTTTATTCGGGAGTCTGAGGAACACTGCAGAATGCTGTCAGTTACATGTCTTTATCTGAGCGCTGTAGAGGTCAGTTAGTAAAGGAGAGGAATGTTTGGGTAAACCATTTTAAATATTTCAAGCCCTTTGATCTCCCTAGGGAGAGGGTAAAGATATGTATAATATTTCAAAACTGAGGTGAATGATGAAACACAGAGGACAATTACAACTAGGAGGAGTGTAAAAGTGAAAACAGTCATTTGAAGCAGTTACAGGCACTGATAAAGCGGCAGTTTATCTAGCCAGAGCATGAAAACATTATTCCAGAATCCACTGCTATATTACAATTGGAGAATTTTAGGTTGTGTGAGGAAGAACTTTGCACATATATGTGTGTATATATTTTGTCCTTTTTTTTCCTACTTCATTTCTTCATATTGGCTGGATTCAGCAAATAAGGACAGGCATCGGCTTTTTAAATTTTTTTTTGACAGTTCGAAACAAGTTTAAAAAACCCAATAAGATCAACAAGGAACATACAAGTAATTACATATAACTATACAGGTTTAACTTTATAGATTTTTTTTTTTATGGACCCTTCCCATGATCTCAGTCTTTGGTCTGTATTTCCTTTCTCTTCATAGCCCTCTTCTGCCTCCAAGAACATACTCAAGATGTATTGTTTTAGCACTCCTCATTTTGTCCACAGAATTCAATAATATTTAATTGACTAGCTTGTACTTACCCTTTGAATTCAACTACTGGGCAAATTTTACAGCCGTACTTTGTTGTCTAAAAGTTTTGGAGCTTTTTGACATTCAAAGCGAGAATTGGAGACTGGATGCCCAGAAAGAGAACAAAATTTTGTAGGTCAGCCTATGTCTTGATGCTGAAACTCAGCTTTCTAATTGCTGCAGACTCCAAATCATTGGTCCTGATTCATTGCTACCTTTTGTTTAAATACTGTACTTTAACAATGTTCTAGTATATTTGTTCGCTTCTTCCCCATGGCAAAGAAAATCAGTGGACATCAAACTGAAATATTATCCTGAAGCAGTTTGCCATGAAATATTCCCATGGTGTGCAATCAGATGCTTCTATAAATATGCAGAACTACAAAAATCAAGGAATGACACTATACCAATTAAAATTCAGCACATGCTACATCTGTTCCCCCCTCCGAAGTTTACTTCGTTCAGAGTATTTCTACAGCAGACGTAGTACTAGATGATTAATACATCAACCTCACAGTATGAGAGTTGGTTTAGTTATGAAATACATGAAAATTATACAAATGTTTCTGCCTTAACCTCTTCATTTAACATTTCTCCATATGGCAGATGAGCCACAAAATCTGGTGCAAAGATTCTGAATTATTGATACATTCCATGCCACAAATGGAATTTGTAGCAGGTGTGCTTGAAAGTCAAGGAAACGTGAGGAAAGTAAGTTAAATCTATATTGTACATACTATATAATGCTAGTTTCCAGCACTTATTCTGGAGCAAAATTCATAAACCTCTAGTTAGTGATCAATAAAATCAGAGAAACAACCTAAACTAACGTTTAAAAGGGAAAGCTTGTGGACNTTAATACAGGTTCTGACAATTTTTAGAAAACATTGAAAGATCTCTTCTATACCAGAAAAAATCTTACCAAACCAGACGAGTCTAAAGCTCTCCTGGTGTATTTTTTTCAGCCTGGACAAAGAAGACTCTGGGGAGACCTGATTGCAGCCTCCCAGTACATGAAGGGGGCTTATAAGAAAGGTGGGGACAGACATTTTAATAGGGTCTGTTGCCATAGGACAAGGGGTGATGGTTTTAAAATAAAAACACGTAGATTTAGGCTAGATATAAGGAAGAAATTTTTTATGATGAGGGTGATGAAACACTGGAACAGGTTGCCCAGAGAGGTGGTAGATGTGCCATACCTGGAAACATCCAAGGTCAGGTTGGATGGGGCTCTGAGCAACCTGATATAGTCGAAGGTGTCCCTGCTCATTACAGGGGGATTGGACTAGATGACCTTTAAAGCTCCCTTCCAACCCAAACTATCCTATGATTCTATGATCTCTTAAGTGTGCAGCACTTATCATTGCAGCTTATCATAGGCTTGAGTGAGAAAGCGAGTCAGCACTCCTAGCTTCATTTTCACTTCAGAAGTTTGTCATCTTCAAATTTAGTTTCACTCAAAGAAAAATAGTTATATGTATTAATCACATATGAATAGTGATTGTGAATATTTTAGAGTGAAATGTAAGATTCAACATGAGAAGAAGCTTCATGCTGAAGCAGTTCTTTTTTACATATTGTATCTGGAGTCAGCTTTGCTGGAGCAGGCAAGCTGACTGTGTGGCAGTCGGTCCTGAAAAAAAGTAGACATCTGTGCCTGACAATCTGTATACAAGAGTGAAAAAGCAGCACAACCAAGTTGTGAAAACAGGGGACCAAATTATGAGAAAACTTTGTTTTCATTACATCCAACCTCCTTCTACCCCCTAGTGTCCTAGCTGACCTCTGATAGCTGTGCTGATGTAGCTTTCACAGCCTCCCTCAGGAGTTTAGCCATTTGCCCCGTACAGTTCAAAATCTTTTCTTAATGTCTAGCCTAAACATTTCCTTCCTTAGCCTCAGGTCACTGATCCTTGTCCTACATCTTCTGAGACTGTGAATAATTCCCTGCTTTCAATTTCCACTGCTGTATTGAAGGCATGAGACTGAGAGCAAAAAAAAAAAGACAGAAAAAGAGAGGAAAAAAAAGGTCTCCTCAGTCTAAAAAAAACATCAGTTCTCCCACAGACTGTGAGTTACAACCGGGTTGTCAAGGTTTTTAACCTTCCAGTTTTATCAGAAAGCTATAAAGAAGCCCAACCTGTTGTATAGTACTATTAAGGTAGCACTACCCTGGATTAAACAAAAACAATCAATAGACTTGGGTTGTCAAACACTGACAAGGAACCTTTTCCTCTCTCTTTCTCTTTCTGCTTACTGGATGGGAACCAGCCAGCACAATATACTGTAGCCTAAAAGAGTTTTTAATGAAAATTCTTGCAATGTAAGCTTGAACATTTCTGTTAGGGCTAAAAAAAAAGAGGATAAAGTACTCCTTCATAAATTTATGTGAGGCAATTAAAATGCATTTCCACATTGTATAAACAGATGACAAACTGCTTGTTTCAAAAAATAACACAGGGATGACTTGAACTACAGAGTTTAAAGAATTAACCACTTGCATTAGGATGCCAAGGGCTATGGAAATCTGAGTCAGATCACAGAGGTAATGAACCGCTAGGCATACTTCATTATTCATAACACTGGGCAGGCAATCGGGCAAATACTGTAAAACATAAATCACTAATACCCGATTTATTGCTACCAACCCCCGCCTCCCCCCCTCAAAAAACCCAGCCACCCAAAAACCCCACAGCCCCACACAGTGGATTGCAATTAATCTGTATTTTTTATTCACTCAACATTTTACTTGAAAAGTTTCATCTATAGCAAAACTCTACCAAGTATTTGAAACAACAAAGAAAGTAATCACCCCCAAACTGAAAATAAATCCCAAAGCAACTGAGGAGCACATAAGAAGTTATTCTGTATATATTTTTGTACATCTCCTCATTTATCAGGCTCTTCATAGGCAATTGTGCTTCCCATGTTCATGAGATACTGTCTTAGCCCATCCTATCTAGCAACAATGTATCAGCATACAGTTGGTTTAATTAAAAAAAAAAAAGATAAAAGGTTTTGGTTTATTATCTTCAATGTATTGTAGGGTTGTGGTACAAATATATTCTTATGGCACAAATACATGTTCTGTTGCTGTGGTTTGTTATGGTAGACAGCTGATACAGTTGAATAGGGCATGACACATCAAAACTTGAATTTTCATGAAGTGCAGAGGCATTTACACTTTGTGCCCAATGTTTAATTTCATATTACAATTTTCCTTCATGAGGTTCCTTTGTACAGGATTCAACTCAGATTTCAACTAGTTTCCTCACCCATCTCTGTCAAGGTCTGTGGCACATGTTTGCCTCAGGCTGTTCCTAAACTTGTCAAAGTGTTGGTAGGATCATGTGCAGAGATGTACTCTGGGACAAAAATGCCACAGAATAAATTTGGTTCTGGTGATTAGATAGTTGTTTAAAACTGTTCATCTATCATTCTCTTGTTTCATTCATTTTAAAGGGCAGTGCTCATTATTTTTTAAAAAAACCAAACCTACTCCCCCAATAAACTTGAAGTTTAAATGAAGAGAAGCTCACACTGAACAATCACAAATCAGTTTAAGCCTATGCATTATACCGTATGCTGCATTAACACTTTGATATGGTTAGATGTATAACTATTTAAGTGAAACAGGAAAACCTAAACAGCAAGCATATCAAAGCAAACGTATTTTGTCCTTGCTGGAAAAAAGGACTGAGGTATTTGAAACACTGTCTCAATATTGATTTTTTTTTTTTCTTTTAGAATGTCTAGGTTACTCAATTTAATAGTCTTGGACTTTCATGACACTTGACCCTTTACCAGGGATGAGTTGGACTTAACAGGACTATTTTGGATCTTATACAGGAGGTTTCCCATTTTAATATGGATCCTATCCACCTCCACATGTACCACTAACAACAAAGAAAAAAACAACTTAATTTCTTTCTAAGATTAATATGGTAAATTAACCATATTGAAACTGCTTTTTGATGGGTTCCCAGTTAAGCTCTGAGTAGGAGAGACACTGTAATGCACAAATTAAACCTGTATTTTAGAGACTTTTTCTTTCCTCTAGTTATGCAGAGATAGCTTTATTTTGGTTTGTTTGTCGTTGCTTTTTTGAGAGTGCTTAAGTTCCAGTTTGGAGAGATGGAACATTTTGAAAAAAACTCCACAGACTATACTGAGCATATGGGAACATATTCTGCATCCATCTTTCCTCATGCACTTCTACCTCAGACCAATAACGGGTATAAGAGACAGCTGGATGAAGTTCACTGTTTCCTCCAGTGAGAAAGGATAGAAGTAACATTACTTGAAAATCAACTTTCTTCTGATGCCCGAAAAGCAAAGAGGAAACCTTAAGCTGCTATGTGATGTGAAAGCCTGATCACAAGTGAAGCGTTCTCAGGCATTTCTTTCCACTCCTGTTACACCCAGCCTGCAATAGCTGACCACAATGACATCACCAGTAGTGGAAACTGATGAAGCAGCTAACATAACATTCGCTAAACCAGTGTAAACATTGATGGATGCTCCAAAGGATGTTTTACATTTGCTAGCCTGAGATCTGTTTTATTACATTGACAAGGGTGACCTTTAAAATAATGTATTTGCTATAAAAACAAAGGGGAAGGAAACTCTTTATAACCTGAATTTATTGCCTATAAAATCACTTCCCAGCAAGAAGCCTGATTACAATCAAAATATCCCACCAAAATGAAAGTTTACCTGTGATCAATTTAATGTGGTAGTAAAATCCTAATTATGGGCAAAAACACATTTAAGGTTTGTAGTATTGTCTATAAAATCTACATGGAAACTAACATTCAGTGATGTGTAGCACATATGGGTAAGCAGATGGCTAAAGAATTATTTTTAAAATCGGGTCTTTTGCTGACAAAATATAGAATTGGTAGAGTATGATCAGAAAGCTGAGAGGTTATTTATGGGACTGTAAGCTCTTGTGCAGTAGGTGGATTCCTCCTTACTAAACAGCAGATAAAACAGAATATTGTGCACAGAGTAATCAAGAGGCAATGCTTTTAGCAACTACACCTTCCAATACGTTGACAAGTTCAGTTTGGGGAGTAAATTTGTTCTGTGTTGGGTGTTTTTTAGCTGATTTTTAAAAGTAAAATTTTTCTAGGTCCGGACACCTAAAAGCCTGAGTTAACACAACTTTGATTTTTTGCTAACTTCTAGTCTAAACTAAAAGCT
The DNA here is from genome assembly GCA_013398815.1 of Ibidorhyncha struthersii. Taxonomy (NCBI): domain Eukaryota; kingdom Metazoa; phylum Chordata; class Aves; order Charadriiformes; family Charadriidae; genus Ibidorhyncha; species Ibidorhyncha struthersii. The sequence continues at coordinate 409,408 of VZSZ01000577.1, forward strand.
AAAAGAAGTACAGAGTCAGACAGCACTCTGTTTAAAGTAGGATTTTATGAATAAATTTGAAGAAATATTCACATTGACTTTTATCTTAAAGTAGAGTTTTTTAAAACTTCGGGTTTTCAGCTATGTTTTCCTGCTATTTCCCCTTCCTTCCAGATGTCTACTTTTTTGGACCATAGCCATGACTTCTATAAGAAAGCTTTGACCTGAGATACAACTAGTGGAATCTCATTCCAGAAATCATGCAGGAACATGGCTATAGGCACTAGAGGCTTGTTACAATAGGAGCTAGGCTAAGTTGCACAATCAAATATTTAGAGTCCCTATTTTTCCCACATTAGAAAGCAAAAACATTTTTAGTCCTACATTCAAAAGCAGAAATAGACAGAACTTGAAAGAGAAAAAATGTTTGTAGAGGGAACTGTATTTGCATTTATGGAAATTACGTAAATGTATGTAAAACCAGACAGCATCTGAGGTGGAGGATGACCTGAAATAGTGCTTCAGGGGCAGAGTAGGATGTTAAAGAAATTTAGTGTACTCTCCTCCCTTCATCATATCTATTAGCTCTTCCTATGTTTTCCATACCTTTTCAGTGTCCTTCCCAGAAGGAAGAACTGAGCCAGCTTATTTCCTAACTGTTCTTTAATTGTATTTCTGAAAGATATTTGCTTTCCAGTATTTTTAATTTTTATTTAAATATTTTTTTTCCACTAATGTCTCTCTAGTCTGTCTAAACATATATTAGCTCATTAACAATTGGGGAAACCTCTGGTAACATTGATTTCATAACAGTATAACGCAAAGAGTGAAACCCAGCTCCAATGGTGTTGTAAATTAAACTTTATTATATTATTTGATTCAGATTCTACTTGTGTTTGAGAAAAAGTGTCTACCTGATGCCTGTCACTGAATGGTAGAAATGGTGGTCACTGCAGCTTGAATTTCTTGTAGCAGTTCCAGCCTTTTTACCCTCCATGGTAACCATCTCTCTTTTACCCATCTCTCTGTAACACATCGTTTTCTCCCCTATGTGCTGGTATAACTTGTTGAAAGGATAACTGCCATTTATTCTGTAAGGACAAAATACATCTGTTTTGGCTTACTTGGCTTGCTTACTTGTATTTTTCTTTTTTACCTCCTCACTTCACTATGAAATGTCTTCAGTACACACTAGCATAAACACGTGAGAATTGGTCATCCCAGTTCTTTTTTATGGGTACTGGAACCCCATAATTAACATCCTCCTACACTGTTCGTGCAGTAGAACTGAGAGGAACTAAGTTTTAATTTTGGTATTTCCATACACTTAGAGGAACAAGCACGGTGAAACTGTGATGCCTTTGACAGCACAGTCCAACCATGGATCCACAGCCTTCCCGCTCCACACAAGCAGCCTCATCAGAGATGCTGCTGTTTCAGGAGAAAGAGGGGTGTAATAGACGAGGAAGGATGCTGTTGTCAATCCAAAGAGCTGGGAGAAGACTAGGGTCAACACTCTGGTTCTGAGACTGGGCACTTCTCCCTCTTCTTTCCAGTTGTGTAATACACCACCAGTGTGCTGGCTCCTATTTGCCAGGCTGTGAGCAGGCACAGAAGGAGGCACTTGACCAGAGGAGTTTGCTGCTCAGGTAGGTGCTCCTCCCCACAGAGAGGAGGCTGGCTGGAAGCATCTCATAAGCCAGGTCCACAGTCAGAAGTTGAAGCAGGTTTTCCTAAATAGCTAGGTATTTCTATTTTCTAGGCTACTGAATAAAGGAAATAAAATGGGTACTGATTTCATACAAAGGAAGAGAAGTTGCAGACAAAATGTGATGCACAGGTGTGGGGTGGACTCTTAAAACCCAAAGCCCCTGTACCCCTCTGCCCTTTTGAAAATCTTCCTTCCCTTCTCCTTCTATTTATTCTGCATCACATAAGCTACAATGCAAAACTGTACTCCTGAACAAATTACAGTTAAGTGGTGAATATTCATGGAATGAGCTGAGAAGCAAGTGAATTTTCTAAAGGAAGTGTGTGGTATGTGAGTTAAAGAGAAATGGAGAATTTACTCACTTTCTTTAGTCAGATCAAACTTTGCTTTAGCAAGCAGTATCTTGATATTAATGAAAAACATATTTGTCAGGCTTTTTAAGGATTACATTCTGACAGTCGATTACTGTACTGTGCATTACTTGGGGATAACAGGCGTAGATTTTACTACATGGCCTAAACTTCACTGGGGACTCTCCCAATTTATTAAAGCATGAATGAAATGAATCATGTTTTGTACAGAGATTACTAAATTAATTTCCATTTCTGAGGTTAGGCAATTTTGCTTCTTTAAAACAAAAGGAATAAGAAAAAAAAAACAAACACTAACCTCAAACAACCAAGTAAAAATCTATACTAAATAGTTATGGAGTTATAGTATTGACAAAAGAATAGTGACAGAGATTTATCTTTACTTTGCATTTCAAGCAGTTTGTTTTAATTCTTCCTGTTGCTTCCATTTGCCAACCACAATTGCCAAACACTTTGATAATTAATAAGTCCTAAAGGAGAGTAATTTATCCCAAAATCTGATCAGATGTTAAATTCCTGGGGTTTGTGCTTTTCATACTGCAAGCATAACTCCATAGACACACAGTGCTCCCAGTGACCATACCCATACAATAGGGACCCGGATAGCTGTCAGTCACTTCAGTCATTCAGGTCAGCTCAGGTTCCTTTTAAGTGCAACACGTCCTTGCAGCCATCTCAGTATACTGTACAGTGCACTTATACACACCACGGTTGTGTAGCTCCTGATGGAAAAAATAGCTTGAAAAAGCCAGAAATATGACATCAATAAACCATGTCTTATCTGGGATATTTTCAGCCAAATAAACATGTTTAATTCCCTACTGTGTCACTGTGTGTATCTCCACAGTTTTTGCATGTCGTTAGCCAATATCCTGAATTTTTGTGTGTGATATGGTAACCATATGCCAGATATCTGATATTTCCCAGATTGCCCAACACAGAATCTGCTTCTTTTCACGCATACCATGGAAATGTCATTTTCTTTGGTTAGTTCCCATGTTTCCTGGTTTCCATCTCCTTCTGCTCCCTAAATGTAAGTTGGGCACTTACCTAGACTCCCAGAACTCCTGTTGATTGATTTCATGTAGTACAGACAGCAATAATGTAATCCAGTGGATAGAAGAACAAGAAACAACTTCAGGCTGATCTCAGCTATGCAAGGAGACAAAGAGGAAAATATGTTGAATTCCAAAGCATTCGTATCTACCGTTCCTGGGGCCAGGCTTCCAAAGAACAGGGAACTTAATACATTTCAAAGCATTTGCCCGATGGTGTGACTGCCCACTGTGCTTCCTACTCCCCCACGTATTTCAAACACAAACTGGTCTTTAGGTTTTTTTGGTATTACGCTTCTAGAATATTTTTATTATGAATTACAGTACGGTGTAGCAGCCCTGAGCAAGATCCCGGATTAGCATTTTATAACACAAATTAATTATAAGTAATAATAACAGAGAGGAGATGGGTGAAACAGTAATATGTACCTTAGGGAGGACTGGCTTGACTTAATTTTGATCATGCAGTTGGAATTTATGAAGTGAATGGGTATAATTTTGTGAAGTCAGCTAAAAACCAGTTAATCTTTATTTCACTTTGAAGGTGCGTTTAAGAAAAAAAAGGAATGTTCTCACTTGAAGGAAACTCCCCTGCACTTGAGATTCAAGGGGACAAAAGAGCTTAATCACCAAGAAAGTATGGCTTTAAAGAATTCAGTTATGTATGCATTATTCACAGAAATATAGTCACTGATTTCATAAGGAACCAGACAATTAAGGGAATTCAACAAAAACTCAATAGGGACCCTTAGCAGAGGCAAAGACTGGTTTTCTAAAAACGTTCTGAGTCACAACTTCCCCAGCTGGTTTCTTCATAGGAAAGAAAGGGAGAGGGAGAGGGAGAGNAAAGAATATCAAAAGAAAAAAGCACTCATCTTTTCACATTTGCATGATATTGTCCTCTTTCTAAAGCAACAGACATCAAAAAGAAACTCATTCTGAAGGACATCATCCTTTCATTTCTTCTTGCTCTGACAATGAAAACAATAATGCTATGTGGCTGAAGATTGCTAAATTGTGACTGGGAATGTCAGGGTTGAGGGTTTACCACAATCACTTCTGGACTTTTCAGCTTACTGGTGATGTGTGTACTTTGAATTTTAAGGGCTGCAGTGTAATAGTCCTCTCCTCCCTGGAGATAACTCTAAAGTAATTGGAACTGCTGCACGAGAAGTGATGTTGCTAACACCAGCTAGCAGGAATGAAGCCCTGCCTTAGAGAATAAATCACCAGAGGTACCAATGAGATAGAAGAATCAAAATGTCTAGTATGGAGAAGGGAAACAGATGACAACCAACTGTAACAGGGAAAAAAGGCTGTTTTTTAAAAAAAAAAAAAAAGGAAATAAAAGATGCAGATGCCATTTGGCTGGTACTCTGTAATATCCCTTTCCTTTTGGACCTTCTGCAGTCTAGCATAGTCTGTGTAATATCCAATACATTTTTTTTTTTCACTTTTAAAAGCCTAATTTCAATGATCTCCTATTATCATGACTGAGGCATCTTATTCTGATGGACAGACGTAGGTATTCCACATGGACTCCAGGGTAATGTTGGGTTTTTTTAGAATACTCTGCCTATTGTCTAATTGTGCATGACTTTATCGTTCTTTTGCCGGAGCAGGTACGCTTAACTCAGAAACTCACCAGGAAAACTTCTGACTTTATTATGTTAGCTGGCTAACACTGAAGGTAGAAACCACTTTAGTTTTGGCTATGGGATGCAGATAAAGATTAAGGGGTCACTAGCTGGATAATGTTTCTACTTTTGAGTATTGACTGTCTGTCAGATCTGCTGCTGAAGGGTATTACTCTCCTATCAACAACATTTTGCCTGAGGACATCCTTGTAAGGGAAAAACTTGAAGCAGCTACCAGGGTAGCTAAAAAGGTACCTCTAAATCCTCAGTGAGTGTAAACCATGACATGCAGGTCTCTTCAGTGTCACATGTTATTAATGAAAAATATTTTAAGTTACCATGTCGTATTTTCATCTCACAGCTATGCAAGTCCCTTCTTTTACAGAGAGACACCACCACTGTCAAATTCCAGGGCCTTATAAGCCAAGTGTAACTGATGGAAAGTCAGCAAGCTGTACTCAGTGGTGGTGGGGTGCGTGTGCAATGTCTTGTGCAATGTCTTATGATCCCTAGTACCTTCATAGACACAAAGGAGAGCACAAGGCACAGTAGCTCTTCCAAACTGAGGAATTATTTTGTGTCTCTCTGTACGAGTGCATGTTTCATAACTTTTGCCAAGTGGTCATTGTTAGTAATCACGACTGCTTGCTGCCATTCATCTAGGCTCAGAAAAATCATCCCACATCATGTTCTCTCCATCACTTCACAGCATCAGGCTGGCATGTGAAACTGTTTAGTTAGCTACTGGGTTTGGTGCCCAGGCCTATGTCAGTATTTCTTTGTAAATTTGGGGAGGCAAATGAGTTAAACTGGTTAGCTGAGGAGCTGCTGGTTTTAGAGCCACTGAAACAAAGAACTCACCATAAATTGTTTAAGTATTTTCACAAGGAGCTGGCTGGCTTTAGCACGCCAGTCTGATTTCTGTACTGCCACGAAAATAATGCTATCAGTATCCAAAAGAGTTCATTTAATGCTAGCTTGCATATGTCTAATCAAAGTGCTGTCTCTGTCATAATTCTGAACATAACATTCCTGCCCCATAATATTAAACAAAGGTATGACACTACAGGGTCAAAAAAAGCCAATTAACTCTATTCCCTGCTTAGTGTTTTCAAGGCATGTCAATGTAAAGGCAAAAGGCAGAGAACTGAATGGATGCTAGGCTGAGCATGGTTATTCTGAAAGTTAAGAAAGTGCACATCACAGCACTGACAATGTAGTTAATGTTACAGACCTTGCCACTGGCTTAACTTAACTATATGAAATTAATATTTAATGGCTTAGACCTGCTGCACTTATTACAGGTGTATTAGTAACATGTTCTATTAATGCAGTTTAACATTTCCATTTCTCTCCTAGTCCAGGGTATTTCATGTAGACTGATGAACAAACTGGTTATAAAGATGATGGAGCAGCTTGTGCTGGGTATCATCTCAAAGCACCTGGATGAAAAGAAGGTTATCAGAAGTAGTCAACATGGATTCACTAAGGGGAAGTCGTGTCTGACTAATCTGATAGCCTTCTATGATGAGGTCACTAGATGGGTGGATGAGGGGAGGGCAGTGGATGTTGTCTACCTTGACTTTGGCAAGGCTTTCGACACTGTCTCCCACATCATCCTCACTGGCAAGCTTAGGAAGTGTGGGATAGATGGATGGACAGTGGGGTGGATTGAGAACTGGCTAGCAGATAGAGCTCAGAGGGTTGTGGTTAGTGGTGCAGAGTCTAGTTGGAGGTCAGTAACAAGTGGTGTCCCTCAAGGGTCAGTACTGGGTCCAGTCCTGTTCAATATATTCATCGATGATCTGGACGAAGGGATAGAGTGTACCATCAGCAAGTTTGCTGATGACACTAAACTGGGAGGAGTGGCTGATACGCCAGAAGGCTGTGCTGCCTTACAGCGTGACCTGGATAGGCTGGAGAGTTGGGCAGAGAGGAACTTAATGAAATTCAACAAGGGTAAATGTAGGGTACTGCATCTGGGGAGGAATAACCCCATGCATCAGTACAGGTTGGGGGCCGACCTCCTGGAGAGCAGCTCTGTGGAAAGGGACCTGGGAGTCCTGGTGGACAACAGGATGACCATGAGCCAGCAATGTGCCCTGGCGGCCAAGAGGGCCAATGGCATCCTGGGGTGCATCAAAAGGAGTGTGGCCAGCAGGTCGAGGGAGGTCATCCTCCCCCTCTACTCTGCCCTGGTGAGGCCGCATCTGGAATACTGCGTCCAGTTCTGGGCTCCCCAGTTCAAGAAGGACAGGGATCTGCTGGAGAGGGTCCAGCAAAGGGCTACAAAGATGATTAGGGGATTGGAACATCTTTCATATGAGGAGAGGCTGAGGGATTTGGGTCTCTTTAGTCTGGAGAAAAGAAGATTGAGGGGGGATCTTGTTAATGCTTTCGAATACTTGAAGGGAGGATGCCAGGGGGATTGGAGCAGTCTTTTTTTCAGTGGTGCCCATTGATAGGACGAGGGGTAATGGGCACAAACTTGAACATAGGAAGTTCCATCTTAACATGAGGAGGAACTTCATTACTTTGAGGGTGGTGGAGCACTGGAACAGGCTGCCCAGAGAGGTTGTGGAGTCTCCCACTCTGGAGACATTCAAAACCCGCCTGGACGCTGCCCTGTGCAACCTGTTGTAGGTGACCCTGCTCTGTCGGGGGGGTTGGACTAGATGATCTCCAAAGGTCCCTTCCAACCCTGACTATTCTGTGATTCTGTGTGATTCTGTGATCAGCCAAATAGATTTATAGGACCAACCACAAGAGTATGATGCTGACAGATAAATAGGACGATACTATGGATGTATGGGAAAGTGCAAATGATGTATCTCCCTATAGAAAAGCATACCTAGCTCTCTCCTGGGAAACACATACATATTATATTCTTCACTAAAATCTGGCTAAGACCAGCATATGAAAACACAGTCAGGAAGTTTAAAGATGAAAACACCTACATTTTATACAAGACTTTTAATAAAAACATGAAAAGCTAAAAAAATTGAAGTTTTGTTCAGTGCTCCTTTACAATGGCTTTAAAGTAGGTTTTTGATACAATAACTCTCATTATTTATTCAGTGGCAAGTAAGGACACCTTACTAACCAAAAACTTAGTAAGGAAAAACACCCAGGGTATTATGTCTTGCAAGGAAATATCTCTCGGCAAACTCAGAACCATAAGCAGGCGTCTCCCACCAGCAGTGCTTGGTCTCCTTTTGAAGCACACAGTTACATCTCCTTCCAGACAAGGTGAATAGTTCGTTTTCTGTAATTCTTAAGAACCATAAAGATTAAAAGGAAAAAATAAAAACAAACAAACATAAATATCTGAGAATGCCGTAAGAATCTGGAACAGTCACCAAAATGGGCATCAGAGCTCTAAATAAACAGCTATATAGAGCTAGCTTTAAGTGCCAAGCAGTAAAAGCAGCTCAGCATACTATTCATTCAGGTCATTTCCTCTTATTAGATTGGTAGGGCAAAATCTGTCCAAACTACTGGATTATTACTTGTATAGTATTACTCATCCATAACTTCTAAGCAACTAGCTACATGAAAGAAGAAAAGCTAAACGTATAATACTGTTGGGGGGGAAACATGTTCTAAAGCTATGAAGATAAAAAGTAAAACATGTAATGCATATAAGTTAAAGTAATAGGTATTGATACATAAAACATATCACTCAGGCAGTATACCAATTCACTCCAACACATGCAAAGTTCATTTATGCAGAATAACTGAACTCAGAAATGTATGGTTGCAATATTAAGAAAGAAAATGCCACTCAAATCTTCAAGAAGTGCAAGAAGGACAATTTGTGGAACTATAGGTTGGTAAGCCTCACCTTAGTCTGATGGAAACTGATGGACAACTGACCCTGGAAACCATTTCCAGGTACATGAAGGGCAAGAAGGTGAGCAGGAGTAGTCAGCAGGGTTTAACAAAGGTAAAGCCATGCTTAACCAACCTGATAGCCTTCCACAATGAGATGACTGTGATGGTGGATGAGAGAAGAGCAGTGTATTTTGTTTACCTTGACGTTAATGATGCTTTTGATATTGTTTCCCATAACATCTTCCTAGATAAGTTGACAAAAAATGGGTTAGATAAGTGGACAATGAGGTGGACTGAAAACTGATTAAGCAGAGACGCCCAGATTACTATGATCAGTGGCACAAATTCCAGTCAGAGGCCAGTCACTAGTGATGTACCCCAGGGATCAATAATGGGGCAAATAGTGTTTAACTTCTTCATTAATGATATGGACTACAGGGCAAGTTTGCAGATGATACAAAATTGTGAGGGTTGTGCTGCCATTCAGGGGGACTTGAACAAGCTGGGTTATTGGCAGAGAGGAACCTTTTGGAGTTCATTAAAGGAAAATACCAAGTCCTGCACCTGGAGAGGAACAACCCCACATGCTAGTACACCTTGGGGGTTGACTGTCTGGAAATCATCTTTGCAGAAAAGGACCTGGTGGACAGACTAAAGATGAGCCAGAATGCAGCAAAGAAGGCCAACAGTCTCCTAGGCAGTATGAGGGTTGACAGCAGGTTGGAGGAGGTGATCTGTCCTCTCTACTCAGCACTGGTGAAGCCACATCTAGAGTGATGTGTGTAGTTCTGGGCTCCCCAGTATAAGGTATGGATTTATTGCAGGAGGTCCAACCTAAGAGCCATGAAGAGCATTAAGGGACTGTAGCCTCTTCAGCATCTTTTGCATGACATCCTGAGAGAGATGTGTCTGTCCAACTTGGGTAAGGGAAGGCTTGGGGGATCTTACTGATGTGTAATAAATATCTGATGGAAGGGAATGAAGAAGAGGGAGCCTGCCTTTTCTCAGTAATGTCCAGTGAAAAAACAAGAGGCAACAGGCACAAACTAAAATACATGACATTTCATCTGAACACAAGAAAACATTTTTTTTACTGTGAAGGTGGTTGAATACACAACAGGCTGCCCTGCCAGGTTGTGGAGTCTCCGTCTGTGGAGATATTCAAAACACAACTGAACACTGTCCTGGGCTGAACCTGGTCGAACATAATCTCAAGAGGTGTCTTCCAACCTCATCAATTCTGTGTTTCTTTAATGTACCCACCAAAACAAGCATATTCATACAACATACATTTTTCTCATACATGAATGTTTCAGGATGCACTAAAAAAAGGTGTAGAAAAATGTGCTTCAATTCATTCTTTGCACAAAACCTTTGTGAATAAAAGACACAAGTTGTAGGTATTTTTAGCAGCTGATCTTCTAAGAAATATTCAAGGCTGAAGAAAGTTCTGACTGAGCATCAACTTCAGTTTTTGTGGTGTAACATGTAGGTTTTCTGAGACCCAGTTTTGATGTTCTCTGTGTAATAATTAAGAGCAGATAAATGGGCCAACACATTCCTGTCACCATTCTCCTCAAGACATAAATGCACACTATTCCATTTTACATAATTATGGATGATTATGCTTTTTAAAAGTCCCCTAGATTTAATATGCTTTAAATTTAAAATGACTTAAATATTGTAAGTTTTATAATATGCCTATTGCTTTTGTCCAAAAAATATTATTCCTCTCTTTCTGTACTTTGCATTTTTAAATAAATTGTATGTTTTAATATATACATTTTTTATAGTTGGAATTATTTTATGAGTCATAAAATCTACATTTTAAGACCTAGTTTCAGCAAGATACTTCCCCATACTCCTAGTATTAAAATTTTGAGAAGTCCTGTGACATCAGTCTTTCAGAAAAATACTTAAGATATTTCTTACCTAAAGCAATAGCAAGATATGTCATAACCATATTATCAGCTTTTCAAATACAAATTTTCACCACAATTGTTAAATCACGAAAAAGTGAAATCAAGTGTTCTTCAGGGAAATAACTTTTTCTGAGTTTGGAGAAAACATTTCCTTCCCCACCCTTTCAGAAAAACACCACAAAACTAGCAGGAAATTATTTATTTAAATTGTAGAGTTCAGTCACAAGTTTTCTGAAAATTAGTGGAGTGCCAAAAAAGTCTAAGTTCTGATATTTACATGCACTTAGAAAAAAGATTACAGTATTTCCATGACAGGCCTTCCAATATCAAACCTTTCATCATATCATTCATAAAGTAATGCTTAATACAATAATTTTGAAACTGTTACAGAATAAAACGAGTATTTGCAATTAATCATATATCAGAAATTATCACAGAAAAAATCTTATTGTAGAAAATTATTTGATATAAATTCTTTTAATGTTTCTAATGGCAGTATTATGGATAATCTTGAATCAGGTAGAGGCCAAGATGTTAAATTTTAATAAGTTAATACTTGGGGATTGTAAGTCTCACACAGCATCAGTTTCTGGAATTTAGAAGTGGAAAAGATGATAGGAAGTAAGACTGGATGGGTTCAACTATTTTTTTGTTTTATTCCAGTCCTCCCATAGTTTTAGACAGCCTTTTGGTGGTCGTAAGTTGTCCAAGAATACTTGCATCCCCATAATACTCATCATTAACATTTCCCAGTAAGCTTACTAAAGTAAATCTAACAAATGTAAAAGACTGAGTGTGATAGTTATGCTGTATCATGGAAAGACAGCAGAAGTTTTCAGGGCCATCATTATCATGCCCACCAGTAGCAGAGACTTTGTTAAACAAGAACAAAAAAAAATAGCTTTGAATGAGATTAATACAGGGCAAAGCACAAACAGTGATCCAGTTGCTTTTTGTCTCTTTAACATGAACGTCCAGAACAGCCAATGTCACCACCATCACATATTCAGTGATAATGAACTAAAATTTCATTTAAAAATTTACTTCTGAAGCACTTGAATCTTAAAACACCTTGCCTCTGCTGCCAAGTTTGAAAGGCATTTTCAGTTCCAGCTGATTATAAATCTTCTTTTAATTTCCTGTTCTAGATTTATTCCTGAGTCGCTCATACGCCTGTATTTGATCAGGTATCCATACTGTCTTTTAGGTTTAAACATTTCTTTTCCTTCCTTCACACCTACCCCTGGATGCATTTGTCTGTACCAAATTCCTTCTCATCTTTTTCTAGCTTTGGCTGAATAAGCCAAGTTCCAAATCTCTCTTGCTAAGATAAATATTGAATTCCCCTAATCACCGTATTAGCTATTTTCTACACCTGCTCCTTTATTACGTTCATCTTTCTTGAAAACATGTGACCAGAACTGTATGCAGTATTCTGAACAAGGTCTTAATCAATGCCTTGTAAAATGAAATTCGTATTAACCTGTCTCTGCTTAAAAAAAATCCTTCAATCTTTACCAGAATTTCATAATCCAGTTTTAGTATTTAAGCACAGTAGCCATTCAGTCACTTGGTAGGTCCCCAGACTAAAAAAAAATAAATTTCTTTTTGTCCTTAAATTTACGTTTTATGTAATCTCATTGAATTTCCATTGCTTCAGTTCCTAATGGCAAACAGAATCCATTTCAGTCCTTCTTATTGATAATAGTTCCTTGCAGTGTCACTTACAAATTCCATGAATGTGTACCTAATCCATTTCTGTAATGTGCTGGTTCCAAAGCAGATTCCTGTATTTCTGAAGGATTGGTCCTCATTGTAATAATTGACCTCTGCATATGACTGCTTATCGTTGTCCTGTAGCCAAGTTCTTATCCACTTTGTAAGCCCTGCATTAATCTTCATCACCTCCACATCCATAGCAATTTTTGACAGGACAAAAGCCCACAACCTTACTTAAGTTTAAGTAGACTAGACATTTTGCATTGTCATTTTACAAATAAAAAGAAAAAAAAATCTAACATTCTTCAGTAAAACCTGTGAAAAATTTACCTATTTTCCATGGCTTCCATAATCTTATTATTACTATAAAACCTCAAGATTTTTCATATTATTGAAACACAACTGTAGAGTTTAAACTGAGTTTGGTTACCTTAATAAGCAGGAATATTGCATTTTCTATTTACCCAGTTAAAAGTTAATATTGTTAATGGATTCAGGTTTTACGGATTCATTAAAAATCACAAAACCCTCCTAAACCTTCATTTCTCTAAGCAATATCCCCAAACCAGCATCGTCATTCTGGGTTTATTATATAGGTATACCAGATTATGCTCTGAGTACCAGATTACGCTCTGAGTATATTTGTGAGCATCTTGTCTCAGCATAAATAAAAAGTCCATAAAAGCCACTACGAAGAGTCTTTCCAATTTGCGCACAGATGTATCTTCTTTTTTCTGTTCATTTTTTTTTTAGCAGCAACTCCTCAGTTATTATAGGCCTCCCTCAGTTGCTGTGGTTTTCTGATCGTCTACCTTAAGGTCTTTTGTTTGTCAATAAGTGATCCTGATTTTTCTCCTTTCTCAAATGATCGATTTTTCTTGGGCTCTGGACCCAAGCTTAGAAGAAATTTCATTATATATTATATTATTTTTTTGTTGTCTGCTTTTTCTACCTCCAGGATGTTCTCCAAATCTCATTCTTTCACACATCTTTATTTTTGGATACAAAATGTCTGTCTCCTGCATGCTTCTTACAAGTACCCACAAATCATTAGTTTTATGGTCAGTTTCATCTCTGCTTTTACCCTCTATCACATCTCTGAAATCTCACTTGAAATGTGTTATTGTCTGCAATTGAATTTTCTGGCCCTGAATCTTCACATCTAAGTGCTCTAATATATTTTATTTTATATAAGTTATTTGCCTTAGATCAACCTATTCTATAAGTATATCTACTTCATTTTTACTCTACGCTGTCATCTTCATTCCCTGTATCAAATTTGTTTTCTCTCTTATTTATCCTTACTAGAAGGGGAAGATTGGTACCGAACCATCTCTATAATCTGTCATACAAACTGATTGCTAGGGCTCAAGATCCTTGCTGTTAAAACACAGTAGATCTAGAAGTCTTTCCTTCTAATAGTCTTCAGGTACAGTCAGAGACTGAAGTTAGTCCCACACCTCTGAGTTGAAAGGACTTTCTCATCCTTCAAACCACACTTCACTAAAAGTCTCCACAAAATGCAGTTAGGAATATTATAACAGGATAGATAAATACAAATGCAGTTGCACTGGTGAAACAGGACTACTACAGCCTTGCTTTGGCCAAGAGCTTGATATCAATGCACAATGGGGGCTGAGTGTGGTGAGCTGTGGCAAACAAGACAATACAAATAATAACTAGGTGTAATTAGCAATGACACAAGAGTAATAGCTGAAACTGCTGGAAAGTTGTACTGTAACATCATAGTGTGCAGATCTGATCAACAGCCCATTCATTCCAGCATTGGACTAGTAAGGTGTTCAGCAGAGGAGCTTCATTGTGCTATTGCCTAACCTGGTGTAGAAGCAGAGTCCCCAAGGTGAAGGCATCACATATTGGAGCCAAGCCACCACTGAAAAGCCTGACAATGACAAAGGTCAGAGGAAGTATTACTTTTCGCAGGCTCAACTGCACCCTCACTGGGCGGTGAAAAGAACAGTCTCAGCAGATAGTATGGGTGTGTACAGTTGACCATGTGAGTGAGTGAGATTTCCCTAACATAGCCTGTCCCTTGCTTCATCTGCTTTGCAAATTGAGTTTGGTAGTATCCATTGTGGGGCATTCTTTTTCATAGAATCATAGAATAGTTTGGGTTGGAACGGACCTTTAAAGGTCTAGTCCAACTCCCCCTGCAATCAGCAGGGACAACTTCAACTAGATCAGGTTGCTCAGAGCCCTGTTCAACCTGACTTTGAATGTTTCCCAGGATGGGGTAACCTGTTCCAGTGTTTCACCACCCTCATTGTAAAAAATTTCTTCTTTATATCCAGCCTGAATCTACCTTCTTTTAGTTTAAAACTGTTATCCCTTGTCTTGTCACTACAGGCTTTGATAAAATGTCTCTCACTTATAAGTCTTTCTTATAAGCCCTTTTTATATATGGAAAGGCTGCAATAAGCTCTCCCCAGAGCCTTCTTTTCTCCTGGCTGAACAACCCCAACTCTATCAGCCTTTCTTCATAGGAGAGGTGTCCCATCCCTCTGATCATTTTTGTGCCCCTCCTCTGGACCTGCTTCAACAGGTCCATGTCTTTCCTGTACTTAAGATCCCAGAGCTGAATGCAGTACTCCAGGTGGAATCTTACTAGAGTAGAGTAGGGGGCAGAATCACCTTGCTCTACGTGCTGGACATGCTTCTTTTGGTGCAGCCCAGGGTACAGTTGGCTTTCTGGGTTGTGAGTGCTCATGTGTGTTGTGGATTGCTGGCTCATGTGTAGCTTTTCATCCACCCAAGTCCTTCTCGGCAGGGCTTCTCTGAATCCCTCCATCCCCCATCCTGTATTTATACTGGGGATTGTCCTGACCCAGGTGTAGGACCTTGCACTTGGCCTTGTAGAACCTTATGAGGTTCACATAGGCCTCCTTCTTGAGTTTGTCTTTCTGGATGGCATCCCTTCCCTTAGGCGTGTCAACGGCACCACTCAGCTTGGTGTCATCTGCAGACTAGCTGAGGGTGTACTCGATCCCACTATGTCATTGATGAAGATATTGAACAGTACTGGTCCTAGTATGGACCCCCAAGGAACACCACTCATCACTGATCTACATCTGGACATTGAGCCATTGACCACTACCCTCCAACTGGCTCCTCATCCACTGAACGGTCCATCCATCAAATCTGTATCTCTCCAATTTAGAGAGACACATGTTGGGGGTGACTGTGTCAAAGGCCTTACATAAGTCCAGATAGATGGCATCTGTGGCTCTTCCCTTGTCCACTGATGTAATCACTCCATCATAGAAGGCCACTAGAGTTGTCAGGCAGTTATTGTATGTGACAATTGCCAAAGAAATAACAGTGAGTCCTAACCCCTTCATTTTGTAGACTTTAAAACACTGCTTGATAGTTTTTTGGTCTATTAAAGTTGATACTGATAGGTTCACAAAAGGAATAACTTACGTAGGATCTTACATAATTTCCCAACATTGTTTTGCATAGCTGTCACATGGGCAAATTAAATATAAAATCTAGAGACATTACAAAGCATCCTTTCCCCACAAGTTGCACATACTTATTCAGCCAAGTTTACCATGAATAAGACTTGCTTTCACAGTTTATAAAATTATTTAACTGTTTTGAGAAATTGCTCCTTTACTGCCCAGTCTCATGGTTGTACAACTAGATGAGTCTTCAAAATACTACTATAAAATAATCCAGTTTTTATGTGATAAACTTTAGAGAACATTCAGCAAGGCAGAATTTTAATAAAGACATTATTCTAAGTAAAATGTTTTTAATACTTTTCCTTAAGACATCATTTGGTCTTACCATACTGTTCTTTCAAAAAAACCTTTAAGCACAATTGTTTTTCAAAGTCAAGGAGCTGCCATTTCACATATTTTGTGTCATAGGCTGATAAAATTGAAAAAAAAAAGTCTATCATGCTGTTACTTACAGAAGATCAAATGGTAAATAGCTGGTTTAGTAGCTGATTTTTGGATTTAGAAAAGCAAAGTTCTGTGTTTGTCAGAAACAATGTGCCTCAAATTGCATTGATAAGTGTCAGGGCCAACATTCTCTCAATTGCAGTCTTACGGTCCTGAAGGATTCTGTAATCTTCACTTTTCACAAATTTGTTTCTCTCATCTTGTGGTACATTGAACTTCTGCTTGAGTGCTGACAATTGTTTCATGCCACAAATGTATTTCTAGGGGGACTGTTTTGTTCAAAGAATTGTTAATGTATAACACATAAATAGTCTTTTTCTGGTTTACTCATTTAATAATTGCCTATAACCTTTGGAAATTATAGCTGTTATTCTGAAATGATACCAGGGAAACAGTGTTTTGAAGAGATACCAGTCAACTTCCTGATGAGCAAATACCTACCACATCCCATCCACTCTCTCACAGCAAGATATTTTTCAGAAGAAACAGGGAGAAAAAAAAGAGTCAGTAATCCTCAAACTAATAGTGAAATAATAAACTATTCATTATGCCATGCAGTTCTTAATATATTCCAAGATTTCCCAGGGGAATTAACAGAAAGTTGTTTCTGTAAAACACTGTTCAGAACTGCGTTTCACAGTTTATTGTACTATTCACTGAGTAAGTGAAAGCAACTCTAATGCATCAGATCATTTGTAGGAAGTGTATGGACACTTGTCAAGGGACAGGATAGTCTTCTTGCTCTGTGAAGTGTTTATAAAATGGAACAGCTGCAGGAAGACTGACTGTAAAAGGTACTCTAAACTGGACACTGCACAGTGCCTATACTTCAGTGAGACTGGAACAAACTGAGGCATGAAGTGCCACTTCAGAGATGTGGTCTAAATTTGTCAGAGAGAAGATTTCTTCCAGAGTTTCACATATTCCATCAAATGTCCTACCTACCATGTCACACTGTGTGTAGGGCAGATCTCTTTCCATGGTGCTTTTGTGAATGGCATATAAACTCTCCATGAATCTACCTCTGAAGTCATGTCATTCATTCCAGAAAATAAACAAATAAATATTTTTAAATTAAATAAAAAACCCAAAACATTTCCACAGTATTTTCTATTATTATTATTATTACTACTACTACTATTATTACTTTTGTTTCAATTGAATGCTTTTATGTTATGAAACCTTTTTTCCCTGAGAAATAGTTCATTTTCTGGAATAATATCTCTTTATATTATCAAAAATATATTCAGTTTTTAGATCTAACTCAGTTGCATTTTGGGACACCGTAAGGCATCCAAACCGTCAGTATGGGGCTTTAAAAAATGTCAGTGGCTGAGACCCAGTCCCTCCTGATTGCATAGGTGCAGAGAGGAAAGTCAGGAAAGCCTAGGGATGCTTAAACAGCTTGTCTGTGTTAAAGGAACAGAATCAAGTTTCAGTGCTCTAGACCTTGTTAATTTGTGCTGGCTTTTAGCTACATACAAAGCATGGAGGGGAAAAAAAAAATAAACTGGTTGCACATCTCCTTAAGATGTAAATCTGGCATAGTTCAGAGTGACCTTAAAGTGACTACAAATATTATACTACTTCAGGTAAAGTATGTATGGTTCATAGCCTAAGAATTCTGAAAGCCTGTCCAGAGCTAGTGACATCCCAGCAATGACCCTTCTGCCTTCCAGAGACCATGGAAGACAGATCTTTCTTGCTCTGCAAGGAAAAGAAATACAGAAGGGGTACTGTAAACACTTCGGAGATGGGGTATCTGTCAGCTTGCAGCTCCATTGAATTACTGGCATGACACTAATGAGTCAAAAGAAACATGATTCATTAAAAAACAGTGTACATTAAAACATGGCAAGATTTGACATCAGAAAATAAACCATTACAGAAAATTTCAAACTGGTCCAGAATACTTTCCTTTTTCTTCTCTTTAGCTTTCTTTTTTCTCCTCTTAGCCAGAAGGTTGTTAAAAAACAACCTTTGTGTTTCTGTTTTTGTTTTTTTTCCTACATAAAACCAGATTATATTGGACAGTGTAGGACCTATAATTCACATACATTTGTATCTTCCTTCCCTACCTACTCTTCCTTAGTGCTTTGGAAGACACATACATATTGAAAAGCTTTCTGTCATATATGGAGATCTACATGGGAGATCTACATGTGTTGCAGAACAAAATGAAAGGCCACAGAGGTAGCTGTTGGGTTCTTATTATAGGTGATTGTTCTGGCAATGGCTCTGCTTAGAACTCATCTATTTTGTGACTCTGCAACCCATGCTACAAGACTATAAGAAACTGTCCTTTCGCATTCATCTTGGAGACTGATTCATATAAGACGGTGAAGACTATGCTTTTTAGCTCAGTTCCTACATTTAACTTTGCTCCAATGCAGGATGTGCTGTCACAGTTTCATCACTATAAAAACATTAGGCTGGTAGTTGGTTTCTCACTTCTCCCTTGTTCTCTGTTTAGTGCTTTCTAAGTGGCATGTGGCTGTGCTAGCTAGAAATTCATCACATGGTAATTCTGAGGGAACAAAACCAAACCCAACCTTTTGACAGGAAATACAAGCACACTCAGGAGTAGCTGCAGTTGTGAAGATCTTAACTGTCTTTGTTCCTTCTATTTACTGGTTTTGATGAAAAACAGGATCCACATAAATGTTGTATTCCTGCCTGTTCAAGATAATCTAAACCATGTTTCCAGAATCGTCTTCCAAAACTGTTATCAAGGCCCACGTTACCATATTCTTTCTGCACAGCATTATAATGTGAATAACTACATCTGCTGTTACAAAAATCTGAATGACAGAACCCCAAATAGTGTCTCACAAAAAAAGACAATCCATTGTCAATCTATGTAGAGCTCAGGATACCCTCAAGCTATTTCTTATTTCCAGCTATAGTGAAGGAACTACAAACATGCATTCACTCTGAAACCATTTTCACTCCTTTGTTGTTTTCCATAAAAACTAAAGATTTGTTATAATTGATAAATGTGTGTTGCTAACAGCTATTTAAACAATCTATGCTTATTCTTGAACTAAGGCAAAAAGCTCTGTGCCATTGCTATCATTCAGCTCAAAATAAAGTATAGCTAGCATGAAACATATTCAAACACTTTCATTTATCCTTTGTTCTGTGTAGTTCTACTACAAAAAGTATTAACACTGAAGAAAAAGTTCAGTTTCCAAAGTGATTTTTTTTGTACAGAAAGAAAATAAAAAAGAATGAATTTGTTTAAACATAAATTGTTTTCTTTAGTCTCCTGACTGAATTTCGCCTCTGTATTCTTTTCTTTCTCTCCCACCCTCCCTCCCTCCCTTCCTTTCCTTCTTCCTTTTCTCTTCCTTCCTTTCTTCCTCTCTTCCTTTTTTCCTCTCTTCCTCTCTTTCTTAAAGTTTACTTGTGTTGTTACTACCATGTTTATTGCTGTTAGTTGGTAAGAAATGTCTCTCATCCTCTCTGCCTGCCCCCCCCCCCCAAACACCCTAAAGGGCTTTTACCATTTTAAAGGGATTTCTGAAGACAGTCCTCTGAGACGTGACTTGTGTGCCCTAGAAATGCTCGTTAGAAAATTATTCTCTTCTGAAACTGTTTCTGAAGCAATAATCTGTTACTTGAGTACCATACTGTAGATTGCATGTTACACTGAAGTCTTAGTCACTGTTTACAACCAAATAAATGAATGCTTGTATATATAAATTAAATATACACACTGTTGGGTTGTTTGGGTTTTTTTTTGAGGCAAGAGGAGGAGTAGGGGATCAGTACTAGAGTTTCAGCTGAGTTAGAAATCTGTTAAATTACAGGTGGCGTTCTTTTCCTTATGATTTAAACCTCTGAAAATTAAGCCCCAGAACTAGTTGAATTGTTCACCGTTATTTTATATTCAACAGAGACTGTTAAGCCTCTCTGCAGGATGACCCATTCCGTCTATCCTCGCAAACTAGCATTGGATAACATAAAACATCTCTGAAAGTGTCTTAGGTTTTTTCACTGAATATAGAGGGGCCTTAGACTAGGTATGTTACTATTAAAGTTCGCAAATTTTGTCAGATTAATCCTCCTTTTTGCTGTTTTCTTTTAAACTCTCCCTCCATTATCAGCCACGTGTGCAATGACACTGACAAAAAGGAAAACCCCATGATTTCATATTAGCTCTTCTTTGTCTCTGCACAGAGACAAGGGCACCAGGTGTTGATTTTGCCATGGCCTAGCAAAGTCTGTTCCTATATCAGCGCTCCAGGTACTGATTCATTCTGCCTCAGAAAACTGGTGATTCTCTATGTACAAAATTGGAGAGGGGATGGCAGGAAGGCCCGAGGTTCAGGCTCAAGTAGCTCTTTGTCAGTAACATTCTGAATAAACACAAAGAAATTTTTCACCTCTTTTGCCAGTTATTCCACTGATATAAAATTTTGTTGTGCAGTGCAGTGTCTTAGCAATGCAACAGCGCCAATATACACTGACTGGTAATCTGGCCTACGACATGAATAGCTGTGAAATGTTTTTGGGTGGTTACAGAGCTGCCATTTTTCACTCTAGATTTGGCTGTATTCCTGTGATAAGAAATCCTTCTATGTAGAAAGTTTGGTGCCTTAAATGCAACATGAAATATAGTAGCTCAGCACAACCACGAAGATTGACATAGCTTTTCCCCCAGAACACAAATTACAGCTCTAACTGCATTACAGCTTTATTAATTTCACAACGTTTCCAGCATGGGTTTACTAGCATACTTTTGCAAGTCATTAATTGTGCATTCTGCCACTCTAGCTTTAATGATATTGTAATTTATTCCTAGACTGCTAGAGAAATGAACTGTAAAGTACAGTTTTCATTAAACAGCCTGAAAAAAGTAATAAACACACAAATAAATACTTGCTAATAAATGAATTAATCACAATCATTTCAAAACACTGGGAATATCTCTTGAGACATAAATGAAAGAAAAAGATAGAATATGAATGTAAGTGTGAAATCCAAATTGACATCATGGGCAAAATAAACCATCATGAATCTTACCAAGGATTGCTATCAAATCATTTTTGTCTTACTTTAAAACTACATGACCACTGGAAAACTGAATTTCCTTTTATTTTGAACTATTTCTTCATAGTACTTCCTGGGCTTATAGATATAAAAAATTCTTGAAAATGCCTTATGGATGTTTCTAGATTTTTTTCCTTTCTCACCACCTCTGAAATATTAAATAACAATAATAATAACTGCAAACTTTTCTCTGAGTGTTGAAGTTGTAGTTTGACAGCAGCATTCAAAGACAACAGAATTCTTACAGTATAACAACAAATTTTCAATGAGACAAGAAATAACCTAGGAAGACCTAGTACATAACCAGACCTAGTAAGTATGAAAAAAATCTGAAAAAAAATAGAAGACACCTTTCTGGCTACAATGAAGGCAAACTGAAGAGCTGAATTGGGAGAAATACATTTGCATTTAAGTGAATGAATAAACATAGTCAAACATCTGCATACCAGCAATTATTAGAATGGAGAGGGTAAAAAACAAATTAAACGACTCAAAAACTTAAAAGGACTTAAATGCTTAAAGGACCTAAAATGAAAGTTTTACTTCAGAATTTCACTTTGAATAGTGTTTTATTATTTATTTACTTACTTATTTATTTATTTATTTATATTCCCTCCCTCTCTTCCTTCCTTATTTCCTTCCTTCCTCCCATCCTTCCTTTATTCTCTTGCTCTTTCCTTTGATACGGCAGTCATCTGGAAATAGCTCCTCTTGTTTTAAGCTGTCTCTTCCCAACATTAACTTGTGACAGAATGAAACCAAACTGGGCAACATTACGGTCATTGTGGGGTTTAAGCAAATTCAGTGTAACCCAAGTGACTACACATGGCACCAAAGTGAATCTCCCAGAGACATTGTAGCAAGGTAATTTTGTGACTATTGCTTCCTCTGGATCCATTTAGTCCTCCACATAAAGCAGAACTCCAAACATCTTAAGGGACAACAAAATACAAGTTCTAGGCTTTTAAATGAGAGAGGTTTCTTTACTCAGTGGAAAAACTGATGGAAAGACATAATAAGTCCATAGTATTTTGGGTTTTTTTATGATAGGCAGTTCATTTATATCTTTTCCATACATATTTTTTCCCTGAAGTCTGCAATTTGCATGACTCTCTAGCACCTTGGTATCTTCCAAATGCCTGAATTCTGCCTGAATTTGGTATTGAGCTGTACTGGGTCTGTAGGCTACCCATCACCACACATTTACATCATTATGTTAATATTGCCTGCACTCTATATCCCCCTGTCATTTTCATAAGTGACATGTGACCCAGATAGATATTCCTGGCTACCCTCAAACTCTTACAACAGAGTATTTCAAAGAAGACATAGTAGCATGTTTCTGGGCAAAGACTTCTTAATGACATAATTTTGACATCGTTTTAGCTCTTCACAAGAGGCTTAGTTGTCACTACCTTGAGATAAAAAGTGGAAAGGACTTTTATTTCTTCTAAGTCTGAAATGCTGTGTATCAAATCCATCAGCTTATATGACACATTTCTACCTTCCCCTTTATTCCCAGTTTAGTGCCTGGGATTCCTTTTGGCAAATGTCCTTCCAAAGCCCTCCTGTCTTGCAATGACAACATACTGTAAAATTTTCTCTTTATCCAACATACAGTATCATATTATATTATATCTTTACTTTTATTTTTGGGTTTTTTTTTTATGGTTATGTCTGAATTGGTTTGAAACACTCGTTCTTGCCTTTGAGTGATCTTTATGGTTCTCCTTTAACTATCACTTTGTGATCCTTCACAAAACCTTAATTTTTGTTTACAAGAATTACAGAATCTCTTCAACAACTGAGTTCCCTGAATCACTTGAGTGGCTTCTCATTCACACATCTCTACATTCCTCTGTGTTATCTATTCAATAAAAACCCTAATTTTGTTGTTTTTTTGTTGGTTTGAGGAGATTTTGGTTGGTTGGTTGGTTGGTTGGTTGGTTGGTTGTTTGGTTGGTTGGTTTTTTGGTTGGATTTTTTTTTGGGGGGGGGGGAGGAACGGGACTGATCATTTGCTCTAGTGTAACACTTCGTTTCACTCACCTTTCTAAACCCCTGAATTCTTTCCTGGCTCCATCTCATAATTCCTGTGCTATTCTCTTTAGATTTCTATTTCCCTTGCCCTTTTCTAATGTCTTTGCCTTTTCTCTTTGTGACACTGATTCACCTTTGTATTTCCTTATTCATTAATTCTAGTATGGCCAGTATTACCAACATCACTGTTATTGCCACTTTTTCATTTTAGCTGTTAAACCTATTTTTACTTTTTCCTCTTTTCATGGTCTAGAAATTTCTGAAACTTACTTTAGGAGGCACCTACTTCTCACTGGAAAGCAATTGAAAAGAGCTTGCAAAAAGAATGCATTATAAATAAAATATAGTATTATTTATATTCTCTTTTCCTTATTTGGTGCAGGCACCAGCTGCTGTTCTTGTGAACAGACCTATTAGGAAGTTAAAAGTGTCAGAAGACAAAAAAGGAAGAAATTTGAATGGAAAGACATTTTTAAATCATCCTAAAAGCACAAAGCACAAAAAATAGATAAAAATCCCAAATTGAAATAGATTCCAAACTATTATAAATATGCTATTAATAACATTGATTATTAAGACATCCAAGCCCCGGGCTAAATTTTTAGAATTTTGATGAAGAACAAATTACTAAAAGGAATTTTATATTTGATGATAATATAATATGCTAAAGAGTTTTTAAAGGGGATATTTTCTTACCTCTTATCATTAATTCTGTTGTACCTGTCTCCCTCCCTTGTACCATCCAAGCTCTAATGTTTTCCCTACAAATTCTGTGTTTATAGGCATGACTTTATTTTTGTTTTCAGGAACATTTTCTCATTTGTGAGAAGAAAATGGGACATATCTAAAAATTTTCTCATGATTCACATCACATCATTCTTTCCTTGTTTTATAGTTACTACCTGTGCTTCCAGAAAGTAAGCCATTATGAGACATTTCAGAATTAAAAGATCATTTATTTTTTAAGTCATTGCCAAAATGCCTTTTAATCATCAAGTTTTGTCTTCATAAAAGGCTTTCAGGTTTACTGAAAAATTAAGATTTCACAGCATTCATTGAAGTGCTTTTGAGAAGGACAATATCCTGAAGATATAAAACCAATTATTCAGGTTCCGTGAAATTAGCACAGTTAAAGTTGTTTTGATACCTGAAGGGAGCCTTTTCTACATTTCTGAAAAAGGAAAGAGAACAAGATACAGTAAAACTTACAATAAAGGAAGAGGAAGGCAAATGTTAGACACTTCTATTCTGGGAAAGCTCGTAGTCATAGGCAAAATCTGCAACAGTCTCAATCCATAATATGAATCAGACCCAAATTCCAGACCCTAAATTTTGAAAGCTTTCTTATTCAGATTGAAATATTTGGGCTTTTTCTTTCTTCCCTCTTTTCTTTTTTTCTGTTTTTCTTTCTTAGATAAAATTTCTAAATGTTCAAAATTTGAAATTAACTGTTTTCCTAAGTCAGTTTTACTTACAACAAATTTATCAATGCAACAGATAGCAAGTAGACCTGCTAATTTATTATTCCAATAGAAAATTTTCTAGGAATTAGGGAAAACTAAACACCAGGACAGATCAATCATAAGAGATCAAACAAACTGTTGTCATCTAAATAAATTCTCATTAATCTCTCTAAGATTCAAACATAGATCCAGACTAAGCTAGGTCTCTTTCATATAGGTTTTTCTTTCAATAATATCTGGAAGGCCAGATATTAGGATCCTGGTGAAAGACACGTGATAAAGAAGTCTTTGAAAGGAAAAATTACTAAAAAAAACAATACTAAGCTAAATGGATCTCTGACCCATTTTTAATGAACAGCCAAATTCAACACTTCTTCCAAACTGTAGAAAAGAGTACATAATATGGAAAACGAACAACCTTCTGGATTTCAGCCATATGAAGGAGAACACATGAAAGTTTTTTACAGAAATGCAGAATAAAACCCAGTGATTCAGCTGGAAGGCAAGAAGTTAATATATTTTGAACAAATACAATTAAATGTAGGAGCTGAAAACAAGCAGTATGCCTAATATATAAATTAGACATAGAGAATGGAATTAATATAAATAACTTCATATACCTGTAATGCAAATTTCAACATCTAATCTAGTCTTTCTTGTTTCCTTTTAAATTTAATAGAGTGAAATAGGTCTTTCCAAGATTTAACGGAGTGAATTAGGTCTTTCCAGGATTCATTTGATCAACCCTATATGGGCTCATATGGTAGCTGATTATGATTATTGTATGAGATAGTACATCTGACCGTTGTCCAAATAGCTTTAGAAATGGGTCATTACCATAGTACTCTGAATGTGAGAATATCTCCATTCTTCACAATAAATCCAGTGAAGTCTTGTATAGGCACATACAGTAAGTAGATCACTTTAAAATTAGACTACAGTAATTTCTGAAGCTGTGTGGGGAGCATGGTATCAATAAACTTTTGGAAAAAAAGCTGTAGAACTTCTGTGTGTACAAAACACGTTACTGTTTGTTATAGGTCTGTAACAAAAACTTCAGAATTGGATCTGAATCCCATCAAAATGCAGAGATATTGCAGGATCAGATTTTGGTTTAACTTTAACCTTATGCTTTTTACAGGATAATAGAGACTAACTATCCATGCACAGAAATGTATCATTTTTGGTTGTTTCTGGGCTGTAAAAGTGAAAAGCAAACAAAAAAGGAGTGTACTTGTGCGCAATCTCTGAACCACTCAAGAAGAATGGGTTTAGATTAAAGTCATTTCATGATTTTTTTTTTCAGAAGTTAAACTTCTGGCAGAACAGACAATGATTCTGTTTTATCCTAAAAACCACTGACATTTTAATTATTATGAGTACATATTTACCATTGTGATTCATTATAAGGTTTTTCTTTGTGTGCTGAAGCTCAGATCTTTCTTTCCTACTGGTTTATAAAGCCATTAGTCCGTTCTTCAGCCACTGCTTTTGACTTTAGTCCATCTTGGAAAAAGGCACCATGCAATTTAAAGGAGCATGATGGATCCAGCTGTGTAAATGAGCAACCTGCACATTGCACACTAGGACAGAAATTACTGCCTCCAAGAGGCAACTTCAAACAAAAATGTGATCAAAACCAGCCATCAGAGGAATGGAGAAAAACCTTCAACTGATTTAAAAGTATTTAAACTCCAGATCTACAGGTAAACCCATTGAGCAGAGATCTGCACAAATCCAAACTTCTTCAAACAGTACATCAAATTATTCTTCTTTTATTTATAGACGTATCTATTTCAGCTCGGTTAAGTATAACCTGCATTTTTTAAAGCAGTTAGCCAATTTTTAAGGGGAAAATATTCTGTATTACTGTTTTGGTCCCTGCTGAATCATAGGAATGGATACAACTTGTTAATGATGCACAGGTTCTCTAACAAATTCAATGCTCTACTTTGATATAAACTTTAATGGCAATGTTTAAATCAGAATCTGTCTCAAAATGCTTGTAGAAGAAGCAGTATTTAATTCAGTGTTTTATCACAGATAATACAGCAAGACAGAAATTAATTATTTAGGAGGCCAGGAAATAAATTCCTTTGTTACAGTGTCCATTGCCCTACTTCTTCAAGCAATTCAAACCATATTCTCCTTTCCGCAAACTATTCAAATCCATATTGAAGACAGCTTCCCTGTTAGAAGATAGTTTCAAAATCTCATTTTTCTAGCTAAAAACTAGCTAAATATAATATAATAGCTAAAAACTTCCAATCAGTTTCCACTCTGATCTGATTCATGTGCAATTCACACACCTCTGACCTACCTGTAGACAAAATAAGCAGGTGCTTTGGCCAGCAGATTCTCAGGGGCAATACAATGCCACACAACTCTGCCTATGCCAAAACCTTAGAAAATCTTTTTGCAGTTGTATTTTTGCTGCTGAAGGAGATGCATATAGAACAAATTATCAAGCTAGTACACATTTTCTGGCTGTACAGCATATTCATATCCATCTCATACCTTTTGTATCATTTACAGCCAGACACTAAGACAGCAAGTTATCCCTGTTTCTGAGAGAATGTTAAGCATAATATTTGTGTGTCCATTTTGTAGTAGTAGTTGAATCTTGCTGCAGAAAATGCTGCCAGCATAGGAGACAACTCATTCAAACAGTGACTATTGACATTATTATTTATTTTACCATACAATTACCATATTCAGAAAAAAAGGAAGTAACTTTTATTTTCTTTCTGTAGTTCACTTGTATGGGTAGTTCACTAATCATGTATCACAAATTATTATTGTCTCTGTGATGCCAAATTTTATGAAGTTAATTGATACAATATTATATTTGCCTTTGTAGTGCTGTTCTGCTTCTCTCCTTTATGTCAAAGAATGCTCTTTGAAATTGATTTTTTGCAACTCCTAAGTGCCTTACTCGTCATGAAATCATTTTGCAAATTAATAAATCATTCAATGTTAATTGCTGTTTTTATAATGGGTTTTCTTCAAAATAGACAGCTGAAACTTATTTCAAAATATTGTTTCAAAATATTGAGTGTGAGTCTTATAACATATTAACATTTAAATTATTCTGAAAGTTCTAAGTCTTAAAATTAATGAGGATACAACTGGTTCATTACTAGAGTGACAAATTAATCAACTGATAACTTGATTGGTTAAAACGATCTTCCTTAGAGAAAGGATGTCTAAAAGTTCAATCAATTGAATGTATGCTTTGTTAGAGTGAAGGTTAGTGACTTGAGGAAGGTATGATGGGTTTTACAGTCTGCTATTTGCTTTGGCTTCCTAAATGACCAAGAACTGGCGGCAATAAGAGACATCGTTACCCTGTGCTAGATACAGCTTTGTAACATCACTGTCAGATTAACAGAGCTCTCCTGAACCACCAGTTCCTCAGTCAATATGTAATGAGTTATTCAGAAGAGGGAATGTCTCGAGTGCAAATTTCATGCTGACCTGAAAGTTTGGTTGGAAATTATTAAAAGCAGTATGGATTAAACCCAGTATTTTTGTTTGTTTGTTTGTTTGTTTGTTTGTTTGCTTGTTTTTGTTGCAACACTGCCTTTCCAGCTGCATACTGACTTGTCACCTCCAAACTTTTCTTAACATAGTGAAAGGAAACAAAGTGGAGACCACCCCAGCTACTCTCAAAGCATGAATTCAGGCTTTAGTGACAACATATGTTTAAATGGCCAATCCAAATCAGACAGTGTTCCTGGAGTCAAGGAAAAAGAACAGAAATCAAAGATAAATATTTCCTTTAAGGGGACAGAAGAATAACGTCCTCTGAGGGCTGGTGAAAAAAAAAAAAAGAATAAAAAAGATAAATGTTTTAAGTCTGAGTGGAGTTTAGTTTTAATAGGTTTGAAACACTAAAATCTTGTGACACTATAAAAGTGACATATGACAAAAGTTTTCTCACTGGGCATATAGGCCAATGTTAAAAATGTCACTTCTCAAAGGTCACCTGAAGGTAAGCTGTTGACACTATACTGACTGCTTTTCTGTTGAGGAGGAAAAGAGAATAAACAAAATCAAAATTTTCAGTAATGCAGAGGGAAAATGAAGTAGGAAACAAAATGCCCTAAATGGAAATAATTTTCACAGTCACAGCACATTTTCACAGTCACAGCACAAACATTGAAAAAAAAAATGTATGTAAGTGAAATCTCTTGATACCAAGGCACATGATTCCAGTCTTGAACCTAAAGAAAATATTCTAGACTTATTATCCTTGAAAGGAGGAATGGACTGTGAAAATGAGTTCTGATTCATTACAATATGAGAGATCTACCCATGTCCAATAGTCAGTGTATTGCAGTAGAATTGTCTCCAATAAACATTAGAAATATCTAAAGCACATGTAAATTCAGTGTCATAAGAAGAGATTGACCCAGACACATGGGAAAGATAGACAAGTCTTTCTTCTGTCAATCCCATAGTGATTCCACTAGACTGTAACTGCTCAACAATAAATGAAGTGGAAATGTGGCCCTGGATTTTCACTGCTGATATCCAAATCCAATATTAAAATNATAAAATAAAATAAAATAAAATAAAATAAAGTAAAATAGCAGGCTGATGTAGTTTATGTGTAATTCAGTTGAAAATGAATAATATTTTTGTGACAAAATGAATATATAATGGAACCTACCATTATCCTATTATGAAATATTTAAAGTGCTTATAATATCAAATAGCCTGATTAGAATAATAGAGGCATATCATGGAATGCAAGTTCCACTAAAACAGAAAAGGGATAAAGCTTGCACTGGACAAAATCTTCCAATGGACCTGGAATTAACCTTTATTACAGTTTAAAAAATAAAAAAATCTCATAAGGAATACTTAAGAAGTAACGCTAGCCACCCCTGTTAAGGTTATTCAGTTTTAATTTCCAGAAAAGTTCATGTTGGTGTTTGTTGTATTTTGGAACATAAGAATTCTTCACTGAATTAACCCATTTGTTTGCTCTTCATTTATTTTGGCTGAGACCAGTTCAGTGCATGGTTCTTCTAAAGATTAATTAACGCTTCAAAGAACAACAGGTGAAATATTCACCTGTTACAAATATCTGAGCTAATAAAACTGTCTGCCTTATAAATGGATTGTTAGTTTTGATAAGGCTTTCAATATCATGTGCACCTTGACAGAAACTGACTGGTATCTTATTCCACACGTCAGTCCAGTTTCTGAGAGAGTAAAAGTAGCAATTTAAATGAAATATGACTGTTATTATTTTGATAAATATTTACCTTTTAAATGTCTTTAGGTTTTGCGGTGGTAGTGGTGGTTTTTAAATATGCTAATTATACCTGGCTACTTATAACACTGTTGAAACTTTTCCTTGTGTAGTGTGTCTAGATGTACTATTCACTAGATTTACTATTGTGACTTTACTCTTGATCCATAACAATAAACCTGAATATGACAGCAGTCAGAGGGCAAAAGTGTTTCTCTCTTTCAAGTAAATATAATTGCTACTAACGTTTGGAAAACATTGAAGACACACATATTTCCAAAAATGAATTAAAATTTACCAAATATTTTCAAGCCATAAATAATGTAATATCTTAAATAGAAACAGGGAAGTAAATTCTCCGTGGATACTTGTATGAATACTTTTGAAAATCTC
This sequence comes from Ibidorhyncha struthersii, assembly GCA_013398815.1. Lineage (NCBI taxonomy): Eukaryota > Metazoa > Chordata > Aves > Charadriiformes > Charadriidae > Ibidorhyncha > Ibidorhyncha struthersii. Next base: position 439,779 of record VZSZ01000577.1, read on the forward strand.
TTTCTTTAGTCCATGACTTCTAATTAAGGCTGAAGATAGCAGAGTGCATGGGAGCCCTTTGCACTAATATTGTGTTAGATAAACAGTTTGCTTATGGTTATAGTGCAAATATTTTTAAATCTGAATGCCAGATGAGATGATTTAACCACTGTAAAGTGATACATTTTTATTTAATTGCCACTGTATGATGGAATGTCTTTCTCCACTATGAGAGTGCTTTTGTCAGGGCTATAAGCACGGAATTACAACAAAAATGCAGAGACAAGGTTGTACAGCAGCACTAGTGGAGCCAATGTGACTAACTTTACTGGTTTTAACATACATAGTTCTTGTACTCAGAGTAAATGCTTATGCTGATTGATACAATGGTCTGTTTTATCACTGTATACAAGGTTGACCATATAAATTGCAAATAGCCAGAACAACCCAAAGAGCTGACCAGACAGTATGGGATGGCCATCAGTGATTGACTACAAGTGCCTAAAAGAACTTGCCGGGTACAAGACCACTTCTGATGATATTTAAGGTGTTAAATCTGGATCTGTGGCATTGGCTGTGCTCCTCTTCCTCCTCCCCACACTTCAGATGCAGTTGTGAGACTCCATACAGATTTTCCAGCTCTAAGACAGCTCAGCATGCTCCTCAGAAATAGGAAGCTTCATGGAGCTTCAGTGGGTTTGGTATTCTGCGTGATCTTGGCGGAGCTTTTCCAGTAAGAGCAGAATACTTGAGTCATTTTCTGACTGTCTTTACATTTTTAGCTAATGTTATCATTTCAAAGGGAATCTGAATACAATGAAGTAAGGTGTATCACAACTCAAATGTGAGCTCAAAGATTACTAGTAGCCTTAAGGATTTGTAATGGAAGATAAGCAGAATTTCTATACTGGGCTAATGCAGTTCTAGTCTTTAGTCCTTAGTTTGTCGTTCACCTCACCTATGTTTTTCCCTTCTGTTCTTTACTTCAATAGAAATATATCAATATTGAAGAATTATGTTTCATTTAATTCATACCTATGTTTTGATATTTTTAAATACATTTCTTTCCTTGACATTTCTTCCCTGAAATCCCCATGTTACTGTAGCATTCTAGCTATGCCATGTAAAAGGGTATAGCTATCATGACTTCTGTGGGTTTTTTTCCTGGACAGTAGTTCACCATTGCTAAAGAATCAAAGTTAATTATTTAACGTATATCTGAGCTATACAAACTTCAGGTACGTACAAAAGACAGCGTGTGCTACCAAAGAAAAAGCCTTCCCGTGATTTTTGCTAGAACGCAAAATGTAAAGAAGAGATGAAGGTCCTCAGCTTCAGAAAACATCACTTAGGTTTTGACTTGCAAACATGAATTATAGTTTTCTTATGCTGTCTTCTTATTAACATATCCACCTCAATAGTGTACCTTTAGGTATGCAAAGGAAAATGTGACATAGAAAAGGGCCCGTGTTTTCCCACTTTTAATGGGTGTTAAAGAAATTAAAACTATGTCATTTTGTATTTAAGTTGAGCTAACTCAAGTATCTGTTTTGAATGAAACCACAGCAAAGCAGAAGAACCTTTGTAAAAGGCTCTAGCTCAAAGAGTGAGTCTCTGCAGTGCTACGTGCCACTACTACAGCTCATAAGTTGTACAGCTGTCATCCCTACTGAAGAAGAATCAAACAGAGAAAAAAAAGAGAATAAAGCTGAAAAAAGTGACAGAAATTAAAATCAGAAGTTTTTATGAACAACCAAGAACTAGACAAAATTCCATTTATAAGCAAGACTTCATTTATTTTAATTGACCCTTGTTAGATATAATTGTTCATACAATTATATAGATGTGTAACAGGTGGATCTGCTGAACACATCAAGGGTTGAAAGGGTTTATGGAGTCACTGCATCTCATTTCCAGGAGGGTTCTTTGCTTCTTGCATACCTGCATTAAGTGTTTGGGGATCTATTTTCTCCAAGGTATTGGAAATCTCTATGGAGAGGAATATGGATTGTTATTTTTACCTTGTGGTGATCTTTGCAGATTAAATCTATACCAAAAGCATGTTTCCATATTTCTGCCTGGTTTTGTTCTGCTGTAAAAACTATCTCCTTGCTGACCCTGAGTTTACAAATACATCCATGCCTGGTATGTGAGAACTACCTTGCTAGCTTTCTCTCACCCCCCNCCAATGGAAAACAAATTCATTAAGGTCAGCATTCCTACCAACTGTAACAAGCAGCTGATTAATATCTGCAGTTCTTGTTATGTGTCATAGCGTTATCAGTACAAACCCATATGGAGCATAATTTAGAACTTTTCCCCCGTTCTTCATAATCTTGAAGTAAATTAAATAAAAAGGGGAAATAATAAACATACCAGTATTTCAAAAAGTAACACCAGTTTCTTTATTAGTGACCTGGCTTGTTACAGAAATTACAGATACTCATGTGAATAAAAATCGACTTATAAAGAATAGTTTCATACCAAGAATCAGTATGCAAAAGTGCAATCAGAACACTGCTTGTGTGCCTCTGTATATAATAATACTTTCCATAGGGGTGGGAAAACAATCTTACAAAACACCATTGGGATCTGATTTTTTTTGCAAATAAAACACAAATTGTCTCAATGGTGCCTCTCAGTATAGTTCTAACTGAAAGGCCAATTAGCTAGTATTTTAGAGATGCTTTCAAGATGGTTTGATTTTTGCTAACTTTGTCAAATGTTCTTTCTGCAAAGCAGCCTGATTGCACTTCCAACTAAGGTTGATATAGTACTTTCCTTCAAAATATTTTTGACAGATTCTGTAAAGCAGAAATCTTCTGTATTCTTACATATTTCTTTTTCTGGTTTATCACTGTATCTTATAACTGATAAATCTGAAGATTAGCCACCTACGGGTGACCAGTTGGGAGAGTTTTCATTCAGAAGCTTGTGTACAGTAGCAAAAAAAAGCACGTTTCAAAGCTAAAAAGCCATAACATGAATAACTGCTCTGATACCACTCATGATTTCTGGATACCAACATACTCCATACTATCTGCAGCCTCTGGCTCTCTGTGATTTTGTGTGCCTGGTACAGCTCCTCCCTTTTTTTCTCCCCTCCTAGAGGGCAGATTCTTTATCAGATTGTTGTGCTTTGAAATACACTGTTTTGTTTTGTATGAACAGTGCTGTCAGAAGATCTAGGACTTAAGAGACATAAATCTAGCCATTGTTGCTGCATTTTAGTTAGTTTGTGGAGGGTTGCTTGCTTGTGCATTTGTTTCAAAGGTTCATGGAATAATTTAGCTTGGAAGTGACCTCAAAAAGTAACTGATCCTCATTTAACCTTCTCCACTTTGGCCTGAAAGCCGTCCAGCTACTTCAGCTTCTCCTCATAGATTATACAGTCTGGGTCCCCGATCAGCCTGGTGGCCATCACTGGACTCATTCCTGTCTGTTAATGCCTGTCTTGTACTGTAGGATCCAAAAGTGGACACGAAACTCCAGATGTGGTCTCACAACTGCTGAATAGAGAGGAATAATAACTCCCTTTACCCTCCTGGCTGAACTCTTGCTACTATGAGCCACTATGCAGTTAACTTTCATCCCTACAGGGGTGTATTGCTGACTCATATTCAACTTCTTGTCAACCAGGACCCTTAGATCCATTATGCAAAGCTGCTTTCCTGCCAGTCTGCTCCTTGCTTCTACTACTGTGTGGAGTTCTTTGCATTTGTTGAACTTCATGAGGCTTTTTTCAACCCATTTCTCCAGTCTGCTGCGTTCCCTTTGATTGGCAGCCCTCCACAGAATATTGACCATTCCTTCCCAATTAGGTGTCACCTGTGAACTCGCTGAAATTGCACTCTGTTTTGACACCCAGTTTAATAATGAAGATATGAAACAGCAGTGACCTTTGCGGGATGTCATTCATAACTGACTGCCAGACACACTTTGAACTTTTGTTCACTACTCTTTGACCTTGCATTCATTTTAATATCGAAAAGGTAAACTTTATGCAGTCTCAGAGAAATGCTGAAAACTTTCTTTGACTTTTCTTTTTAACATTCATTTCTTCCAAAGAAACAAAAGATATGCCAGATTTATTGCATTTATATATAATACAAATTCTGGACAGGGAAATTTCACAAGGAGTAGGCAAGGTCTTCTGACTAATTAATCAGGGTTTGTGTGGACCCTCCATCCTTAGGTGGATTCTACTTTGTACCATAAAATGAAGCATTCTAGATAATATTACTAATACAAACTAACAAGTCAGTTCTGAAAAAGTCAGCTTAGCTGCAGTGTTCCCTCCTTCCTCGAGAACATTCTCCCAGAAGCAAAGAAATTTTAAAGAAGCTCTGACATTAATTGTGTTTGTGAAGGAATAAGTCATTTCACTGCTGAGCTCTTTCATTTAAGTGTTTATTTTCAGCTGAATCAATTCATCTAATTAAAGAAAGTATGTCTCCCTAGAGGTCTTGGTTTAAAATGGTCAAACCACTTGAATAGATGGATAGGACTGAGTAGGAAAAAAAGATTTCCAAACTGGAAGTCTCTATCTCAGTACACAATCTCTGACAGCAGAAGACTTGAGAGGAAAATGCAAGAACTTTGCAGTAGATAGATATAGGACAATCTCTCCTATCTACATTTTCTCTTGATATATGACAGTCAGCAATGAGTTTACAGTTTGAAACATGAGGCTCAATATCTCATCTTATTACATTCTTGAACTCAAAAACTTTGGTGGTGACAGTTCTGCAGTGCAGCCACACAGTACATGAAATATAATCTCTTTATCTGTGAGTATTTGAACTTTCTCATTTTAGCTTTATGGTCCTCTATATGTCTGCAGCTATGAAGTACATACTCCTGCAGAACATGTTCTCTGGACCACTCATTTACACATTTTAAACAAAATCTTCTTATTTCTTTCTAGATGAGTATTGTAAAATCTTTGCTCTTTCTTCACAGAAAGTGTTTTGTTTTTGTTTTTTTTTTTTTTAAGTCACTTACATTTTCTGAACTGTTCACACAGTATTTTCATGAGATGCAAGGGCCAGACTGCACAAATATCCCAGGTAAGAATTTAACTGTTAGTTTATTTAAGATCCTTATAAAACTTTTGGGATTATTCTTTATCGCATTCCCTATGTAATCTAATATCCTGTTGAAGGAACCTTTTCCTGTTATAGTCATTTTAAGCCTGGTTTCTGTGGCTTTTACCAAAACCCTTTTATTTTTATCACTCTGTCAACTAATAATGGAGAAAATGGAAGTTTTTAGTGACTAAAATTCGCAGCTGATGACAGATTTCTGAATCCTTATCTGGATAAGAAACCAAGTCACTCAAAAAGAGTGCTGCTACTTACAGTGATTCAAAATTGAATACCAAAAAGTCAAGAAAACAGTAAGTGGAAATATGGTGATAAGTATTCTATAAAGATACAACATTTATTATATACTCTACAGTAAGAGTGTTCTTCCTCCCTCACTTAGACCATGTCAGTAGGAGATGACCCTTTTTACTCTGTCAGGAAAAAACCCTTCACTTTCCTGCTTTTTACGTTCAACATAAGGAAAAGTAAGAAAAACAAATTGAAGTTTGCATGCTTCAGATAAACATCACAAGGGCTAGGAAATAACTAGGAGTAATTTAAGCAAATTTCTTGGAATGTTACTCTTTCAAGCACTTAGTCCCTCCTATTTCCAGGATAATTTCCTTAGGGAACATGGGTTTAGTTTTAGAGCAGTTTAGCTGTTTTCTTTACTAAGCAGAAGAGGACATGCAGAACATTTTCTATCCTGTCTTTGTTTTCCTTACCTAGGATCTGTGCTGTCTTCAGTGTGTCACAGTGCCCATTCACTTGGATTATTGGAAAGGTTAGAATTACTGGTAATCAAATGGTTTTATTTTATTCAGGCAAGAGTTAAATTTAAGTATAATATTAGGCTATCATTGCATAATTTATCTTTTTTCTCCTATTGAATCAAAGATGGATCTAAATTACATATTTGAATTTAAACTTTTCAACCTGCAAAATGAAATAAATTCATATTTGAAGTATCTGAATACTGCTGCAAAAGGCTCTTTTTCTTACCTGAAGCCCAGGAGTTAACCAAGTAGCCCGATGGGAACTTACAGATGAAAAAGAAGAAGATAGTTTAAAAAAAGAGTATTAGTGGAATGTTTGCATGCTTCTGTATGGGAAAAGAAAAAACAGGAGCAGCACAACTTTAATCAATTTGATTATAATGGCAAAAAAACCTATACAGGATGTGGCCAAAGTCAAAGCAGTAGATCTACTATAAGAAAGGAAAGACTAAAGGCAAACATACTGAAAGGGACTGTTGTGTTTGTGCAACACTGAATGGCATTAGAACTGCTTCAGATATGTGAAATGCACAAAGACTTTCCTGTAACTTACTAGGTAAATTTAGGATATAATAACAACCCTGCTATCTCATAAAGATACATAGCAAAATCAGACCTTACATAGTGAAGTATCATAGGGTACAAAATAAGCAATGGAACAGGGAAAACCAACTACTTATCTCTTCATAAGAAGTCAGAACAAGCTAACAGAATTAAGATACAATATGATTCATGACATAACAAGGCCCCGAGGCATTAAAAAAAGGCTGTAACAGAATTCATAAATATGTAATTTCATTATTTATTTAGTATGTATTTATTTTATCATTAACTTGATGATTTTGTAGCTTTATTTATTTTGATCAAATTGGTGGAAGAGTAAAAAAAAGAACCAATACAAGCTTTTATACAACACAATATGATATGTTTCTCAAAGATTTTTTTTTTTTAAGTGATCAAAAATTGGACTTCTCAATCGGACAGTTACCAAGTACTAAGAAGAAAGTCTTTATATCTTGATATTGGGCTTAACCACTCTGACAGGTTAGATTATGAAGTGAACAGGTCTTTGGTCTAACATGGTATGGCTGTTGTTATGATTTGTGATGAAATATTGCAGACTTCAAAGGGGTTTGGACACAAAATCTTTGTAGTTTCTCAGTAAGTGGATTTTCAGACTTCAACTGTAACAAATTTCATTCCTTATTCCTTTTTAATCTTTTTGTCCACTTTAATTGAAATTATTTTGTGTATAGCTTACTTTTTTATCTAGCTTTTCCTCTGTTAATCCAGCTAAATTATTGATGACTTTATCTTTCTTAGTCATCTTCTGAAGTGGAGTCAGAGAACAGTAATGTCCAAGCAAATTAACTATGGCAGCCTAATTTTGAAAGGTTGCAGAACTCGCTTTCAACTTTACTTCAAGAATTAAGACAAAACTCTCTGGTTCACATTAAGTGGCTATTGAGTATCCAGACAAGGCCTGTACAAGGAATTCCAGAAAAGGGAAAACTGAAAAGTATTGTTAAGTTGTACACTTAGACATCTTCTGAAATACCTACGTACCTTTTATTAAGTTGCTGCCTCACTTATTTCTCAGATGCTTAGTGTTGCACCACAGTCAGATTATTAAAACACTTTGCCTGCAGTAGTAATGTTGGTTGTTTTTTACAGGACTTCTACTTTTCTCAAGAATATTTGTGTCCTACCAAAATGCAAAACACTATGTTTACTTTGTTCCCTAAGAGCATGTACACGATTTTGAGTCTCAGCAGTTTGTTACTCAGTAAATGGCTGTAAATGACCCACATGGCTAACACCATATGGCCACAGTGTGCAGTCCCCTCTGAGCTGTCTTCTGAAAAATGGATTAGCTCAAGATTTATACAGGCAACTTGTAGAGTACCTTTGCGTTTACAACTGTGAACATCTAAGAAATAGCCATACATTAATTTGGATGACACCAGTTGCTTTGTATATGTCACTTTTGGAAAGGTTAGAAATGGTTGCCTGAAAAATAGAGGCAGAATGTCTATCCAAATCTATCAAAAATGTCAGTGGACACTTTGATGGAAGAGAAGTGTTCAAGGATCTTCCACCCTGGACTTGTCAATCTGTGTCCATGCAGCAAAATAACGTAAATCCTAACAGGAATCTCACTCATCGAATGCTAAGCCTATTAATAGCTACCTCTGAGTGGCAAAAGACTTGTTATTTGAAATAGAACATGTTTTAGTTTCAAGATGTAGTCCTTTGTAGCGCTAAAAGACAGATGCATCAATATGTAATGTTATTAAGATACTCTCTAAAAAGTCTCCTACTCAATCATTATCCCAGGAAATAGAGCACATTGTTTCAAAGAAACAGAAAAAAATAAAATAAATAAAAAAAAAGAGGGTGAGAGAGAAAGGAAAAGTTGTCCTTTCACTCTGTAGGAAGGAGTGAGTCCAGAGGTATGCTTCCATGAACCATGGAAGAATGGTTCATGTAAAAATGGAAGCTAAGCCAGTGCCATGGAAGTCATCCGTTGCTGCCCTACCAAGTAATTTATGTGACAGGAAATAGTAATTTTTTTTCCTGTGGTGAAGCACAGTTAGGTTATTCTGTGCAAAACTTAATACCCCATTCAGATACAAAGCATTGTTTTATTGTCCCAAACAACAAGAAGAAGTAAACTTTATCTCTTGGTGAATAGCTATGTGTAGTCATTCCTTATTCATCATTTAACATTGATCAAGTCACTGTGAACATCATACTCCCTTTGTTATCACAGTTGTGCCTGTGTGTATGCTACTTTCTTTAGAGGGCAGGATGGAGTACTGGCTACAAATTAATGTCCAGTGTCAAAAAAAAACCCAAACGGTTGGTTGAAATCCACTTAGCTCACACCATGAAACTGATAAGCTTGCATAAACTCCAATGAACGTGAAACACTTTTTTGGTTTACAGATGAAGACACACATTAGGCTTTTTGTGCTGATTGGGGCCATGGCAGCTTATTATGTAATTACAGTGAATCCAGGATAACAGTTAAACATTGACTGGGAACAAACACAAAAAGACAAAGTAAGCAAACTGTTAAGAAGAATTATAAAACCAGCTCCAAGTAAGCTCAAATCCAGGAGGAAAAGATCTCCCCTACAAAGAATGTGTTATTCCCAGAAGAGACCTCAGAATACTGATGACTGGTCACAACTCCTTTTTCTATTGTTGAAGTAGGTTGAAACTACTTACCTCAGGATCCAGAATAACAGTGGAAAGAGCATTATAACTCCAGAGAAAGATTATTTTGATTACACTGTTAAAATTTAAATTAATCTAAAAATAAATCTTTAGTTCCATGTTAAAAATGTTCTCTTTGCTCATGACAAGGTTCTGAGCGTAAACCTGTTTCAGGGTAAAGTGCTTGGAACTGGTAATTAGCATAAACCTTTCAGAATGTTTACTCTCCTTCCCAAAAATGAAGGAAGGTATGATGACCTTTAAAATACTTCCAGTACTCAATTTCACTCCCTCCTTGATATTTATGGGCAATATTGATGTATGATGAAATGGATGTAAATGGCCTGGGAATAAAATTAAGCTGGAAACTGGGAAAATATTTCAAGCTGTAACACTCAAGTCTGTAACGGTTTCCTAAATAGGGTGGTTAGGAAAAGGAGCTAAAACTTTTAAAGCCTGTTTCCAACCAATTTATTAAACAAACATTTTGTCAATACAGTAGCGATACTGTAGGTAGTATTTTCAGCCTATAATGAGTCCTCCCTTTTATGTTTGATTTTTTTGTTAACTCTGAGGGTATAATGAAAGAAGAGCTAAATGATGTTTATTTATCATGTTTTTATATTATATTTCTATTTCTAACCCTATGCTTCAGGACCTCCAAAACTAACTGCCAGGCAAAATAAAGATTTCCCTCCCTACCCACCCCATGCGCATGGCTTCTGTGGGGAAAGTAAGAAGAGAAAAATTGTCTTTTGAAGCATTAGAGTTTTCTATAGCTAAAGCCAAGAGAAGCTGTGTTAATTATCCCAGCAGAATTACATTTCTCCTATTCAATATTAGGTGTGCTTTTTTTATTTAGCTTTAAATGAGATTACCAGAAAGGCAATAAGGAATAAATTTTATCCAGTTCCAGTTGTCAAGAAAAATAGCTGTGTTTTCATTTGATGATTTGCCTTTCTTTGTATCATAGAATGTAGTCTGCTTCCAAGGATCTTTGGGGAATTTGTAGGACTGAAGAACAAGAAAGACATTTTTAATGTCTCCTAGGTTTTGCTGTAAAACTGGACTTTTTTCCGTAAAGAATAAAGGAAGTCCTTGTTGGCTTCAGGGAGGAAATTCTCAATAAGTCTGAATGGCAGCTCTATACTTGATTTCTCGGTGCACCATTTACAAATGTAATTACTAAAATAGCACACTGACTAGGGGAAGTTACTTGTGTAAAGTAACAATCGGTGACACGCGCATGATTGGCTCAGACCCAAATACTTTAAAACATGTTATGAATACAAACAGCAGTTAAAACCACCTGTCACTATCTCTTGTGTTTCAGAATAAGAGTCCACCTTTCTCTGGGCCAGGTGGCGGTGAGCATCATCCCACTATTTGAATACTGTTTGAATGGTTGGATGCAATAATGGTGGTTTTTTTTCCTCTTTCATTTCACGACTTATCAACTAAAACCAAGTAGCAGAGGCAGATGAAGTAAGCAGAGGGTGGATAAGCCATTCCTCTCCCTCCACGGTCTTAGAAATTATTTTCAGCAGAATTCTTTTTGTAGGGATCAGTTACTAATTCAGTCAAACATGTGCCAAACAGCACAGACATATCTGTGCAATGCCTTTTGTTTTTCAGAAGTAAAAAGAAGCTAGTTTTTTTAACTGTAGTGAGGCTTTTAGAAAAATAAGCTCTCTAAAGTGTTGAACAGAAACCCCAGAAATTAATGCTGCCATATCTGATGGAAAATTAGGATTTAGGTATCAATACAGAGCTGCATTTATCAGCACTATTGTAATTTACATACCTATACTTATCTTACATCATTCTCATTCTCTCAAAAAGAGTTGCTTAAATAGCTTGTCCATTCACACAGGAGCAGCCAGTGATGATTACAATTAAACCTGTTCTAGTTACACGCAAATACTTATAGCAAAGCTCAGGTAAAAACACACAGTAAAAAACAGACTGAGATGAGTCGATTTAATTATACAGGGCTCTAAAGACTTAGTGGGAATCCACGTCTCTCTTTGTGCCAAACAGCTACTAAAAGTCCTTGATGCTGCTGTTGCTCATCTACAAGCTGTTCTGGTAGTTTCCACAGCTGTACTTCCCAGCTATGTTTCTAATATGCAGAATAATGAAGTCCAACAAAATGGCTATCTTTTTAAAACATCAAGTTTGAAATAACCCAGAACCCTCTTTGCTCAACCTGTTGGACCCCCATTCCCATACTGACAGGCAGTATGGCTATGTAATTGTAGTTTTCACTACACTTTATTTCTTCACATGAAGGCTCATTTGTCAGCCTTGAAAAACATTGATGTGAACTCCCCGTCTTCATATTTTAGCACCTCAAATTACTATACTTTGGAGTGTATCTTTCCAGTTCACAGGTTCGTAGTTATTTTTATCTTCTTTTTACGTAGACTTTTGCAAAGCTTCAGTCACAGAATCAAGTCCACTTTACATATGTGGTGAGTGGTTTTGCATGACAGTCAGAACTAAAGCCAGGAAAAGTGAGACAAACAAATTCTCCTTCATGAAATTAATGTAATTCTTTATTATATTTTAATTTGATTGTAATGAGTTTATATCCATGTCTCTACTTTTTTTTTCAACTCAATTTCAGGATGATTCCGAAATCTGAAAATATATCTCTTTATAAACTTTCTGCTCTTGTATAGTGCTGTTTCCTGTCTGAAAATAAAAGGTCCTGTGAAACAGTTAAATTTTTCATGACTGGAGAACTGGAAGATAAGTACTCATGATAGGCTGCTCATTATCAAAATGGTATTGTTAGTACATTTTTAAGTTTATTCACAAATCTCTGCAAGATATTGAAGTTCTGAATTTGTGAAGCATGAAAGTACTTGTATTTTTTATAGTTTTGAGTTGCACTATCAACATTTTGATGGGGTTTATTAGGAACAATCACATAAGGGAAATCATGCATCAGGTGCTAAATCTAAAGATAATGGTGTTTCCAACAAACAATTTTCATGTGACCAACTTTTCATTGCTATGTCAATTTAGTGTAGTTTTCATTCTGAATATAAGTCCAGTTTTCTCAAATTCTTTGCTAAATTGGACAAAATGTATGGCTTAGATTAATCTTTCTAGTCAATTTATTATCTCTGTATCTTATGTACTAGTACAGTTGCTGCCCAAGAAGATACTGCCCCAAATCCATTTCATGCAGCAAACTAAGCCCCCCCCAAAAAAAAAAGGCAGCAAATGAACAATCTGATGCTCATTTTTTTCTGTGGTGGTACAGTACACAAAAAAAAAGGAGACCTTTAGATAGTGATTATCAAATAAAGTGTCTACCATTTATGAAAACCTAATATAATTAACAGTTATAGTTAAAACATTGATGTGTTATAGCCCACAAAAGAACTTCAATAATAGGTATAAATCCAAGCAATATGACCAGGACTCTTAAGTAAGATAAGGTGCTCAGGAAGATCATCTTCATTTGGGGTTGTTTTTTTCTTGAGGATAAAAGACAAATCACTGGGAGCGTTCCACAAATATATCAAACCAATTCTCTACCTCTACTGAATAATCTCAAAGAACTGGAAACCACTGCAAATATCATAAATCATTCAATTTTTCATCTAAAACTTAAACCAGACACGAGCCAATTAGTTCCAACATTCAATGAGAAACAAAATCCTTATTTCAATATTTTTACTCATTGAAATAACATTTAAAATGCTCCAGATAATTCAGAATGTTGTTACCTTTTCCAGTTTTAAAGACTATATTTTCCTGATTAAGCATGGTCAGTTTTCATATAGGTATAATATTCAGGCAAGGCGTTAATTCTTTTCTCCTGTGTGCAGCATAAATTTGGAGTCACTTTCTCTGGTCCCTTTATTTTAAGCCAACTTATTTTAAGATATCCCCCAATGGTCACAAACTTTCATCATATATTGAAAGGGCTACATCCAAAAACCAGTTAGCTATCCCTAATCTGAAACATCTAACTCTGTAATTACCAGCCAGTTACCATTAAAATGTCAGCCAAAACATTTAACAGCTGGAACTCATTACACACTAAGATTAGCCACCTGAAAGTTAGCCATTTTGCTTAAAGTAGCTTGCTAAACTGCCTAATAGAGGTATGGGCAGACAACAACTCATGTCACGACTAAGGTGTTTATGTCTCTCTGGTGATTATAAAGGCAAGCAAATAATCAAAATAGCTTACAGGAGATGTTTAACTTTTGATAGGTAATGCTAGGTAAGATGAATCCTTTCTCCATTATCTGTTATTTTTCCAGAAATTTCTTTTTAAGAAACTTATTACATTGGATCTGACTTTTTACCTTCTGTGTACACAGTGAATTTGCACATTGATTTAAAAAGGTAATTAGCCTTTCCATATACTCTCCTACATGCCTCCATCAAAATATAAATTACTTCACAAAACAATCTAGAATGAGTAAAAAGATGCTAGAGCAGCTATTTCCAGTTGAGTTACACCTGCTTCAAGTATCAAGCCACAGGTAATTTTATTTTTTTTTCCCCCAACTCATTTGGAAACATACTAGCCATTTCAGAATAAGCCAAGCAGCATGGCAAAAGCTTCTCAGAGCCAAACAGGCTAATGCCTAAATTAAGAGTTATATAGCTCTCAGTGTGGTACTAATTAGTGCCACCTAAAGAATCACCCACATACACCTATTGTAAATTTGCCTGATGCTAAGTGCCTGGCAAGCATTACAGTTCTTTCAGAACTACTTGAATGTTGTCTATCCTGCATTTTGCCGTACAGAAATGCCCACAGGCCCATGTAGAATTTCAAAAAATAAGGAATCTGGATTAAAGGTATGAGAAGGGTGAGTTCAGAAGCCTTCAAAAGAACTGAACATTGTTTAGTCTCTGTTATGAAAGACTGTGCAGTCTTGCTATGCTGTTCTGTCACTTAGTGATCTTTCTGTATGGAAAACACTGTTTATGTTTAGGTCATTATTATCCCTTCCAGAGTCTTTCCCAGGGAAAGATACTGCAACTTTTCAGATGCCCTCAGGGATCTTCAATTCTAATTATTTACATGAGTAAGATTTTAAGACAGCAAGAAAGATTTTACATGTCTAAAGGAAGTATATTGTAAAGGTTTTAAATGGGATACTGAGAGACTTCAAAAGAATTCCCACCACGTAAGATGTGGCAATGCTAGCTCAGTCAAACAAAACTGGAGAAAGCTGAAATTTTAACTCTGGGTGCTCTTGCTTTTGTCTATTTTGCTTGGACCTTTAATTTTATTTGTATCCTGTGATTTAGTATTCTGTTTATCTTTTTCTAGACTCAAGTAATGAAGAGCATTTAGACCTGAAATCTTATCGATGTGTCAAATAACATGCTATTAAATTCTCTGTATTTTAAATATCTAATAATTTAAGAGACTTTCAAATATTTAAATATGAATAGATAAAAATATACTTTTGAAGCTTAAGTCAAACTGTTACACAATGGAATTATTACCCCATATTAAACTACTGGTCCACCTGTTCTTTCTGTATAAAACATTGCATTTTGACTATTGTCTAGTTATCAAAATACACTTCTGAAACATGCCTGAGAAACGTGTTTATTAAGCTTCTTTGTGGTGGGATAACTATATGCAATTTGATTAAACTATATTTTGTTTTAAGAGATGAAAATATGAACTCTAAAGGAAATGTAAACAACAATTGTAATCCGCTGTAAAATCATCAAAGTCTCTAAGGTCATTGGAATGATGGCCACATGTATGAATTCAAATCAACTGAGTGTACTTGTTCTAACTCAGAGTTGGTTGTAAAGCAAAATGAAGCACCTCAGTGAAAAAAAAATTGATCGAAAATTGACCTAAATATGTAGGTAACAGTGCATTCAGACTAGACATATTTGTTAAATGTCAAGAAAAAGAAAAATATGGCTCATTGAACACTTTTTTAACTAAAACTTTTTCAGGGTCCAAAACCAGAACATTTTGTCAAAGTAGCTGTATTCCAAACCCGTTTTCCCAGTCCTTAACCTTTAATTCTGTTAACTATTCTGTAAAAAAAAAAAAAAAAAAGGTTTTCAAAGCCCTGTGAATCTATCTTTGATGTCAACTGTCTTAAATAAATTGCTGATTCTAGCTCACTGCAGACAAAATATGTGCCTCAGAGCCATTGAGATAACTATCTAGAGATATCAAAGTAAAGAATAGATGTTTGAGAACAGGAAATCCCCACTTATGTTGAACCAGTACATGAAAGTATAAAAATATTGATAGGACTCCTTGAAGTCCACAAAGGATTACAGCACTCCCTCTGTAATGTCATTCTGGGAATTTCCTAGATAAATATAGGAGAACAATTTAATGATTAAATCACAGTAGTAAGAGATCTAACACGACTTTCTCTAATATACTGTGTAAGAAATGCTTAGGTGCTTCAGTTTCCTTATCTTAAATAATATGTATTATTTATTCTTATTCTCAGGGCAGCATTATAAAGGTGATTTAATGATCTTATCATGCTATGCATATAATTATTACTTTGCCAAATAACTGTATTAAATATAACAGGGACAAAACAATTCATTTTTATTTTGGTTCAGAACCTTCTCTTTGTCACTGTCAAATACTGCTCCAGAAAGATTCTCTGCACCTGAGCAGAGTGAGATTCCGTGAAATGGGACTGACAGTGGATATTCAGACAAAACTTTTCCAAGATCAGTGACACCCATTAAACCATTAACTTTACCCTCACGTATTTAGTGATCCCATATATTCATGAATTTACAGACAAGAGGAAAATCTGCCAGAAAAGAACAGGTTTTCTGTTCTTCCTCCCCTTCCACTGCCCACTGCAGAAATTACTGGGTTTTCTTTAATGTAATTGTCCACTCCTAGCTCGTTAGAGGTGCTATGTTAAATACTTTACACTCTGTTCCTTTACAATGGACAGAATTTTTCCACAATAAACCACAGGGAAAACCAGACCTCCCTTCGTCGTTACATTTAAATGTTTTTTGCTTAAGTAACAAAAGAAGGAAAAAAGGATTCTGTTAACAGGGTGATATCACCACCATATTTAGTGGGGATGTTCCCAGAGACATCAAAGCTGGGGGTGGGTATCACAGGCTGAAGAGATTCATTCCTTTCCCATGACTGCATAACACTAATAAATCACAGCCATTCAGTGATCAGGAATACTACATACAGGCTTTTTTCATTCACAGGTGATAAGCTTTCATGTTTTATTTAGTTCTGAAATCACGATGATGCATATTTTATTTTATTTCGGTTTTCTTAATACTGTATTTCTTAAGTTGCTTACTTTGTCCTTAAAAGAGATCCTATACCTCCAACACACTGACAATGCTTCTCAACCTGTATTTTCAGTAATTTTAACTCATTTTCTGATTTCTGTACAGAAAAGATTTACTTTTATTCTCTTTTTGGTAGAAATTATATATAGTAGATCAGAGGGCAGTAGGCAGTTTCAATACTGTCCAACGTAATACACCACTCTGAGTCACATAATGAAAGAACAGCCATGTGGAGCACCTCAATGAACATCATGGCCATATCCACCCTTTTCAAGGCTTTCTAGTTGTAGTCCTCATCCTCTTGAGTGAACCTTTTAGGTTCTATAGTGACAACAATATAATGATGGTTACTACTTCTATTCAGTACTGTTTATGAACCAAGCTGGCAAAATTTTAATGTAAGGATGACGTATTTATGTTTCACTGAAGAAAAATCATTCACTACCTTTAAATGTGATGCTAATTCTCCAACTACGGCACAATGAAATGCCATTCCATAAAGATAAGAATACAGCTTAATCTGATAAAAAGGTTTAGATAACAGGCTTTTCAGCTCACATTTCAAGTTCTATAATCTTACTTCTATGCAACAAAACCTAGCCTTTCAGTCCATAAACTAGATAGGGTTTTGTAATGCAGATGAAGTTTTACAGACTTTTAGCACAACCCTTCTCAAGCAAGCGTAAACAGTTTCTCATTCCTTGTTTTCTCTTCACAGCAAGTTGAACTTTGAGCACCAGTGGAGGGAATTCCAAATTTCTTGGATTTTACAACTTGAGGTAAGTGAAAGTGGGATTCACTTTATTTAATTTTTGGTATCTAAAAGTGAGGTACCTATTCTGACTCTACTAATATAACCTCCCTCTGGAATCAATGGAAGCCAATAGACTTGTCCATGGGTTCAGCTGTGCTACCTTAAGAGAGAATTCTGTGGAAGCCTTTGATTTTCCTCTTAGAAAGCCAAGCCAAAATCTTACCTCAAATCTGCTTGAAGAATAAATTTATACTTTTGTCCCACCTTTATTCATCTTTAATTATGTTTAAGTAACATTGGGTGTTTATTTATGTTCCTGAATAAGAAATTGTACCTTCTTTAGGCGGTCATTTTTTTAAAAAACTTTACATGGTGCACATAGATACAGTTTAATAACTGATAATAGTTTCCCCATATGCCGGTCTCCATGCACAGTAAAATATGCATAACAATTCATGTACTTCATTAGAAACGAACAGGAAAATAACTTTGTTCTTCTCCAGAAAACTGTTTTTAATAAAACGTGAGTTCTTTTACTTATGATTCATTTCAGAACAGGCATTTTAGGCCACATTCAAAACAAGTTATTACAGAGGGGCAGATCTCATACTTGCCCCAAATTTCACTTATGACAGCAACACTGAATAATACCTACAGGTTTTCATTAGTGGGTCAAACCACATTAATGAGGTCATTGTCTTTTCTGCATTTAACACAGAAATAGTAGCACTGAGAAGAGACTTAACTTGACAAACATGTTTTCCCTTGAATCTCATTCCAAATCTCTAAACCAGGCTGTTTCTAATCTAGTGGTTTAGCATCAGAAGGAACATGTAGGACATTCACAAATAGCATTAGATTGTATGTCTTACTGGTTAAATATTTCTTTATGTAATAGTGTTCAGTTTTTGTTGAAAATTGTCCATAATACATAATTAACTGGCTAACATGAAAAAAGTGTGAATAACATTTTATATATTATATTTATTTCAAAGTATCCTCTGTTTTTAAGTATTGCTATTTTCATGTGAGTAAAATTTTCCTTGTTTGAATAGCTTGGTGAAAACTTTTGAGAGGGCAATTATGCCTATGTTGCGCAATAATATCTGAGATTTCAAAATGTGTTTTGTTATAGATCAAAATTAACCCTAAACATTTGCCCAAGTGAAATAAATATGTGTAGGTATTCCTGAATGTATAAGTTCATGATCAAAGACCAAAGAGACTCAAACCATACCAGAAAATTTCCCTCCAGATGTCTTCAAAGCAGGTAGACCTCAGATTTGAACTACCACTGTAGGGTCATGTCCAGGCAATGAACCTTGTAGTAAAAAATTCTATAAAAAAAAGTTTCACTGAAGTTCTAGGAATCTGCATCTGGTAGTATATGTTCATTAAGAAAGATAAGATAAAAATCACACATTTCACATTTTTGCTTTTATAAATAATTTATTTCTGAAGGATCTGACATATCTAAACATCCAGATACTTTCCAACACCAATTACTTTTTGGAAAGAAAGTAGGATGTCTTTTATTTCCTACTCATCCACCTCAATCCAGTAGAAATGCAGAAATACCTTCAACTATATCACTCAAGACTGGTGGGTTTTCCACATCATTCACAAATACAAAATTTTATCTAAAAACTCAGATGCAGATCAGATATATTGGATCTATTAACCTTAAAAACTTATGCAGTAAATGAATAAGACTCCAGATGTCCTTGTCTAAGATACAGATAACATTCCCTTAAGCATAAAGCAGTTGATCCTGCTCTCTGTTCTTTTTTTTGCTACGTTTTTTGAGTTCCTTTCAACTTGTTAGCATCCTCCCAATAAAAAGGTGGCAAGATTTGGATATAATGTTCCAGGTACAAATTCACCAGATATGAATACAGAAGTATTTACTTTGCAGAAAAAAAAATAGGCAGAGCTCCTCATTACAGGATTCCTCCAGGTTATGATAGCATAACATACTTTCGATTGTTAAAAAGTGATCTTGATTTTTCAATGCTTAAAGCCAATTTGGTGTGAAATGTGCTGTGCTGAATAGATTTTTTTTTTTTGGTCACAAATGACAGAAAAGGTACTTTAACTCTTCATTCAAAAGCAAGTAGCTTTTGCTTTCACAATGATTGGTTTTGCTCTGTTTTTCTTTATTGATTTTACAACCTGTAGCTCGAGATTGTTTCCATAGACGGCAGCTGGTGGAGTCTAAGTTGATACTTTCCATGTGTCAGTTCTCTACACAGTTCTCTCTTTGTTTCTCAAATCCATTCAGTTTGTCGGTTATGTCATTATATGCTGTTTCACAACCGGTTTCTCATGTGTCCCTTATGAGTCTACCAAGAGCAGACAGATAGACCGTGTGTTTGTGAGGATTATTGTACAGTAAATAAAACTCTTGTGAGTGTCCAGGAAACAGGCTAGGGCTAGGAGAGTTCTTCCAGGTGTTAGTGAGGTGATTCTCAGCAGAATGCATTGAGGATCTGCGTATAGAGGAAGAATATGGGCAGTTTAGTCAACCTGCCACTGTTGCTTGTTAAGAGGGCCTGAGGGACAAGTGGGATAACAGCAAAACTATCAAGCCAGAGTTACCGTCTCAGAATGTGTTAACACTTCTGATCAAGAAATAAGAATGAGATTTTCAGAAATCATTGTTTTCCAGGCCTCTGTTCCTGCTGCCAGCATAAGCCATCTACTTATACAATACAACTGAGGTGGATCAATCCACGACTTTCCTAATATCAAATTCTGAATTAATAAACAGTTATTGATACCATGCAGAGCCCTCAAATGAGGTGAGATAAGGATGCAACAGAATCCTTCTGAATTCCTCGTGGGTTCTGATAGAGGTAGGTCTATTTTATTTAAATAGAATTGTTTCCATGTGAACCAGAGGAGCTCTTCAAATCTATATGAAGGTAAAATATAAGCAATGGTTACTCACTTATTCCACCCCACGTAGCTTTTTGGAGGTGACTGAATAGGTATTTCTCCCTATTTTTATACCTGTACAAATGTTGTATTACTAACAGGATAGGATCAATAGGAACCAAAACAATCTAAAAAAAATCCATTAATTAAAAACTCATTTCTGGATCTAAAACTCACCATCAATACTCACTGAGAAGCTGCTGTTAAAACATCATCATTAGAATTCATTAAAGTCCTAATTTATAGGAACCTTTAATAAAAGATGCAAATGTCTTTGAAAGGTCCTGGAGGACAGGTGAGGTGCCTGAGGACTGGAGGATAGCCAATGTCACTCCAGTCTTCAAAAAGGGTAAGGATGACCCGGGAAACTACAGGCCGGTCAGCCTCACCTCCATCCCTGGAAAGATGATGGAACAGCTTGTGCTGGGTATCATCTCAAAGCACCTGGATGAAAAGAAGGTTATCAGAAGTAGTCAACATGGATTCACTAAGGGGAAGTCGTGTCTGACTAATCTGATAGCATTCTATGATGAGGTCACTAGATGGGTGGATGAGGGGAGGCAGTGGATGTTGTCTACCCTGACTTTGGCAAGGCTTTCGACACTGTCTCCCACATCATCCTCACAGGCAAGCTTAGGAAGTGTGGGCTAGATGAATGGACAGTGGGGTGGATTGAGAACTGGCTAACAGATATAGCTCAGAGGGTTGTGGTTAGTGGTGCAGAGTCTAGTTGGAGGTCAGTAACAAGTGGTGTCCCTCAAGGGTCAGTACTGGGTCCAGTCCTGTTCAATATATTCATCGATGATCTGGACGAAGGGATAGAGTGTACCATCAGCAAGTTTGCTGATGACACTAAACTGGGAGGAGTGGCTGATACGCCAGAAGGCTGTGCTGCCTTACAGCGTGACCTGGATAGGCTGGAGAGTTGGGCAGAGAGGAACTTAATGAAATTCAACAAGGGTAAATGTAGGGTACTGCATCTGGGGAGGAATAACCCCATGCATCAGTACAGGTTGGGGGCCGACCTCCTGGAGAGCAGCTCTGTGGAAAGGGACCTGGGAGTCCTGGTGGACAACAGGATGACCATGAGCCAGCAATGTGCCCTGGCGGCCAAGAGGGCCAATGGCATCCTGGGGTGCATCAAAAGGAGTGTGGCCAGCAGGTCGAGGGAGGTCATCCTCCCCCTCTACTCTGCCCTGGTGAGGCCGCATCTGGAATACTGCGTCCAGTTCTGGGCTCCCCAGTTCAAGAAGGACAGGGATCTGCTGGAGAGGGTCCAGCAAAGGGCTACAAAGATGATTAGGGGATTGGAACATCTTTCATATGAGGAGAGGCTGAGGGATTTGGGTCTCTTTAGTCTGGAGAAAAGAAGATTGAGGGGGGATCTTGTTAATGCTTTCAAATACTTGAAGGGAGGATGCCAGGGGGATTGGAGCAGTCTTTTTTCAGTGGTGCTCATTGATAGGACGAGGGGTAATGGGCACAAGCTCGAATATAGGAAGTTCCATCTTAACATGAGGAGGAACTTCTTTACTCTGAGGGTGGTGGAGCACTGGAACAGGCTGCCCAGAGAGGTTGTGGAATCTCCCACTTTGGAGACATTCAAAACCCGCCTGGATGCTGTCCTGTGCAACCTGTTGTAGGTGACCCTGCTCTGTCGGGGGGGTTGGACTAGATGATCTCCAGAGGTCCCTTCCAACCCTGACTATTCCGTGATTCTGTGATGTCGAATTGAAGAACGATAGATTCAGGCAACTGATATCAAAGAAAAGACTAAAAATTTCTGCTTACTTGCCAAGTATCTCTTGAGGAGGGGAAAATTTTAATTTTTAGAATTCTTTAAGTGCATGGCACTGTCCTCCCAAGCTTGTTTAGGTCTGTCCTAGTTTTTACTGAACTGAGCAGCTAAACAGTCAGATCTGCCCAAAGGCAATCTGAAAATAAGATATTTCTCTGCCTAAATCTTTTGAGGGCTCTGTTCATTAAGCATTCTTCATCCATAGATAATCTTGTGTCATCACATTTTTCATGAATGGAGATTACTTTCCATTAAATGGTGTCTGTGATGATAATTTATTATATAAATAACTAATTCTTAGAATTTACTGAAGGACTGTAAAATCTGATTCACCTTCCTGAGGACAGCCAGAGTTTTATATCCTTCACAGAGTGTTCTAACCATCAGTATGTGGTGACTAAAATACCATACACAGCTGTCTCATATGCATATATGAATTTTTTTCTACTTCCTACTCAGGTTTAATTACAGTTTCATAATACATTCCTCAAACTGAGAGGAATCAGATTATAAATACTCTTACTCAAGGTCATTCAGGTCGCTAAGGGAGACGGAGCTTACTCCTTACTTTGTCCAGGTTCCTAGGACAGAAAGTACTTGTATAACTTTTGTAGTCTTGAGAGATACAAAAATAGAGGAGAACAGAAGTCAGTCATTGGTGAAAATTAGTATTCACCTTTCACCCTAGCTTCTGCTGTTCATTAATGTCTGTCTGCCAGTAAGAGTAGATAACTGTGGTGGTTTGGCTCCAGACAACAGTCAGACACCCACCCAACCTCTCACTCATTTTCCCATGGGATGGGGAGAAAACAGAAAGAAGGACAGAAGACTAATAAATTGAGATAATAACAGTTTAATAAGGAAAACAAGAGCTGCATGTACAGAAGTCAAAAGAGGAATTCATTCACTACTTCTTATTGTCAGGCAGATGTCCAGCCACCTCCTGGGGAGTAGGACCTGAGCATGAGTAATGGTTGCTTGGGAAGACAAATGCTATAGCCATGAATGTCCTTCCTTCCTTATCCTTTTCCTGAGCTTTTATTGCTGAGCATGAAGTTACATGGTATGGAAAGTCCCTTTGGCCAGTTTGGGTCAGGTGTCCCTGCTATGTCCCCTCATAACCCCTTGCCCACTCCCAGCCTACAGCCTGGAGTGGTTGGGGAGAGTGTGGTAGCGAGGGAAAGGGAGAAAGCTTTGGTGCTTTGCAAGCACTGTTCAACAACAGCCAGAACATTGGTGAGTTTCAAACACCATTTCAGTCACAAATGCAAAGCACAGCACCGAACAGGCTGGTATGAAGAAAATTAACTCAATTCCAGCCAGACCCAGTACAAGAATGCTGAAAGCAGAAAGTTCAGTCATATACAAACATCGGACCTACACAAGAATTCTAGATGCTGCTCTGGAGACTCATAATAGGCACAGAAGATATATTTTTTGTTCTTAAGACCTCCTTTTTCTATATCTGAAATTATTTTGTGATTCACTTTTTTTTAATTTATTTATCCTTTCCGTTTCTTTGTTTCAAACTCAGAGCCTTTTAGTGATTTAATTTTACTGTTGCATGTACTAGGCAATTGCATCTCATGAGTATGACTTGTTAACAACAAGATGTAGATGACTTCAATAATCCTGATCCCACTGTGAGTGTACTCCACCTCATTTTTGTTCACAGCCTTTCATTCTACCCTTTTACAGACGTTATTGCTCAGCCTTAAAAGAAAGCAAGTTGAGGGTGGAAGCTACACCGTTCCATGAGAAGGTTTGACCTTGATTAAGTCATCAGGCAATGTTACTCATGATCATCATCTGATTACCAATGCCTGAAAGAAACTTCTACTAACTGATCCATCACAACAAACTAATTACTGGAAAAACTAAGAAAGCATATTAAAACAGTAGTGTAGTAGCACTAACATTAAGAACAAGGTATTTAAATAAAGTGATAAGTCAAAAAAGTCCCTCAATTCCAAAATAAAGTATGGGCTAGAGCTGCTTGACACATTAAATTACTAGAAAGAAACAGTTAGACATCTATATCGTTAGGCAATAACACATAAAATAGATGTATAAAGTCCAGACAAAAGACTTTAGGAAGAACAGACTGAGGAATTCAAACTAATGAAGTAAATAATCAGTTTCACGGCAAATTATGCTTATGATTGATAACGTCAATGTTATTAAAATTAATATCTAAGCTATGAATAGTCATGTCATTATAGGATCTAAACTAACTATAGAACCTCAAAAATGGACCTTAGTATCACAGTGCACAACTCAATGAAGATTTCTTCAAATATATATGAAGACAATAAATCAAGCAGGATGCTTAAAGGACTAAGTAAATCAGTGGCAAATATTCTCTAGACCATAATATGCTATAATGTCATATATATTACTGATTGATTTATTATAAAAATTGCTGAGGTTCAGAGAAGAAAATGAGACTGAGTAAGATCTAGGGAAAATTCATCAATCTGTATAGGAAGATGATAATTTCTTATCTTAGACTGAGGATGATAGTGCATGATAAAAGCATGTAACAGAAATGTGGGTTAAGGGAACGAGGAGCTTCTGTTATGTTTTGTAACACAAGAACAAAGTGTCATTAAGTGAACATGAAAATTGAAAACTGACAAAAAGCAAATATTTTTATGTTCAATATGTAATTAATCTGTAGGTATCATTGCAACAGAGTTTAAGCTCTTTCAGAATTTGAAGAAGGGAGTTAGAAAATACTTAAAGAAGAGGTTTGAAAGTGACTTATAATGACAAGTTTCAGGACTTGAGCCTGTATTTACTAATAGCAGTCCTTCATGAAAGACAAATCTTGAATCAGAGACATTTCACAACCTAAGCATCTTTTTTTTAAGAGAGAGGGGAGATATGAAAACAAATGGACTGTAAGTCAAATTCAGAAGTCAACTGTTGTGTTCTGTTTTATATATATAAACACATATACACTTTTGAAGAATTTGAAGAACTGAAAGGAAATACCTTCTTACGCAAGACTATGACAAATACAGCCAGGAATCAAACCTAGTGTCTACTCAGAAGATGAATCTATCGAAATTTCTTAGAAATTGCAAGAATGGTATTCAAGATCAGCTACAGTATGGCACTGGCCTGAAGCATCAGGAGATGTTGATTCTCCTAGCTTCTTAACAAATTTCTTCTCTTTACTTTTTAGTTGTTGTCCTGTCTATGTGACAAATTGTGTGGGACTTGCAGTCACCTCTTATTAATTCTAGTAAAGCATGGCCCTGATCTTACTCCCTTTCAGTTTGTAGCATAAATAATTTTCTTCTCTGAACCTCATGTAGTTTTGTACTAGATGATTCAGTAATACGTATGTCATTCTAGAATAATATAATATATTTGAAATAGAAAGTATATAAATAAATGGACCCATTAAATCTGGTATCCTGTTTCTTTTAATGTGCAAGTTATTCTTGCAAACACCTATAAAGCTACCAGACTTCTAATTGGTGCTTCTCATAGAGAAGCAAATTAATCAGTATGCATGATTAGTCTTCATTTGTAAGGCTACAGTGCAGAGAAAGAGTAGTAAGAAACCATTGGGTTACATTACATTGATTAAAAGAAGAGATAGATAGCAAGAGACTTGTACACTTGTGGTGAACTCCTGAATTTGCTTCTTGTAGTCAGTCCTACTCCATTCCCAGCTGACTGGCTAACACTGCTTCCTTGCCTTCTTGTCACATCAAGGTGTCAATACTATTTATAAAATCCTTTCTAGTGATTTCAGCTTTCTCAATATATTGAGCATTTCTTTCTACAATCACTAGTTTGAAAACTAAGGTAAAACATTTATTTCTCCAGTTTCCCTGAATCAACTAACCAGTGACTCTTAGCAGGAAACTTTTAGTACCAAAAGTTTAAGGTAGGAACTATATTTTCTTTATTGACCTGAAAGGTAGCTAAGGGAATGGATAGCTCTGAGGCCCAACTCTCTGCCTTTGCTTTAATGTACCATCATGATAGAATCTTTCTTAATATTGTTAAACTCTCATTAGCATTTGTATTTCCACCACGCACAACGCCCTGCTCTTTGTGAAAGACACTAGGTACAAATTTTTGTAAACTGGAATCTATCCCTGTAAACCTCCTGCAGCTTCCTTTCAGTAGCAAAGCCAGTTTTGTCAAGCACATTATGCCTAACACATTTGTTTCACTCTCTCTTATAACCAGAGTCAGTCTACTTGCAGTTTGACATTGCAGGTTTTACATTAGCCTAGGAGGTGCCCAACAGGTAATATGGTAAGTATTCTATCCCCTGCTACGGAAACACATAGAAGGGAAGCACTACATATGGTATATTATGAAGTACTGTCAGCTAGAAAATACTGAAGGGCCCCTGCAACAGTATCCAGGAAATGAAGACAATGATATTTGTCTGTAGGTAACTCATATGCATTAAAAATGTCAAGGAGATTTTTCTAGTACAACCCCCCCCACACACACACACACACACATTAACAGTATTCATTTATTTTTAAAATGCCCGCAAAGATTACATTCCAAGTGTTTAATGCGAACTGCAAAAATGACCATAGCAAAAAAGCATTTCTGTTCCTGTTCTAAAGGGCAGTTTTAATTACGGTATAGAAAGTCTGAAAAACAGAAAGATTTTGAACTAAACAGCACCAAGACTTAACGTGGGAATTTTCTTAATCACATGAAAACAAAGAGATATAAAGTCACTGAGCTGAGACAAATGTCTGCAACATATGCAAGTACATTTCCTGAAACAGTTCCCTGAAGATCAATGGGATTTTTTTGAAAGTGTTACCTCTTGCCTTAAGAACTGTTGATATCTCCTAGGAAATATTAAGGAAGGGGGGACAGGAGGTGTAGGAAGAAAGATTCTATAGTAATTCTGCTTATGTGTCTAGACTTTTTTTTTTTTTTTGGTAATTTTAAGACCTTTTTTCTTTTTCTTATAAAGAATGCTTGTTTTCCCAATGTTTTTTTTTCATAATAAAGAGTGATCTTTAGAGATTTTGGTCTGGCCTTCAGATTCATTTCACACCTAAAGTTTTATAGTTTTTTATAATGGTATTATACTTCAGTTATTCTGTTCACTGGAATGGTCAGAAGCACAGAATTAACATTTGGATGACGTTCAAAAGAATGGTCTTAAGGAGCCTTTTGCAAAGCTTTTCCCACGATTTTGTGGCCATCAACATGCCCTATATGTAATCATGAAGAACAGGCTGGGTATACAGAACATCAGGCATGAAGAAAAAAATATACACGATTATGTAGCCTACAATTGCAATATGACGCAGACACTCCAGAAGCTGAAAGAAAATTTCCAAGTTTCTGTTAAACTGGTATGTCCTAATGCTGTGTGTTTAACCATACAGCTCTAAAAAAAAAGCTTTAAGAATGTATATATTTCACATACAGTTTCCTAACAATTCTAGGGGCAAAATAGCAATAATAAACTCTGGTTTGTGCTTCTTTAACAAAGTTTCAGCTGTCAGTTAGAGGCAAGATTAAACAATGGATTTTCAAAACTTTAGCATTTCACCAGTGGAAGGGGAAGGGTGAGTGGGTATAACTGAGTCAATGGGAGACCATAGTTCAGGTCTATCAGCTCTGCATACTTTGTTGATGAAAGGTACTATTTCATACAGTTTCCTTATGTCATGGTTTAGCCCCAAACAGGAGCAAGGACCACGCAGCCAATCTCCTGCTACCCCCGGTTTGGATGGGGGAGAGAATCGGAAGAGTAAGAGCGAGAAAAAAAAATGTGGGTTGAGGTAAAGACAGTTTAATAAGTAGAGTAAAAGCGGTGCATGCAAGCAAAGCAAAACAAGGAATTTATTCACTGCTTCCCATGGGAAGGCAGGTGTTCAGCCATCTCCAGGAAAGCAGGACTCCGTCACGCGTAACAGTTACTTGGGAAGAAAAATGTCATCACTCCAAATGTTCCCCCCCCTTCCTTCTTCTTCCCCCAGCTTTATATACTGAGCATGGCATCATATGACATGGAATATCGCTTTGGTCAGTTGGGGTCAGCTGTCCCAGCTGTGTCTTCTCCCAACTTCTTGTGTCCTCCCAGGCTACTTGCTGTCAGGGTGGTGTGAGGAGCAGGAAAGACCTTCAGAGCTTAGCAACAACTAAAAACACCAGTGTGCTATCAAAAGTATTTCTCATCCCAAATCCAAAACAGCACTACACCAGTAGCTAATAAAAAAGTTAACTCTATCCCAGCTGAAACCATGACAAGATAAGTAGAATAGCCATTCCCTATGTTTAACCAAGGGACAGAGGTTGTATTTTCCCAGATCTTACTAAAGATTTAACAACAGCCCTCAAACTTCACATGCCTCCTGGGAACCCCCAGACTTTCTGTATATCTCTAGGTAAATATCTGCCTTTGCTTCTGTTGTCAATATGAGGATTTTAACTTTAAATGTTTGTGATTATTTACTTGTTTTGATATATTGATATTTTGAAGAATTAAACAACTAAGAAGTGTGGCCTGTATAGGTGATTTCTTAGAAAAACAAAGCACAATTTGAAAGAAAAGGAAATTTTCTAACCTAATGACTTTTCTTTGAGGTGTGGGGTGACTAACTGAGATGCTACCACTTTTCAAAGAATACAACAAATCTTTTATTATTAAAAGTGTTGGGAAGCTAAATATAATTGTCTCTTTCATTTGTTTCTATAATAATTTATTTCACCTCAAAGTGCTTCACAAACTGTGATTACTTCCTTCATCACAGAATAGGGTTCTTGCAGTTTAAAAAAACAACAGGTGTTTAAAAGTGGAATAGGGATATCAGAAATGAAGACAGATCCTGAAACATCTCCTGTTTTAAAAGGACAGAAGGAATTAGCAGGATTTTTTTTTTTTTGCAACTCATAAAGGATCTGCATTCATAGACATGAAAAAATGTGGTCAGTCTCAGTATTTTTCAATTATTTTCTGTAATCTAGAAAGCAATGATAGATATGATGTATTAGTCGTTTTATGGATTAAAGTACAATGCTGCAAAATGACCATCCAAGAGAACAAATAAAAATTTCGGAGCTCAAGAGTTCTGCAGTCTTCAAAGATTTCCACCTGCTTCAACTGCGTATGAGGAGAGAGAGTAGTAATCTCCTTCAAGTCCTAGCTATCAAAGAGGGAATAGTGTGTCAGAAAGGTAATACATCTGCTGTAAAATTTCCGTAAAGTTGTCACGTTAAGAAAAAATGAATTCCAAGCCTACCATTAAACCCAAGCTTTCAGGGCCGTATTTAACTGCACTGTAGTAGGTTAGCAAGGAGCAGGTAATGGGGTAGAAGAATGGGCCTGAATCAACTCACACACAGAGAAGAGAAGAAGGGATATGTGCCACCTTCAGGGAGGATTAGCATTTGTTGTTTCCTTGTACCCTTAATGACAAGCACATTGCCTTTTATGGCTGCTGTTGCAGCCATGTTCCTCTCTTGTGAGCCAGGGGGAAAGAAAAATAAGAAAAGCCACTAGCAAGGGAGATTTTTATTTGTCGCTGTTCTTCATATAATTAAAAAAAAAATACTTCTTAAAAACTACTGACACATTTATTATAAATAATAGCTCCAAGACTCTTGTGAAACTTTTAATGAACCTAGATCAACATGTATTTGGCAGGCCCTTAATCATGCCATCTTAGCCGCTTGAAATAAACAAAAAGAATAAACTAAATAATATCTCATTAAAAGTATAACAGCTCTGAGACCAAAATCACCGTTCCCTACTCCTGATAACTTGTGATTGTTTTAGAGAATCATATAAAAAGAAATTTAGTTTCCTTAAGATGTCTCTCTATTCCTGTTCTTCATTCGTTATAATGTTCAGGTGTCTTTTAGATAAACTCTTGCGCCAAACTAGTTAGGTTTAAAATATTTATTAGGGAGAGGATCAGTACTGCATAAGATTTACTGTAAAGATTGATATAGATTTTCATCCTAATGTTTGGGGTGTTTTTTTTTGTGTTGCCTCTCTTTCATGTATATTAATACACAAACCTCTCTAGACAAATATCTAATATAATGAATTCTGGAAATTACCTGCTGTGTAAAACTGATTTGGTGCTCAAGGTATACCTAAGTGAAGAATTTAGTTCCTGACTAGAAGACTATCTGGGTTTTTTTTTTTTTTTTGTCAATTCCCCATATTTTGTACTTACAGAAAGTTCTGCTGTCACGTACTTCACTGCAGTTCCCATGGAAACTTGCATTTCTGTGTGTGTCTGTTTTGGCTTTTGATTTGATGCAGTAACAGCTGGTGGTCATCCTGCAAGCTAAATTAAATAAAGAGTTCATTGATTTTACTGCCCTCATAGTCTCTTTCTCTCTCAAACATTGACCTCCTCCTCATATATTGGTTAAGAAGCACACCATACTGAAGGACATCTGTATATCCCATATTTACTCACTTATGTCAGATGAATAAGATACACAACAGTATATTAAATTATTGGTGACACTGACTGGAAATAAACTGAGCATTGTAAGTAGCATTATATGAGGGACCAAACGGTACCTGAGCAAAAGATGTGGACTTTGCATATGTCCATGCATAGGTAACTCAGTTTGGGTACAATATGAACTTCAACCAACCCTCAGATAAAAATTATCTTGGTTCAAATAATATGATGAATTAGTGTTTCAGTTGTCATGGGCAAAACAGTCTTGATTCCAGGAATATCACTTCATTTCATTTATTGCCAACCAACATAATTTTTTAGTTATGGTCTCAGGTATTAAAAAAACAAAGACAACAAACAATCAGCTAGAAAAAAAAACCATTCTTTTCTCCTTGTTCCCCAGGTTTTATTCCAGTCCAACACCTCTGCTCCCCCCCTTCCTAGTCGCAACTTCCCTTGCTTTCACAGCACATTACACACAGTCCTTCTCACACCTTTTGGGGACGCGATGGGCAGTGCAAGAGGTTGAGGTCAGTGCACAGCCCTTATTTTTTGCTTCTTTTTGCTTCTTACTCTTTTCCTCCTCTTCTCACTTCTTAATTATTTCCTGTGTTCCAGTGTGGATTGTTCTTGGGCTGCTGTCCCCTTCAGGGTATCCCTGCCCTGGCATGGTGTCACGGAGGCTCACAGAATCAAATTTAGACAGGTGATAAACTCAAAATAAGCATTATTCTAACCAAAAATTGTTTAGCAGAGAACCAGCTGGAAATGTGGTACATAAAAATCTTTTAACACTCCAACACTAGTAAATCTCAGCTTCAGAATTTACGAGGAATTAATGCTGCACGACTGACTCAACAATTCTTAAGCTTTAGAAATGATGATTCAAAAATGTGCACAACCACTCACCTATGAGATGAGGGCTCTCAAACTGTACAGGAGATGAATCATAAGTGGCAGCTCAGCCCACTGGGAGGATCCCCGACTGCAGACCTGCTGCTTCTGAGGAGGATAACTCACATTCTTTGCCCTCCAGCAGGCTTCATTTATACCCTAATTGAATCTGATCCATGGTCATATATGATCATGCCAACTCTTATAGGTCTTTGTCAGATCTTTGTCAGGGTAGGTGCATCTGCCACACAAGTCTCTTCATGGGCCCCGGTCTCTGTGGGGGTGCCCTTACCCCAGTTCCTCCATAGGCTGCATTCCCTTTAGGGCTGTCCCTGACCCACTATACATTTCTCTGTGGCCCCCAGTCCCTTAAGAGTAGCCCTGTTCCAGTGTGGGTTGCCCACAGGTCACAGTGCCTCCTCTGGCACAAAGTACCTCCTTCCACGAGTGTATTTCCAGCATGTCTCCAGCAATGTCCCCTTCCACATGCCTCTTCCATTTCATTTCCCCAGACCACAGATCTGTTCACCTTTCTCCTCACGTGTCCCCTTTTTGTGTCCTCCTGTGTCTTCTCTCACACGTCTCCTGTTTCTCACTTTGCGTGGTCTCATGTACACCCTGCCTTAGTGCCTACCATCCTGTTTTAAACATGTATGAGCCACAGCATCTTGTGCTCCTCTGACAGATTCATGTTATGGTGTCTGGTGGGGCAAACTCTGTCACTGGGCCTCCCTTGTTTTCGAAATTAATTTCTGGTAACACTGTTGTCCCTGTGCAGATGCTCTCAGAAATAAGAAACTCAATTGGCAAAGCAGCTGAAGACCTTGGGATTTGCAAACCAAGAAAAGTCTGGGCATCTCTAATTCATAATCATGCCGGATTAAATTATACTTGTATAATCAATCGACCTTCGTATTTTAGACATATGGTCAATGTTGATTCCAGATCCCTTCAATAATTTCCTGTGATGACTATAAAAAAACACCTTGCAGTAATCTCTACTCAGCCCCTGCCTTCACCTTCTTCCCCTCTCAATGCAGATGTAGAGCCATGGAGTAGATAGGACAGGCTGCAAAGATCATGGATCCTTACTTTGAACACTTATATGTTCATTTATTTATGAACCAGACATTGTGTCTATGATTTCTGACACATACCTATGGACATGGATTGGCATGGAGTGTAATGTAATAAGAAATGCCTGCAGTAACCTGGTGAACCTGAAAAATAAATGATGTGTTGTGCCATTTTGGCAAGTGGGGATTTTGCACATCTCCCACACTACAAGCAATGGAAATTTTTCTTTATGTAAAATTATGGCAATTGTCACTTACTAATCCCCCACTGCCTTTCTAGCAATCACCCAAATAATGTTTACAGTAACTTTTTTCTTTTTTTTTTCCTAATTATGTTATATTGAATACCAAAGTTAAATATTTCATACATAATTCAGCACACCCCCTCTCTCTCTCTTTTCCCCCACACATTCTTTCTTCCACATCAACACCTAAGCAAGAATTCTGTGGGAGCCAGGCAAGTTTGGTACATATGTAATAACTTATTTTCTCTACAGGCGTCATGTTCCTCAAGAGGAATGAACTCATGAACTTTTGCTCTGTTCATTAAAGGAGCATCTTTATTACTGACTATAATACCAGATAGTAAAGTAAGGATATAAATTCTTAACACAGAGAGATAATATCAGTCTTATATTCACAGAAGACGGGGTAAAGTTGAGGTTTACATTAGATACACACTCTGGAGTAGGTCTGAAGATCTTTTGCAGCCAAAAAAGCATACTTACACTCCCTCCCCACTTGCAGGTAGCTGAGCTCTCCATACACTTGTATTATTGCACCTGGAAATTACTGGTGGCTTTATATTTTCACACCCACACTTTATCAGCTACTATGTCTTTGACTCCTTTGAAAATTCAGGTAAATATATTACTAAAATTAAAACTTCATTGTAATAATTATTTAATAGTAGTTCAATAGATTTTTACAATTGTGTGTTTATTGAGTTTGAGAAACAACCAGAAAAGATGCTTTCTTCCTCTCCAAATTTTACTTGTTTTTTAAAAATCTATTAGGATTACATGGATGTCAAATATTATTAAAATAATGTTTAAAAAATAAATACATAATCTGAAACAAAGTCTAAATTTCATTTGTTGCTAAGGATGGTTTATTCTTTTAAGCTAATCGTTCTCTTTGAAAGGCTAATTTTCAAAACAATTTGACCCTGTTGGGAATAATATGAATATTTATTCTATTTCATTATGGCAACTGGACAAGAAAACAGGCCACATACTTGCTAATTATATAGACCATTACTACCCTGAAGATTAATTTTTTGTATAAATATTATTTGCATTCAAAAAAGTGAGATAATTTTTAAATGAAAGAGTGATTCTCCTGCAGACATCTCTGTGACATATTGGACTCCTTGGATTATAAGGTCTTTGAAGCAGAAGCAGTTTTAGAAGCAGAGAGCCATAACAAGAGTAAAGTTTCGTTTCTGAATTCTCTAGTTTGAAGCTTTTACTTTTTAAACCAGAGTTTATATGCCTGTCTCTGTATCAGTGGAGAGATAAGAGACAACATCCACAGGTTTTGAAAATTCTGACTGGATAATATTCAAATGAATGTGTGAAAATGGTGGCACATTACTTGCCTGGATATGCAGATGATTGAAGGCTTTTGTAAAATCAAGAACCAACTATGTTGGTATAAAAAGACCCAAAGCCTTAAACCTGTTATTTCTTCTTTTCTTGGTGTCTACAGCCATAGGAAACAAACCTCCTTTCCATTCTGTTACACATTTTTCAGGAGTATTTTTCTTCTATTTTGATTTTTTTTCAAAGATAATTGAAATTAAATGAAAAGTATTATGAAAGGTTTTTTTTAAATTTATTTTTACATGTGGTGAAAAGACCGTGCCACTCACAAAATATTTAATATCATGTACTATAATTCTCAGTGAGGATGTATCGTTGCACTATAGAAAAGCTGTTTAATTTCATATTGTCTCCATAATGGTAGATGGCTCCATCAGAATGCTTAAAAGACAACTACTGAAATTACAGGTCCAGCAGTCTACTCATGCGAATCACAAAAAAGGGACTGGGAGTCCAAATCATTGCAGTTCTCAAACATAGTACTGTGGGCTAGACCGCCCCAGTACAGTTTGAGAACTAGTCTTTTTAGAATAACCTAGATTATATGGTTAGATCAATTGTGTGTCCTCTTCAAAACAGATTTCCATGCCAATTTTCAGTTACCAGATACCCTTTTAGATGCACAGATGCTCAAGCTGCTAGGTGTCTGGTAAGCAGTAACTAGACACCCACGGATAAACTGGAGATAAGCACTTGATTTATTTGAAATATTGGACTTCCTGCACCTGTGCAGAGAAATTATACATCACAAACACTCTGAGCCTGACATTAAAAACTTGACTTATACAAGGTGTTGGGTAGTTTTTAATCTGTTTGACGCTGTCCTAGTTCTTCATATTTAAAATGTAGTTGACTGAGAGAACCTGCCAGAAAGGAGAGAATAGTCCATGGAGTGTTCTCTTACTTGTTTTATTCAAAACCCACCCATAAAATACTGCATATATAAACACACTCCATTGTTTTCAGGTGTGATAAGTTGAAATTCAATGTCTGCTTCTGTATTCAGCCCTGTTCTTACTACACAATTATTCCTGGCATAATTTCTCTTTAACTTCTTTGTCTCCCAAGAGTCCATGCCTCTCAACAGCATTTCTTACACTGTAAATATTATTGCTATTATTGCTTTTACAGTGCCTCACCCTGAGCAGAGCTCAAAAGCATGGCTTGGGTCACCAGTTATTTTATTGCCCTCGCAATGGTGTCACTGTGGGATTCAACTCTGTCACCATTATCCTGTTCACTGGGAATCTAACAGGGGCTTTGTGTCATTCTTTAATAGATGTGTCTTTACATCTTGCTCTCACCTTGGTCTGTACGAAAATTTCTTCAGATATCTATAATCTGCAGCTGTATAAACTACATATGGGATGAGCAGCAAGCTTCAGAGACACTACACCATACTCTTCCATGAATACTGCCGTTGTGCATACTCTTCCATGAATACTGCCGTTGTGCTCTGAAAATGTCACAGTCTAAGATTGATAGATGCTGTATATTTATCTTTCTCATTTGAAAAAAAAGTAATATTGTAATAGCTGCTTTTGCATCTGTTACAGAGCATGGGGACAGAAAAAATGATTTATCCCTGTACCAAGGAAAGGGTAAGGAAAAAAAAAAAACAAAAGGCAAGAAAGAACTCTTACATAATAATGTTATTTACTGTAAATGTCTTATGAGCAATTTAGGTGTTTGTGAATCTCTCTCGCCAAGCACTAGATAAATGAAATATCTCTTCCTGCTGAGTAGGTATGAGATGATTTGT
Source organism: Ibidorhyncha struthersii (assembly GCA_013398815.1). Lineage (NCBI taxonomy): Eukaryota > Metazoa > Chordata > Aves > Charadriiformes > Charadriidae > Ibidorhyncha > Ibidorhyncha struthersii. The sequence continues at coordinate 475,408 of VZSZ01000577.1, forward strand.
TCTATCTTTTTATCAAGACCAAGATCTATTGATAAGAGGCAATGTTTAGTAGTTGAAAAACCTGAGTGGGATCAGCTAGTCACAGTTTATAGAAAATTTTAATTTGGATTATAAATTGCAACAGCAGATCATTGCCTAGGGATACGAAGAGATGTACATAGAATGGGAAGACAGAATGTTCTTTTTTTCTCTCTGAAAAGGCATTTCACTCTATTAAAAAAGGGAAAAAAAAGCTTCTTTATACACTACCTAGAATTTAGTATAAGTATTTTATGAATGTTGTAATGTGAACCACAGACATGAACTTTCAAATACTTGTGGAATCATTCACGTCAAGTGATCCCACAAAGATTTACAGCTTTCAAACCAGGATTGGAGTAATACTTCCCTTTGCAAGATCTATTCCTTTCCGTAAATAGGTTTAACTCCATAAAACCAGGCTATTACAGATACACAATGCCCACCACCTGAGCTGGCGTAAATCTCTGTAGTTCAACTAAAATCAGTACATCCACAATAGTACAATCAGTGCTTAACAATGCTTTAATTGAAATCCCTACTCCAAACCGCAGAGACTAGACAACAACTCTACAGAAAGTAGCTACTTGGCAGTTAATGATGTGGCAAGGAAAGTGGGAGAGGCAGCCTGAAAATGTAGAACTTCAGACAGGATGTGAAAGAAAAGCACAGGTGATTTTTATATGTAGAACACAAATCTCTTTTACAGTGAAAGACAGGAGACCAGGACCTCACAGCCCACAAGAAAGAGACAGTGGCAATAAGCAGAAAACACAGGAGGCAGAGGAATGAGTGGAGGAGCATTAGGAAATTAGAAAAAATACTGTAAATAATGGTATTTTTGTCATGTCACAATCTCAAAGTTTTATGGTGTGTTTGTGGTAATTCTTTTTTATTTTTTGTAGACATTATGTGAAAATATCGTTAAATCATCCTATAAACATTCATCAAGACAGGGTTTGACTCAGATATCGTCTTTTGATGTTATATGAAAATTAAAGATTTTGTTGCTTGAATTTCCCTCTTCCCTTATTTATGCTGATATATCACTTTTATTTCCAAAGTTCTCTATCTGTCCAGATTAACTAGAACTCCATATGGAAATCTGACCAGGAGCTAACTCCTTTTTATACACTGGAGCTTTATATTTTGGCCAAACTTTCAATTTAAACTGCCTGATAAGATTTAATTCTAGATCTGCAGCTTTTTATATTCCCAAATCTAGTTTGGTTCTATGGTTAATTAGACACTCGTTTGCATAATTCACCCAATTACCTAATAGAATTCTGTCAAGTCTATACCCTTGTAGTAGCTGTACTGGTGCTAAGCTGCAGAATAAATCTAGCTGGAGGAATCTTGCTGTGGCCTTTATTGTAAGCATTTGAATCTGTAATATCTGCTACCTCACTTTGCTCTCATAGTCTCTGTGGCAAGATTCCCACCGTACCCCTGTGTAGGTAACCCTCTCTACACAAACATAAAGACCTTTATTTTCACATGTCTGAATTAACATGTCATCTGTTTCCTTAAAACAAAATTGTATAATCAAACTAAAAAAAAATAAAATAGGATGAGCAGAATCATGTTAATTTCTGGTATTGCAGTTACACTAAACCTTTGACAGACCTTTTTGGTACCGTACAAACACAGTCCAGAGGATGACCCCTCCACTAAAGCACTAGAAACTCTCCAAGACAACTTCCACTGAAAGAATTTGGAGTAATTTGTGACAACAGCTTGTGTGGAAAATTTAAGTTTGTGGGGGAAAATGCATTTAGAGACTGAATTTTGGGGGGAAAAATAAAAAAAAGAAAAGAAATATTACATTTCTAAGAGAAAAATAGAACCTGGAACAATACTGCCAGCAAAACACTTAACCACTGTTCAGAGTTAACATTTATTATAAATGTCAGATCATCTGAGTTCCTTGTCAGACAATCAAAACTTCACCCTACATTTTCAATTTTTATGTAACCATTGTCTGTACAGGAGGTGCTGGAACTCATAATTTTGCAGAGACATATACATATTACTAAATAACACTTTTTCCCAGCAATTTACTGTATTAAGCCCTATTCACTCCTTATAAATTATCTGAACTACTTTCCATGCTATTAATCTTTTTCAGAAATCTTTGCCATGACTTTGTATTTCTTCAGTACTGCAAAGGTATATAGCAAAAGCAAGAGCATTGGGCTTGTTACTAAATAGTAGTCATCATTCACCATAAGAATGTAGCTGAAATACAGAGACAAGTCTCTTGTAAGGCATCTGCATCTTAAGGAAATTGTGACAGTTAATAGGAAAACCACACATCTTACATATTGTTCACAAAATTGAGAACGGCACCTTTTTCTTTATTCAGATTGTGTGCATGAGCTGTCTAGCTACCTTAGATTTTACAGAAACATCCCACAGAAAATGAAAAGTATGGAAATGGCAATAGAAATGCAGTGGAAGCAGAAGTGCAAGCAGACACGGTCATTGCAGTGAAGTGAACCTAGGTGTCTAAAACTCGTTTATTGTATATCTCGTTTATCGTATATCTCCATAGCGTTCATCATACATATGTCTGTTCTACTGTCACTACCCACTGATGTCTTCAAAATGTAGGTTTCTACATTTAGCTAACAATTGCAGAACACGTGCGGCACACGCACACAATCCTGACAATTCAGGCTGCTAAAATACATCTACGTCTCATCACGAAACAGCTCCCACTCCCCAGATGTCTAACTCCTCCTTTCATCAAAGACCTTACTTTTAGTTTGTATCCAGACTCGTACTAAGTTATCTTGGATTTTGAAAGTAAGGCTTGTAAATCAGCAAAGCCACTGTTTGTGGTTGGTCGCTAAGGGCACCCTGTGCAAACTCCTTGATTCCTTAATTTTTACAGACTACATACATTGAGAAAAACAGGAGGTATTGTGAAAGCAGATTTTTTTTGTGATGGGAGATTTCTAGCTGGTTTCCTGGGTGTCTTGCATCCCTACCGGACTGTGTTTGTTTTTTTTCTCGTCCCTCCTGTCATGCGCCTTTCTTTCTCTTCTACACCAAAATTCCATTCAGTTTGGTGCCCAGGGAAATCTACCTAGTAGCACAAATGTGTTTATACCTCTTTACAAAAATAGCATTAAGATTTGAAGGTAATTATATATTCTGAGAATAATGATCTTTTCCCTGTGCAGGAACATGTACTGAAGCAACAGATTTCTTGCTTCTTATGTGTGTTCTAGAACAATAGTGTCTGCAGAAGAAATGGTCTCTCTGAATCCAAGGCTTTGGTCATACTTTTCATAAAATACTACTAATAGTAATGCAAAGGTTCAGGTGCTCAGAGAGTACCTTGTGGGCGTAAGGGTGCATAGATATACTGATGAACTTACTGGTACTTATTTTCTTACTGGGTACACGGTGCAGTTTGAAGTTTGATATTCAAAATAGATGCCTTGGGATATCTTGACATATCCCCAGACATACCAAGTGGTATCTAATTTGATATACATGAATATAAATTGAGGTGAACAATTTACTATTTTATCCCTAGTTTCTATAGCACTATAGAAAATTATTTCAGTGAGCCACACTTGTGGAGATGTCGCTTTTTAAAGAAAGGGGTTTATTTTTCTTGTCCTGATTTCAAAATTATTGAATTTATATAATCTATATAATATAGAGTAATTTCATAGATAAATTCTGTAACTACTTCAGTGGTTGACAATGATCTCCTACCATTAGATCTAGGGTTCAAATTGTCAGAACAGGGAGGAAGAATACATAGACCCTTTGTCTGCAAACAAAATACATACCAATGTGCAGGCAAGGAAAAGCAAAGTACTGACAGGACAACGGGCAACGATTTTAAACTGAATTTACATTGGACATTAGGAATAAATTTTTCACAATGAGGGTGGTCAGATGCTGGAACAGGTTACCCAGAGAAGTTGTGGAAACCCCATCAGGGGTTCCAGGTTAGGTTGGATGGGACTGATCTAGGGAAAGATGTCCCTGCCTACGGCATAAGGGTTAGCCTAGGTGATCTTTAAAGGTCCCTTGCAACCCAGGCTGATGATTCTATGATCAAACATTTGCTACATTACCATACAGAAGAGCTGCAAAAGAAGAATATTCCAGTGGCAACCCTGCAGTTGTCCTGTGTCCTGCACTGAAAGAAAAGACTCTTTTCCCCTTGCCTCACCAACCCACTTACTCAGAGGCCCCTAAACACTGGACCTCCATGCTGGCATGAGATTTTGTCTTTGCATACTTTTACATCTTCCAGAAAGAAGTGACAACAGCTTCTTATTAATTAGTAGTGGCAACGATTATCTTGGCACTGTGAAAAGCCAGGCTTATTAAAGGCTTCTATTCTTTTTACCCTAGTTACAAGTCTGTGTATACTGATTCATTGAAGAATTTTAATTCCAAAAAGGCTATTCCCGTTTGAAGATATTTTCTTTCTGTCTTTCTTGATCAATGAAGTTTTCTCTGGATTCATTTCACTGTTCATCATCTCTTCCACAGTTTCAGCAAGTTAATTGCAAAACAAAGCAAAAATTGTAGAAATAGCAGCAGGAAGGAGTTCCACTCAGCAAATGTACCTCACAAAACCTTGTTATATCTTCGAACTCTCTTTGTACTTTGTAATGTGTCATTCTTATGATTTTTTCATTGCAGGCACTGTTTCTTGCAGGTCATTCAGCTGTCCTGTAGCTGATTTCTAAATTCGGTAATGAAAATAGCCACAGGATACTAATTTTTGCTGCAGAAAGGTTGCACTGTGTATGCATAGCACATCATTGCCTTGATCAGGTGCACAGCTGTGTAGATGGCTTGTTGCCATTTGGAGTCCAGCTAGGCTACAGAGTTGGTAACTGCAGGTATGAAGCCAGATTTATAGATTTAATTTTCTTTACTGGGGAGATTGTATTAATTATTTTCATACTCCACAGAACTGTCTAATTTCTATCAATAAAACTTTTTAAAAAATAGCTTAACTGTAAATGGAATCACAATGTCAATGAAACAGACAGATATATTATGAATTCAATTTAAAAAACAAATACCTTAAAGATGATAGGGACTAAAGGTGGGTTAAGAACAAAACTCCAAATTTATATACTTCTCAGTTTTTGAGGGATGGATCCAAGATTTACTGAAAGATAACACCAGTCTCTAGAAGCTCTATTTGAAAATACATCTGCTGATATCATTTATATCTAACCCATATGTAGCGACATTTAATTAATAATAATAGAACAATAGGGAATCTGCCCAATGGCTCTGTAATGCATGCTGAAATTTTATTAATTGTAGTGACTTAATGTGCACTATATATTAAATACATAAGATTAATGCTAGATAATTGCTATCAATGAGATTGGGCTTATCATTCCTTCGGGCAAATTATGAAGGACACACTTTGAGCTTGTTGGAACCTCTCAATAATGCTTTGGAGGTAGAAACCAAGTAGTTAAACCTCATTATCTCTTGTTTAATATAGCCTTTTAAATAGCAAAACCTTTCCGTCCATTCTTGTTCAATAGGTGTTATGCCAAAGCCAGTTATTTGTCCAAAGCATCTTTGGCCATCAAAACATTCACGATGATAAATTAGGCTGGGAGTTTTTTATGGTGCAATGGCTGCAATAAAAATGTTGCAGAAAATGACAAATATATATGGGATACAGGTTGTAAAAGAGTAGTGGATATCAGTGCCTCCAGTGCTTGGGTGAAAAACTGTTTGCATATTTCCAAATGCTTCAACAGGATTTTTCTCACACTTAAGATCCATTTCAGCAGTTTACTCATGCAGTTCTTTGAGAGAGGAAGCAACAAAGGCTTTGAAAGGTATTTACTAAATATTCCTCTGCAACAAGAATAACTTACGTCTTGTTCACACATCATTTTCCACAGGCAGCTGTGTCAGCTGAAGACATTACCATCTCACCTACTGCCAGCTGCTTGTTACTGCCTCCTGCCAGAGGTTACCATGCCCTCGGATCTGTCTGGGCTCTGCTGCTCTTGTTCTTCCCTACCCCATTGCAGTCACAATAAGACAGCAGCAGTTCACTATTTAAGCTGCCTATTGTAGCCCATATGGCAGCTTTTAGTCTTGAAAGTACTGTGCAATGTGACTTGAAGGAAATCACTAGCATTAGACTGCGAGGAGGTGCTTCACGGTGCTAATATAGTTGTGATGGGCAAATGAAACCAGTTCACGTAAGACCTTCGAGCCTGATTTCCTACAATCGTGTCATTCTGAGACGCCATGAAACAGAAAAGGCTTTGAGAGTTAGGTTGATAAATACAGTGTATAAAGAAATATTACTGATGACTTTAAGAAAAAAAAAAAAGCATTGTACTAAATGAATTGTGTTTATTTTTCTGCCTGAGAATAGCCTGAAAATAAGGCAGGATTTTCTACAATGATTGAAAATGTCTGTCAATAGTCACATACATTTTTCAAACCTTACTGTTGCAGGTAATATGCTAGTGGGTACGTGCATGTGCATGAATATATACTGTGTTTGTGTGTCAGTTGCCACAATTACAGAATCAGAGAATCACAGAATGGTAGGGGTTGGAAGTGACCTTCGGATATCGTATAGTCCAACCCCCCTGCCAGAGCAGGTTCACCTAGAGCAGGCTGCACAGGAACACATCCAGTTCTGTGAAAAGTTAATGTTTATCTACAGTTAGAACAAATGGAAAAGTGCAGTGACAACAAAGGTAAAAATGTGCTCAAATAATCAATATACAGCTGAAAATTATCAAACAATTTCTTACTACTAGAAAAATAGACACTTTTTTTGTAAGAAAGAGACACTTTTTTTCTCCTTTTCATTTATATGTAGCATTCTGAACTATCCATGTTGTTTATTTTGAAATTCATATACTTTTTTTTTAAGAGATAACAATGTACAAACTAAGCTAGGGAACATTAAGGCTTTATTAACTGGAATTAATTAATTAATATTAATTGAGACATTCCATTAATTTGAAATGTGAAACTGAAAATTAATCTACATAATTTTCACATGACAGCAAAGACCTTTGCAAGCACTCTGAGTAATGGGATTAGAAATTGAACTGATTCTGATAAATGGAGAAATCATCCAAAATCAACACAAAGAACTTCAATAAAGAGAAGTACAAAGAACCACACCCAGGAAAATCAGATACGTAGATACAAAACAGTGAATAACTAGAGAATCAGGGTGTTCCAGATAAAGATGTGGAGATTAGAGTGAAGAAGGGTCCAACACAGAACACCAGTGTAGATGGAAAAAGTCATCTTTCTGGAATGCACTAGGAGGATAAAGGACATGAAAAAAATTATCCTGCTCTTCTCAGTAGTGTGGAGACCTCAGTCAGAGTTTTGCAGCCCTGTATGGCAGAGGCTATTCTGAAATATTCTATCATGAACACACAGAAAGTTTTGAAAGGTTTACGAAATAAGCTCTTTCTCTCAATTGTCTTTTCGGAGAGATTCTGTCTTTTGAATTCCACTGTACAGGAAGGATAGGTAAACTTGCACCCTTGTTTATTTATCTTAAATTTTGCCATTGAAGAGGCTTGGAAAACAACGATGAAAAGCTAAAATAATTGGTTAATCTCCAGAATGCAAGACTGAAAAAAAACAACATTAAAATATTATTTAAATATTTAAAAGGCTATTATAAAAAAAAATTACTGTACTCTCTGCCCATTAAGGTAAGAAAATAACTGTGGGATTTTTTGCAAAAAATAAAATTTAGTACACAAAAAACCCTTTTACTTAAAAGGGCAAAGAAGTATGGAAATGGACTAACTAGGGAGGTTGAAGAATTTTCATTATGGTTTTGACTGCAAGTTGAAAAGTACCTACCTTAGGCGATCCTAAACCACCTTTTTTTTTTTTTTTTTTTAAATCGTGAATCTGATAATGATACAAAAGCTTAAGAGATTTAAATATTTTAAAGATTCCTGTAGGGCCACAAAGATTACCAAAATTTTAATGAGTTTACATGACTACAACTTCAGAATTGCCCAGGGTTTATTTTAGATCATTACAGACAGAACTACTCTTTAGCCTCAGAAACAAAAATTATAAGTGAGGCTCTCAAGTGGAACTTTTAGTGATTTTTGCCTTGAGTGGTGCCTAGAAGAGTAAAGAAAATGAAATGAAAAGAAAAGAAAGGGTAGGCAAATGCTTTACAAATTCAAACAGAAAGGTAACAGAATTCTAATACAGTTAAATTCTATGTGTGTTATACAAACCCTTATAAAATGGATTTAATTGTAGAATGCAAGCATCTGTTAAATAAACCCAGTAGTAAGTCCAAAGGAATGCCAAAATTACGTATTTTATGAAAGGCATGATATATGTGTTATGTACTATAATGCTCTGGAATTATCACACAATCCATACAGTGTCTGTGAAAAAAAAAACAAAACCTTCCACACTTGCTGTAAACACGCCTTTGACCCAAACATAATGGTAATCCAGATGCTGCTGTAAGATGCATACTGTTAAACTAATTCCTTGCAGAGTTTATGTTTTGCTCAGACAAAGTGTGTGGGTCTCTAGCTGTTTGTCGGCAACAAGGTGTAAGTAGTAGAGGAAGTATTTTTCATCCAGTACATTTAAAAAAACTGAATTTAAGTCTTATGGGAAAAGAGTTAATAGGGTGGGTTTACCAGGAAGTAAGAGTAAAATAACAACATTATGGGGAATCTTTCCAGTGCTTTTTTTTTTTTTTCCAGTTCCTTTTCTCCCCTTCCTACCCCACAATATGTAATAGACACAGAATTACTCGAGGCTATATTTATTCTTGAAGTTATTAGGCCCCAATTATTGTTTGCATGGTTGTATCTATGGCCTCATACAACTGCCTCAGAAACTGCTGATTTTTCTTTTCCCTTCCAGAATTGCTCTTCTATTTTTGTTGTTTCGCAGAAAAAGATAACATAGGTATATCTAAAAAAAATGTAAGATTTTCTGAAGCAAAAAGCATACAAATCTGGAGGAGGGCAGAACACAAAGCTTCTAGAAAGAGGACTGGAGGAGAAAATTCTGTGCAAGGCTCCAAAACAAAGGATTTTTATGCCTACAGAACCCCAACCCGTTCTGCCACTGAACTTCAGGTGTATATCCTGTTAGGTGGTAGAAAGCATATGTGTGAAGGATTTGGTGATGGCCGCATATTATAATTCATTAATCCCAAGGTGCACTAGCACATGAGTTATCAATAGTATTAAAAACAATGGTTATGATCTGACATATGTCTGACAATGTTTCTTTTATAAACGGATTTTAAAACTCAACTATACAAATTCACTTCAAACTGAAATCAAGCACAGAGATGTAAAGCTCCACTTTTGTCTTCCAGACCATGGCCAGACAACAGAGGGGACTTGACCAATCAACTGGACTGAACCCATCTGCTGGGGCTTCTCATGCGCCATTTGTGACAACCCCAAAAAAAAAAGAGATGTGCTCCCGTGGGTGAAGCATCCTAAATCAGCTGGAAGCTCTTAGATTTGATACAACTAGATTTTTGGGTTTGGACAGAAGCAAAATTTGAAGTTCTTTGGCATGAGCTGTACTTTGGGGAGGGGATTGCATATTCTAGGCTTTTTTTTATTTTAGTTTTCTTCATTCTAAGGACAACAGCTCCAGTTATTGAGAAACTGGTTAGGTCTAACTGCATTTAGTATTTAGAAAAGCAAATATCAAAACCGAAGCTAGATCACTATTGATATTTAACATATTGCATATTATATGACTTCATTTTTTTTTTCCAAAGGTCTTTTACCTCTCAGAGTACATTAGCTCCCATGTTTCCCTTAACAGGTAGCAAGTAAATTGGCTAATAAGTCAGGGTGTCTAGAGTTGTTGAATCAATTTTGCTAGGTGTAGTCCCCTTTTAGAAAGACACTTTTTAAACAGCTGTTACATTTCAAAAATTAGGACTTCATCTCTTCTTAGGATAATGGTACCTAGATAAGAAATTATTTTTTCATTTGCCATCCTCTTCTTAATCCCTGTAATTAATAAGAGTAAGATCATATGTTCTTCTAGGGTAAAAAAAAAAAAAAAGTGTCAGGGATTGGTTTTACTTTTTCAAAAAGACCCCAGGAATACTTTTTTTTTTTTTATTCTGAGATATGTAGCTTAACAGAACAGAAACAGACCAGTAATCCTAGTCAGAAAAACACCCATCAACTGCTTAAATTCATAAGAATTAGCTGTATTCAGATAAAACTCTGTCTTCTGTATCTTTTAGAACTTTATATTGAGATTACCAAACTAAGCTAGTCACTCAGTGCGAAAGTACTCTTTTTTTTTTATTCAGTGAGGACTTAATTTCAATCAATGCAACTGTATAAGACTTACACTACCTGAGAAGTTAATTCATTGCCCTTTGATGACTAAAAATCCCAAATGAGATAGGCTGGGGGAAGCCTATCAATGATAATCACTTAATTTATTAATGAAAGGCATCCAACTTTAGGATAGATTGTGGTAGGGTATGGCAGATCTACTACTGAAATACAGTTTCTAGATGAAAAATAGGAAAATTAACATAAGCAGAGCAACCTATCGCAAGCTGTAAATGAGGGAAAAGTCCTACAAGCATTCCACACTCTTTCACAAATTGCCTTGCCATATTTATCGACCCATAAATACATTTAAATCAAAAAGCACCACCTGGCTCTCCTCGCATGTTTGCCTGTGATAGCAGAGGCAAATACCATCTTTCTGTATTGTTTCTTTATCCTTTCCTTCATCTCTTTCCTCTGGCCAAATACTAGAGTTTTCATGATGAGATCTCAAAATTTCAGCTTTCCAGAAATAGGTTTATCACTACCTGCAATTTTAACACAATCACAATTTTTCACTTCTTAAAACTGATGTGTTTGATAATTAGGCAGGTTATGAATAGATACAGTGGAAGGCGGCATCTGTGTTAGTGGTGTAAAGTGGATCAGATGAGTACAGAAACATATACAAAGACTTAAGTCTTTGTATATACTAATAATACTATAATATCAATGGCAAGAAATAATATAAATATAAATAATATTAAAAATCTTTATTCACAGGTTTTTGAGGAATTAGTTTGCACTGATATCTATCCAGTTCCTCAGAATCAGAAGTCTGAAATCTGTATAGAAGTATAAAAAATCAAGACCAAAATATGCATGCAATTACAGTCATACCAAAAAAGACTACAGATGTCTTTGATCAAGCCACTGAATCTAGCCATACAGTCCACCCTTTTTAGCTGAAGCTTGCTAACAGGAGATGAACAAGCTGCACTGCTGCTGACCACTCCATGTGTGTCCTGTGGTTAAAACATTTGAGTTTATTAGTTCATCATCTATCACAAGAGATAAATCCATGCTGAAAACAGCTAAAATAAGCTAATTTCTCCCAATACTGAATTTCAGGAGGAACAATGAAGGGAGTATAGACTTTGGGGGAAAATAAACTCAGCATAAACAACCTTCATAGCTAATAAAATACCACAGGAGATAAAACTTTGCTTCCACCAAATATTTATATCATTAAAGAAAGAAGAAAGGATTTTCGCTGTTATTCTCTGACAAAATGCGGTGTACCATGCTTTTTATGGTGCACTGTGCTACCAACGATGCTATTCAATGCATTCGTAACCAGTATGAAAAAAATCCTTGCCCCTCCATTTGTTATAGCAGTTATCTTACTAAGGGAAATAAAATGACCCTAAAGGGAAGTCAACACAGAAAGTGTGTGAAGCATCTGTGTACAGTGTGTCTCTGTTATTCTTCTTCTTAGAGTCCCATTAGATATAGAGACAACATTGTGAAAATACCCGTTTCAGTTCCTTAAAGTAAAAGTGTAGGCTATGAATCAAGAGTACTTCAAACCAGAGAAAGACTGTATTTTATAGCACGTTAGAGCATTTCACAGCATGGAAGATGATTAACAGCATGTTAGGTAATGATGTAAGTGCCATAAATTAGTTTACATTCTGCAATGTAAATACTCAGCAGAACTGATGTCGGAACAAAGAAAGCAAGATTGCAAATGAGTATTTGGACCAAGTCCAGTGTGCTTTCCAATTATTTGTTTTTGTTTTGTTTTCATGAGTAAGACCAGAATTAATTTTTGTGTGTATATATATATAACATAGAAAACATAAATATATATACATATATACATTTTTTTTCTAATCCAGGTCTGTCAGTCTCACTGAGAAGTTCTTCTCCTTTTCTGTAGTTGAATAAAATTTATAATTATTTTTGCCAGTTTCTAAGTACAACCCTTGAAATCTAATTTTGATTAAATTCTACCAGGTTTGTCTTTATAAATTGAATAATTAGAAACAAAAAATCTAGGACACATAAATGTTTTTACTTAACATGTGTACATAAGTAACATTGAAGTCAAAAGGTCAGAAAAAAAATTATTTAAATATTGCATGATTAATCTTTTGAACTGAGATTAAACTACTGACCATACTGAAACCAAGGAGTCTAATAAGGATTAGGTATTCCAATGGATAATGAGAACATTCACAGAAAAACAGCATAAATAACATATAGCAAAAACCTGGAAATATGTGTATTCTCACAGCCCTGTTGATATTCCAAATACTATTTAATAGGTGCTAGGAGGAAATTTCAATAATTTTTCACTTTGAGGTTTCTGGATTTTTTTTTTAGATTGAAAAAAGTAGAAAACTGTTAGAGACTCCATTCAGGGCTAGATGCATTTCTGGTGTTACATTCCGCTTCATATTTAGTCTTTTAAATCTATATCTCAAAGGGTTTTATGCAATGACAGTGTACATAAAGAACAGTTTAGCAGACTTACAGATATGGTACTGATGATTGCAATGGCAACCAACGTGCAATGGGGGAAAATTTCTAGTGGTGACAATCTGGCTGATGAACTAGTTCTTTGGTATGTATATTGAATTTCTTCTCAGTTTGTTAGCTTACAGATTCTTGTGGTTGGGCATGTTTTGCAACAGTATGGGTGAAGATCACAAACCTTTTTCAGTCTTATTCACAAGAACTACAAGAAAGGAAGGGCTTTTTTGTCTGAGCAATTCTCAGACACATTTGCATGAAAGGTCTCCAACTAATCTGTGTTTTCATGTCCCCGAATTTAATGTTAAAACAGTAAATTCCAGATTTGGAAAAGGTAATATTCATAAAGGAAAGCTATTCTGCTGTGACAGCGTTCATATAAACCTACTATTTGCCCCACTCTAATGATCCAGTGTTCTAATCTCTTGAAACAATCTGCCTCCAGAAATAGGTAAAGTCATTCCAGTTCTTGCAAACCCTGATCCAAACCCTGGAACTGTGATTTCTCTTACACCTAGCAAGACCATAAAATACTGATTATAAGCAACATAAATCATTTCCGTGACTCAAATGGACTTTAAAAATAAAGGTTATAACTATGTGCAAAATCAAAAGAGAGCCTCAGGGGCAGGTATTGTGTCGGTTTCATAACACTGTCATTTTTTCTCAACTTGCTGGAATATTTTTCTAAATATACATCTCTTCCTCGAAATACATTGTTTTAGGAAAAATGACCTATGGTGTTACTTCATATATTTTACTCTGTCCTCTACATATACAACAGCTTTATTTGTAAAGTTATTTAAGAAAAAATAATAAATAAAAATGGAGGCAATTCTACTCTCCTTAGCATACATTCCCAGTCTATCTTTCAAACACAAAAAAACATTCACAGATTGTGTTAAATTTCACCAGAGATGTAGGAATAGATTAAGCAAAGGTCATTCAATAAAAATATGACATTCATACAAATAGAACAAGAAAACTGTGACAGAAGGAGACAACCAGCATTACAATGAGAACAACTCCAATGCACAGAAACAATCTTATGTGCGTACAGTAGAAGCCCAACTGGTACATGAGTACAGGGGTTGAATAGGTCAGCAGTGACAAAAATTACTTAGAAAAATAGAATCCTGCCTACATATACAAACCTGAAAACTGTCAACATAACTATAGCACTTCTGCCAAAGCTGAACTATCCACAGCATCCAGGAATAAAACCATTTGCAAACTAGCTAAGAAAACACTTATTCCTGCTTTCAGCTCTCATCATCTTGATACTGGAGGTGGTTCAGAAGCACGATCAGGCCCCTTTGCTGAGAATCCCTCACCAGGTCAATCCAGAGACTTGATTTTATCTGCTACTGTGCAGTTCCACATAGGAAGAGGAGATTTTTCAAGAAAATAAAAAGGTCCCAGGAGTGGTTATGTAAACAGATTAAAATAATCTTAAAATTCACTCGGATGTAAATAAGACACCAAGTATTCAGAGTAACTGGAGAAATCCAGGAATATGTTTTTAATAAACTCGGTAGGTGATTCATTGTACACTTCTTGCGGTTTTCAATTGCTACTACCTTTCACATGTTTTAATCAAGAAATACATTTTTCTTTCTTCCTCACTGTCTTCTGTCTGTGTTCTACCATGCTCTTTTTCTATTATCTAGTGCATAAATTAGGGCATTTTTTTTCTTTTCTTTTTTTTTTTTCTTTATCTAGTCAGAGAATTCTGTAACATTTTATTAGTGCTTGTTGAATTAAACTCTGTGTTCTTGTCCTTCTAGTAGAATATAAAGAGGTCATCCTTAAAAAAAAAAAGAAGAAATGATTAAAGCTTAATACTCACACTATTACTTCCTAATAGCTTATTGCAGTGCCATAAATAGAAAGCTTTGACTATGACAGTGGAAGAAAGAGAAGAAATTAATAAAACCTAAGACCTGTTGTCGTGCCTTGCAAATCATTTTTCAACAGTGAACAGAAAATAAATAGTATAAAGCCTAGATCTGGGAAAAAGAATGATTGATAAGTAGAATGTTTTTTCAGAGATTCCCTTGAAACAGTATTTGCCATTTTGGGAAGGTCACTATCCACTTATAAGAAAAGCACTTTTCAGCTACAAGAAGGAACGTGGCTGGTAAACTCATCCCTTCTAAATGAATTTGCCTAGCCTCCATCACAGATGAGCTCCCTTAATTTTAAGTCTCTCTTCCCCATAATCAGGAAATATCATGATATCAAATTTCCTTTTATATAGCTTTTACTTTCTTTTTATTTTGATATCATAAATATATGATAAAACAGTATTACAAAGACAACAAATTTTAATGCCATCGTATCTAGGGGATAATTCACCTTTGTAGAATTAGCTGCCATGGAAATTGTGTTCTTTTGCTGGCTTTAGAAGACTTTTTTTATGAGTTTTTTATAATGTTTCTGTTTATATAGTATTTTTACAACTGTTGCAAATAGACACAAATGTCATAAATTACAGGAAAAATCATCCCCAGCCTCCTCCAGGCTTAATATGAAACAGTAACAAAAAGGGGAAATGTGCAAGTGCCACTAAAGTCTGTTTGATGAATTCCACATGTAGATTCAAGTTCAGATCTGAATTTATTAAAAAAATATGAAACTCCGTGCCTCTCCTTCATATCTTATTTAAAACAAACAAACAAACAAAACACAACCATACTTAGGAACAAATCCTCATTAACTAATTTGGACCATAATTTTCTTGGGAGACTTTGATATTATCAAAATTCCATCATAAGTGGGGATTTAAAAAATACTCATTTCTTTGGTCCACAATAGCTGAAAACTCTTACTTCAGAGTATGGCGATTTATGATGGAGCAATGAACAGTACTCTTGAGGAACAGAGAGGCCTATACCTTATGCAAATAGAAACACACATTTCATATTCACTAACTGTACTTAATACATTTAAATCCAGGTAAGTGTTTATATGATTCTTATATAATTGAAAAGGTAAATAGATAACAGCAGTGAATGTTGTTGAATTAGATTGTCCTGAGGCAAATAGAGGACAATGCATCAAAGGATATTGAAATTCTGATCTCAGATGAACACTGCTCGGAAAGCAAGAAGAGATGCCTTTATAGGAGAAGGATTCAATATTTCAAGTAATTCAATCTCTGTTCCTTTAAAACTAATAATCACTTACTGTTCATAAAAATGGCATAACAAAGCACATTTTTACAATATGTTTGTAGCATTAATTTATTTTTTTTCAAAGTTCTTATATTATCACAGTTTTCCTCCTTATGTTCTTCAACTACTTTTATAGTGTGCTGGACAAAACAGCTCTCTGGAAATGCAAGGTTTTATTTCTAAGATGCAAACCTTTGTTGCTATCAAGATGACCTGAGCAGCCTTGTTGTGATCCATAGGGCAATTCCAAATCAGAGGGTGCTTACTATTTCAGTTGCTCCCACTTGATGAATACATAAGTCTTTAAAATATTTAAATTTTTTTTTAATTAAAATTTTTCTGCAGCATGTTTTCTGCCCCAAAGATTCAGTATCTACTAGCACTAAGGTAGTAATTCCTTCTGCCAAGTATAATTTGTCCCAAAATTATTCAGTCTCAAGTCCTTTCCAGAAATAGTTTTTACCACTTAAATTTGAAGCATCTCATGCACATCCATCCTGTATCTTTACTAGCCATTAGAATTAGATCACTGCAGCTGTGGGCAGGGAATTAGACATGAAATTGTATTCATCTTGTCTCCTTAGTAATCTTATAAGTTTCCATGTAATAAGCTTTACTACTGTCCCAAGAGAAGCAAGTGATCAAACAGATGAGATTGTCCACACTAGAAATCTGAGTTTAAGGAGCATTACAGAATGGGATATGAGTTTAAAAATCATTGACTGGCATAGCCACAACTGTATCAAAGAGCACTCACCGTGCGTTCTCATTCATCTCAGAGCAGTCAGCTTTAATGCATTTTTCAGTGCATTCTTTCCTCCCACCAGCTGCAACCTTCTTTTCTTTGATCTCTAACCATGGAAGATCTAATTTTACAAAATAGATGCCTATGTTCAATGCATCAGTTTGCTAGAGAATTCATCCATAAACCTGCAGAAAACTAATAGGAAGCTGACTATCACTAAGCCTACAAATAAATCTGGTATATGTGTACTTGCTCATCAATCCAAGACTTCTGTAAATGAAGCCAGTTGGAAAGTGTCGTTCTCTGCTTGTTGAGAGTGTATTTTATTAATTTTGGACTATTTCTGGGCTTTCACTCCTTTTACTTATTGGCCTTCTATAGGCATTTTTAATTCCTGTTTCACTGTGATAACATAAAGCCTCTAGAAGATGGCTTATTGCAAATTCTCTGTTGCTGTTTTATGATTGAAGAATCTGGCTTAGTATTTATATAGTTTGTGCATAGAGGACTCCTTCAGAAAAAAACATGCTTAGCCCTCGTAAAGAAGGTGTGTCACTTCACTCAAAATTTTAAAATTCTTACCAAAAAAATAGGCTAATAATTCAGGAGAGTTATAATGAACTGTTCATTTAAAAGTCTAGCAGACTGTCCTGAATACAAAGAATGGAAAATGTTTAAGATCTAATAACAGAGGGTAATTAAAAAAGAAAAAACAACAAAAAAACCCAATGATATATTTGGCCAAGTGTATTTCTAGAATAAAAGTAATTAAATTTCACAATGCATTAAATAGGAGTAAGAAGATGGATGGGTTAACTATGAATACAGAACTTTGCGTACAGGTTCTTAAGGCTTTAAAACCTCATGCTTTATAACTGAGTAATTTGAAAGGATATTGAAATATTGAAGTTTTCACATCATGATTGTCATGCTCAAGCTTCCACAATGTGGTAGCTGTTCTAATGTAGCTATAGGTGGTTCCCTGGCCTAGGATTGCTTGTTTCAAGCAAGTTTAGTTTACTTTCACCTCACAATAACATGACAGTTTGCAATTTCAGTGAAATTTAATTGTCAGTGGACTAAGCCATCTTCTCTTTTGAACTACCTGTTCATGTCTGAGGGTCATTTACAAGGCACTGTATGACAGGCTTGTGTTTTTAAAGCCTATACCAAATACTGGCATTACAGAAAGTGGACTGGGAAATCTCCAAGCACATTTCACTAGTCTGGCCAGAAGTTAAAAAAAAAAAGAAAATCAAAACAAACCAACAACCAAACAAACAAAAACAACCCAGATTTGCATTCCCCCATTATATTCAGTATATTCACATCAGTTTGTTTTCCTTCTGAAAATGAGGAACATTTCTTGCACTGCAAATGTCATTAATTCTTCAGCATACACTAAGCTCCATTACTCAAATTCTTGACTATACACACCAGATAAACCAGTATCTGATTCTAAATCATATAGAAAAGGCAAGGAGAGAAGAAAAGATATAGGTAAGTAAATTCTCCCTACATCAATGAAGTAAAGTCTGCACGTTAATTTGTTTATAGAAACAAAGGCTTTGCCTAGAGGCAAATTTCAATTTGTATCTTTTTTCATTGTATAGCTATGTTTTTGCTTTACCACTGTATGAATTACCATTATAAATTACTGCATATTTGATGCTTGCCTATGGCTATCCAGAGGTTTCTGCTAATGGAAGGCTGAACAACATTAGGACCACGTTAGAAATGGCATGTTTTAAGGACTCCATTGGTAACTTATTACCATATCTCCCTCTGCAACTTGCTTAACCTAATTGTCAGACCAATTTCTTTTCTTCCAAAAGTGCAGATGAAGCAGAATGGGCCCTACTAGAAATATGACACTTTCATTGTAATCTCATTGATAGCTTTTGAAACTTTTTTTACACAGTCCAATTTATTTCTCTGATCTCAAAAGTTTCAAAATGTCAACTGTATGACTATAAGAGTGATTAGTAGGCAAAGTATTCTGAAACAAACAGAATTCCTTAGATCTCTTAATTTCAACAACTGGTGAAATTCAGATGGCAAAGGCACAAGTAAGTATTTTGAAAACATAATTTCTTATGTGACCTACTTGAGACTGAGTTACATAACTGAAGGAAATAATACATTTTCTGAAATTAAAAATGCCTTCATTTTTTTGAGTTATAAATACCTTCATTTAAGCTCAGAGCCACTATATGAACTACTATCTGACACAATTACTAGGATTAAATGTTTATCCTTCATCAGACACTGTAATTCAAGTGTATATAGCCCTGAATGCTCTACCTTGCAGTCATAGAAGTGGACTTCATCCATTTTGACAATATGGTTGACTTTGGTTCTAGTGATCTTTAATCTGGCAGCCTATGAAAGTTAGTTATGAAAAACCAAGTCTTTAAATTTGAATGCTTGTAGGCAAAAGGTTGGATATCTACCCATTGTCAGAAACTTTACTGATGCATTAATATTGGTCTTGCAAAAGAGTGACTTCTTAAGGAAAAACTAAATACAATTTTGCCTGAACACTGAGAAGATGAACTTAATGAGACTCTGAACTCATTGGAGAGAGATACACTTTAACATGGCATGATGCAGAGGAATGTCAGGAAAAATTCCTTAACTAGGGACTACTGACTACTTGAAAATTGCTGAAGCTTCCTCTACCTTACATGATTTAAAAATGGATTATACAAAACTCTAGAAACTACATTCTTTGGAACGATACAGTAAATGGAAAAAGGATGGCTTGGTCAAACAATGTTGTAACTATATAATATTAAAGCATCACATAATTTTTCCAGAAATGAAAAAAATTAATAACCACAAAAAACAAAAAAACTCAAACAAAACCCAACCATTCAGGCTAAAAGTATTTCATAGGCTTAAAAGTACTCAAGCATTTTTTTAAGAGTAGCTCCTCTGCAATATCTCCAAATGAAAATAAATAAATAATTTTTAAATTATTGTGGATCTTATTCCAGAGTTTTGATATTTTGTTATTCCTTTCTAATCAAACCTGTTAGAAAATCAGTGAAACTGACAGATTTATTATTTGAAGATCTATAATCTTCTTTGAATATTATTCTGTGTTTCTTATGGGGATAAGCAAATGAAAAAGGTAGTGCTGCCACCATCTTTAAGTCTAGAGGAAGAGCCACAAAACTCCAAGCCATGAGATGCGAACTTTATTGAGAAATACAAAGGATGAAACTTTGTAAGGTTTTTTATTTCTTCTCAGGAATGAGTACCTGCCTAAATCTCACCTACTAGCCAAGAGAACACCTGCATGTTTTCATTTCCTCTCTTGCTTTTAGACTGTACATTCATCTCCAGCACTGGCCCATTTATTACACTTTATTTGAAAGAGGAAGGAAACACATAATCCAGATCCATTGGTCCTTAATTAATTACGTGCTCCATATTCACAGACATGACTTGGATTTTCATTCATAATACAAGTAGCATACTAGAACATGGGTGATACTTTATCAGTGCTCTGACTTAAAGGAACAGGCATTCAGAGTGACTTAAAGGAAGGGAAAAATTGAGACTGTACAGAAACTTCTAAAAAGATTTCCAAAAGAGGGACAAGCTAGTACAAAATTATTCCTACATACTGTAAATTGAACCTTGGGTATATTAATAGCAGTGGATGTAGTTTGCTGGGCATCCTGATTTTTAATGTTAAAATATTAGATTATTTTTACATTCCAGAAGCTGGCTATGTAGTCCATGAATTACTACAATTCAATTAGTATACACCTTGAAAAATGTCTTTGCAAAAAGACATATCATTGCTTGGATGAAAAAAACAAGCTCATGCTTTAGCACGCAACACTTCAAAGAAGTGAGTTGTTTGGAAGGGATATAATTGTGTGATTGCCACGGTATTAACCACACATAAGTCTCACATGGAAAATAAAGCGTACACACTTTAGATGCACCAGTGACTTAATCCTGTCAGACACATGTAAGAGTCAGGACTGGAGCTGAGTTGGTGAATTACATCAAAATCATAGTATCAAATTGAGAATCTGAAGCTAAAACATTTATATGCTGTATGAATGCAAAACTCCTAGACAGATGAATGACATAGTGTGCAAGGGAGTCAGGTGCACGCGGAGATGTTTTCAAGCGAATCCCTGCTTCTTTTTTGACGCTTTTGTTAGGAAAGAATGCACAGATGTTAATTGTACATTCAAAGGGCCCCAGTTTTTGGACTTAAGATAAATATAAACAATGGAAATATAATTAAAAAAAAACTCCGATTCTTTTTTTGTTAAAACATCTGACCTTCATTTTTGCCTCAACTTTCCAACTATCACCAATGTGTAATTTTAGTATGCAGTGGAAGTCCAGCACTCTCAGATTATTATCAGCCTGAAATGATCTTCTGCTGGAATATGCTCTGATGGTACGCCTTTAAAATCAATAGCTGCCAACAAGAATTTGCTGGGCATTAAGTTAATGATCTACTGGTGTAAGCTGTACAGTGTATACCAGGGTGTTCTATCAAAGGCAAAATTGGACTCTGGCTACAAATATAAAGACAAGAGTCAGTCACCTCCATAAAGCAAGGACACTTATTCAATTGACAGAGGGTATAGATTTCTTTCCTCCTCCCAAACTATGTAATAATGATAATATATTGTCTTTACAACTATGTCGTTTTTAATCCACCACAAAAAATGATAATATACCATCTGAATGAAGAGATCAGTGTACAACCTGAGGCCACAAAGAAGATGGAGTATTTCAACCAGTTATCTGCTTTGTATTCAACTCCTGCCACATAAATCAGAGAAATAATAAGCTAGATGATGTGGGCACCAGGGTTTTACAGTAAAGAATATTACAGGTGAAAGTAAGGATGCCTTTTTTCCAGTTTATGAGGCAAGAACAAAGCCAATGTGGAATCTCACCATGGTAAAGATATATATTTATATACCTTTCTAGATGCATAAAATATATGTGCTTACAATACTGCTATATGGATTTGAGAATTGAATGATGCGCAGCAGAGATACCCTTCAACTTGACAACTTTAAACAGAATTCCCTTATTGTAAGTGATATGATAGTCAGCTTTGCTAACTGCACTTCTGAGGAGCTAATGGGCTAGAGAATATGTCTTGGGCCCATGTACAAGTACCTGCATAGCTCCTATGCAGTGAACTTGAGATTAAAAAAGAGGAAATGCTGTTGTCAGAAAAGTAGCTCAAGGAACACAGCACCAAGTTGTCTGTATACCCAGGCTTCCTCAAAGACAAACTGCATGGCCTCAGACAGGAGAACATGCAAAACATACATCAAGCAAGGACAAACATCAGCAACCCAGGAGTAGAATCATAGAATCATAGAATCATCATAGAATCATAGAATCATAGAATCATAGAATCATAGAATCATAGAATTGTCTAGGTCGGAAGAGACCCTTGGGATCATCGAGTCCAACCATCTACGCACTGATTCTACCTCACCTGAAGGGCAGAGATCTCAATTTACATAATCTTGCCTCCGCACTGTCATCTTTGACTACAGGGGACTCACAGTAAAAGGGGCTGATCGCCGCAAAAGTGATTAAATTTTAGAACACTCCAGGAATGGGCAAAAGTTAAGAGAAGTGGAACTAAAGCAAGCAAAGGACAACATATTAATAATAAATACTGTAAAACTGGAGAAGTCTCCAACAGTGGAGTGACAATCCCGTTTTCTGAGTTGTTTTCAGTTAGAGTGTTATCTGAAAATATCGGTAGAAGTGCTCAGAAATTTTCTTGTGTTTTTTTCTTGTTAGAAAATACAGATTTATCAGGCAATTTTTTTAAGGTATACCATTTTCAGTTACTGTTAGATAGAAATCAAAATTAAACATTTAGTTAAGGCTGAAAAATTCAGTGGTTATTTCCCTCTGTTCTTTACCTTCACCATTTCATGACTGTACAAGAGATTTTGATTTTAGATTTAGTATTCACTTACTCTTTGGAAGAGAAGAAAGTTAAATCGTTTCCAAAATGAAGAACAAAAAATATCTGATATAGTGCTATTATCCAACTTTTATTCTTTAAAGGGTGTACAGAATAATTTCTACAGACAATTTCACTTTTAAAGATTTTCTCAAGTGTCTGGTGAGAGTATTTAAAATTCAAGTTGTGCTGCTCACAATTATACAGTACACTTTTTTCCCTAATAGAATGCAAATAATTTAGACTTATTTTTTTCCTTTGAGCTGCTTCACGTTTCTTCACAAATTGCATCCAGCAGTTTTTTCTCAATAACTACTATTGCTCGATATCTTCTTTACTTTTTGGTGTGTAACTTTATTGACAAAAATATTGACAATTTTGAAAACAGGAAGGATGTATGCCCTAAAAAGACTAAGAAATTAAGTGAGTCAATGTGCTTCCTGAGTAACAAGTGGGATTATTTTCCTTATTAGACATCTCTTTCTTCTCTTGGTTTGTGCTTTAAACAGTCAGTAGAAAGTACCTTTGCAGGTTTGCTTAAAGAAGAATACCTTACTGAAAAAATACGCTGGTGTAGATATACGCACATACATGTGCATATAAGAATAACGTAAAGGCAGTGCAATGTAAGTTTCATGAACAGATTTGCTTTGAAATCGCAAGTCAAACCATAAATGCACAGATGTTTCAAGGCTTACATCTGAAAATATCGAAAGATAAATGATTTATATATTTTCATTTTATAACCCTCTTTATGATGGGAACAGAGTGAGGTGAATTGTTCTGTAAGTAATAAGTTATGAGATGTTGAAACATATGTTGAAAAGCTCAGTGTCTTGAATTCCAAACTCAGTTGTTCTGCCTTATTCTTTACAGCTGGAAGCACATAACTTCTGTTTAATGTATTTTGCATTATCAAATATTATTATTAATCCCTTAAGAAGACGTTCAGAAACAAAATCTTACACAACTTCTCTACAAAGACAGAAACAAAGTGGCACGATCTTTCTTAGCTGTATTTCAAGGAAATATTAAGTGTTTGTTGTAAGCAAGAACTGGTTAAGTTATTTCACAAAAGTATGTAGAAGTCTGGACACGTCCAAAATCTTCAGAACTGTAAAATCTTCACATGAATAGACTTTACATTACATGGTGCCAAGCCAGGTGGTTACAGTGACAACAGAGTTTCCAGTAGCATTAGAACATTTTAATTTACTGGTGGACCAATAAGTTGGCATAAGATAAGAAAATTAACAAATGTGTCATTAGTTTGATGTAAAAACAAGTATAAATTATATAACCTGTTCCATTAGAAAGACCAGCTGTTTCTGTCTTCTGCTTCTGAACAGGAACTTTTTCTTTCTCTGTAATTTTTTTCTTTCTTTAGTAATTTCTCCTTTTTTCTTTCCCTCTCCCTACCTACTGCCAAACTCCCACACTGCCCATTTTCCCTGGAAACCAAGAATAAGTCTTTGCAATTTTCTTTTTTTTTTTTTTTATATATAATTTAACATTTTGTGTTAATCTCACAAATAGATTTTTCGTAAATTCATGAAACAACAGTTATTTCTTTTCTCCAATAGATTAATACATGTATAATGTTTCCAATTATAAGCAGACAAAAAGTACACAGGCAACAGAATAACCAATTTGTTAAAAATATAGCAGGGTAGCCAGTAGGAATATCCCAAGACCAGTCATGTCTGGTTAAGACTTGAAAATCTGTATTGACCAAACTCTATCAGCTAACTAACTGCAGTGAGGTTCATTCTACAGATGGATGAGGTGCCCATCAGAACACAGTAAAGCACCATAAGACCACAGTAGCTTCACCTGACTTAGAGGCATTTTGCAGTATCTTTTGTCTCCTCTCCTGAAATTATACTGCATTTTGTAAAGTTTGTCAGCAAACAGCACAGTCCTTCACCATCTGAAGCCAAACATGTCAATTCTTCACAAGTATAGGTCTTGGTTCTCCAAATGCACACAGGCAGCTGTTGCATTTGCCTCCCCTGGAGGCAATGATACGAAAGTAAAGTTTCAGGAACAGGACAAGCAAAGCATGACTGTGGCATCTTCTGTTTTGATATAGTGCAAAATCTATTCATAGGTTTCACTCCGCTGTGGAGATGTGGACCTTTAGGACTTCATCCTTTTAAAGAACAAGGAAATTAATGAAAGGTCTCAGGAATATAAAATACAGGTCGTTCACAGAGATCTTTCTGTAAGTGAATGATAAACCAAACATCACCTATTAATTCTATGGGGAAGATACAAAAATGGGGCAAAGGCAGGAATAAAAGGTGGTGGGTAATGATGGCAGCACAGAGAGAGCTTTGGAGCTTGAATTTGACATGGTGGGGATAGGGATACAGTGAAAAAATACAAAGACGAGAGTGATGTGATCAGAGCAATCAACAAGGAATATAATCTGACTGCAGCTTCCCTTTAAGTTCTTGAAAAAAAAAAGTGAATATGAGATAAAAGACTTAGCTCTGGGGGAAGAAACTGAGTATTCTGGAGATCCTGAGGGAGAATGAACAACAGATATCAATATGGCTTTGACAAACTGGTCTGAAAAGTATGAAAGGTGGGCAGAAAAAAACCTATGTTGTAGACAGAAACAATTATAAGAAAATTACTATTAACTGTTTCTCACATGTAAAAGTGTTTTTGGAATCAGATTCTATGTGACAGTTATAAATATGCTAAGCTAAAAATAAATAAAAATCTCTACAGAGAAAAAGGAATTAAGTGATACATTTGAACAGAAAATCTCAAGATTATGGGTTATTATATTCCTCTTAGTGATGAGATAGCATAGCTGGATTCATGGCAATTTCTAGTGCTAATTCCTCAGCTAGTCATAACATTTAAGCAAAAAGGGGGGAAAGGAGCATTAGTGGACTCAATGTCATAAAATGCAAAAGAAAATGGATTTTTTTTCCTTGAGCAAAATTCCTGCAATAATATATCACTGTCTAAATTTAGATTGCATGTCCTTTGTGGGAAAGAGACTTTTTTATTTTGTACACTTTATATCAAGTGCTGAAGTGCTGTATATATTGACAGTGCTTTATAACTAAAATAATGTCCGTAAAGCCATCATTTAAAATCCAAAATGCATTTTCAAGTTTTTAGAGATATAGTGACTTCATAGGTCTCCTCATTGTCAATGTAGATTAATTATTGTTTTTGGTGAAAAGCTAAGTAAGTTATACGGTAGAGAGTGTCTTTACACTACGATTGGGAAACCAAACAGGAGACAGTGAAGAAACTGTGCTGAAAATACATAGTTTAAGGCCCTATGCTCAATGTGTTTTAAGAAATATATTTTAAACCTACTTCTGAAGTTGGTAAGTTGTATTTTTATAATCAAATGATTCCTTTGTTTATAGGAAGACAGATTAGATGTTTTTCTAAGTACTATCTTGCATGTTACACAGTATATAATTTAAAAATAAGTTGCTGTTTGTCACAAAGATTGCTTTGTTTCTATTTCTATTTCATTTCATTTGCCCAGTTCTTAACAGTTTGCGTGTTCTCACCAAGGACTGGAGTTATTAGCTCTTCTCACAATAGAACAAAATTATATTTTCAAAAAATAAAATGTACAATGAAGTCTCACTCTTTTTGAGGTAATGAAAATCTTTTTAGTCCACATGAGGATTTCCTGAGTCTGACAAATCATGGTGCTAATCCTGCTCTGGTGAAGAGATTAAAAGTGTTCAAAATGTTAAAAAAATTTCATGAACTGAAATTTAGAGGAAGAATCAATTTGTGTCAATGAAAACATTTTATTTTTATTTCAGTTTTTATTCTAATTAGCTGGTATTTTGGATCAAATATAATGTTGAAAAATTAATATAAGTAATTTTTTAAAAGTCACAGCAATATGTTTTGAGAACTTTTGAGTGCTTCCAATCTCTTTTGTAATTTTAAAATGCAAAGACAGCTGTCTATTCTCTCAAAGGTAGAAAGACTGAGGAAATTTTCACAACCATTAAACTTTCACCATTCATGGGAGATAGAATTCCACTGCAGGAACAAGGTGTGTGAAAGCAGATTATTCCCCGTGTGTAAATGAAGGACGTTGTGAACTAAGAAGAAGGCATTCCAGCCTCACCTAGTCAGCATTAAACAGTATGCATTTTGGGGGTTGAGCAACAATTAAACACCCTTGGTGCCACTTGGAAATAATTTAAAACAGCTTCTTATAATTTTCTCACAATGAAAACAGTAGAAGCTCTCTGACTCGCATCTCTGAAAAAGTTAAGAGGAAAAGGAGAGGTGTTATTGATTTTTTTTATAAGCAATCACGTCTGTGCATGTGTGTGTGTGTGCGCGTGCATGTGTGTGCGTGTGTGTGTGCACATGTATGCACACACGTGTATGTGCCAAATACAAGACAGGAAATAAAAGAGGGAAGAAAAAGCCTCCAAGACTACAGATCTTTAAACCAGCACAGCCATTGTCATTCAGGCACTGTACCCTCCTCTTTGTAATCAATCCCAAATCCATGATAAATTCCTTGAGCTGGATTTTCTTTCTTTTTTTTCTTCACTTAAGGAAAGGTCCCAATTTAATAGTAAAAGGAGAGACGGGTTTTGTTTAAAAAATAGCTAATTTGAGAATGCTTCACCAGTGACAGGACATATATGAAGGAAGCTTCAGCTGCCCCCTCTTGCCAGCCTAGAGTCTGTCATACTATTTCATAATCTACCAATATCATGATAAAACAAAAAACTTATATCATACCTGATGGGTCTGACAGGTGAAGATCTAGTTTAACTGCATAACAATAAAATATCAGACTCACTAATGCACCTGGAAGTGTGAAGATCTGATTACCCTACGAAGGAAAAGGATCTTCAATGAATGCATAACATTTTCCCAGAATCAGAGTCACATAATCACAGAATCACAGTCATAAAGTCACAGAATCACATAATGGTTGAGGTTGGAAGGGACCTCTGGAGGTTATCTAGTCCAACCCCCCTGCTCAAGCAGGGCCACCTAGTACAGGTTGCCCAGGACCATGTCCAGACAGCTTTTGACTATCTCAAAGGATGGAGATTCCACAATGTCTCTGAGCAACCTGTGTCAGTGCTTGGACACCTTCACAGTAAAATTGTTTCCTGATGTTCAGACAGAACCTTCTGTGTTTCAGTTTGTGCCCATTGTCTCTTGTCCTGTCATCAAGAACTTCTTAAAAGAGTCTGACTCGACCTACTTTTTACCCTCCCTTCAGGTATTTATATACATTGATAAGGTCCCGTCTGAGCTTTCTGTTCTCCAGACTGAACAGTCCCAGCTTTTTCAGCCTTTCCACATAGTAGAGATGCTCAAGGCCCTTAATCATCAGCTTCTTTATGAGGATCTACGGGAGACAGTGTCAAAGGCCTTACTGAGGTCTAAGTAGACCTCAACATACACTGCTCTCTCCTGTTCATGTGGGTTAAGCTCACAGATCAGCCCCATACAGCCCCTCGCTCACTCCTCTGCAGTGGGATGAGGGAAAAAATTGGAAGGTTAAAAGTGGGAAAACTCATGGGTTGAGGTAAAGACAGCATAACAAGTAAAGCAAAAGCTGTGTACACAAGCAAAGCAAAATAAGGAATTCATTCATTAATTCCCATTGGCACGCAGGTGTTTAGCCATTTCCAGGAAAGCAGGGCTTCATCAATGGTTACTTGGGAAGAGATATGCCATAACTCAAATATTCCCCCTTTCTCCCTTCTTTCCCCCAGGTTTTATTGCTGAGCATGATGTCATATGGAATGGAGTATGCCTTTGGTCAGTTTGGGTCAGCTGTCCCAGCTGTGTTCTCTCCCAAATTGAGAGCTGAACACTGGGAAATGTCAAGTTCCACACCTGGGGAAGAATAACCCCAGCCACCAGTACAGGCTGGGGGCCAACTGGCTGGAAAGCAACTTGACAGAGTAGGAATCTGTGGTCCTGATGGACACACAGCTGACCATGAGCCAGCAATGTGCCTTTACAACAATGAAGTCTAAAAGCATCCCCGGCTATATTAGGAAGAGGGTTGCCAGCATATTGAGACAAAGATCTTTCTTCTCTACTCAGCACTGGTGAGTAGTGAATATCTGGTGTAATTTGTCCAGTTCTGGGCTCCCCAATACAAGATAGAGCTGGACATATTGGTGCGAGCCCATCAAAGGGCCCTGAAGATGATTAAGGGACTGGGGCATCTCTCATACAAAAAGAAGCTGTTAGAGCAAGAATTGTTCAGTCTGGAGAAAAGAAGGCTCTCGATGGATCTTATCCATGTTTATAAATATGCAACAGGGGCTGGGGGAAGGAAATTTTATTTGGACTCAAGATCTTTTCTTTTTTTTTTTAACTGTGTGATCAAAAAATGGAACATTTTGCCAGACAGCTTATAGTCTCCATCCATAGAGATAACTAAAAGTCTACCGGATGATGCCTTGAGTAACCTTCCCTGAGTGGTGGGTTGGATTATACAATCTCCAGAGGTCTATTCTGATGTCAAATAAGATGTGATTCTTTGCAATAATTTTGTGTAATACTCACATTCCTACCTTGCAGTAAAATTCTTGTTACACTCTCCCTTCTGTTGAATATTCCCGAGCTTACCTTTAATGACTGGAACACAGAAAACCCCAGAGCACCCCCAGCAGAGACATGGAGCATACCATGACTTGTAGGACATGGTAAAGAATATGACATCCATAAACAGACCACAGAAGCCATTATTTGGATCAGAAAAAAAAATGTAATTGGATTTAGAGTTGTCTATTGCAATAAAGACATTTTTTTAAGCAACTAACTAAATATTTTTAAAGCTCAGAATAATTTGGTTCTGATTCATTTGGAGTTGGAAACAAGTATATTTATTTTTACTTTTATCTTAACAGGTTCACGCTTTCCTAATAAAAACCTTCAATGGCATTCAAATAAACATCCTCCAGTTCAACAATATCTACACATTTCACCATAATTTGATGATCTGCAATTCTCAAGTCACTTAGAATTTAGAATTTTGTCCCCTTTACTTTGTCAATGTGAGTGTGTATTTTTGAAACCTTATTCTTCATGGACTACTTCCTATCTATGAAAATTTTGTTCCTTCATAACAAGTTGACAGGAAACTAAATCACAGATTCTAGGACCATTAAACGGGGTCACACTCAAAGATAAGAGTACCTAGAAAGATCCATATGAGATCCTCCACTCAGAACAATCTTGGAGTAAAGAATATCCTGTGCTAGTAGGTATGGGACAATAGGTCCAGAGGTTGAACTGTGTATGTATGTTAGTGGGAAATATACACTGTATCTGGCTATCCTAAGACTATCTTTAATAAGAGCCATTATTCCCTCACTTTTATAATTGTTATATTCACCTGATTGTGCTCAGCTCTGACAGCACTCATCTTCCTTTCAAGAAACTTGTATTCAGAAAGGAAAGGTGTTTGTAGTACATGCAAAGTAAAAAATTATAAACTAATCTCTGCAGTTCATGGTTCTTGAGCCACTTAGAGATTTAATTGATCCTTAATGCTGAGTTGAATGCAGGACAATGAACATTAAAGCAGCAGCATTTACCTTATTTAAATACTTCACCTCTTCACTTAATTACTGTGCTGTGCACCACCAGGGCATTATAGAAACACTCTGAATACCAAAGGCTCGTCCAAAAACATTAGGTAATCATCTGAAATTTTTGACTGCTCTAAGATCTAGAAACTAAGCCTTATGAGTCAAGTGTAGAGAGTGTGCTTGTTCTATAATGTCTGTAAATTTAATCCAAAACAGAAAGAAAAATTAACAAAACTATAGATCCACATAAGTAATTAATCTTGTACAATTTCAGAGCCTTGTTTAGGCTCGTGCTTAAAATGATGCATATTTCAGCAAGGTTGCAGTTTAATGCTATGAAATAATAATCCTTTTTACCTGTTTCAAACCTTTCACTTCTTAATTGCATCTGATGCCTCCCTGAGAATAAATGAATAGGACTGTTGAATTTATTTGCTCTTTATGTTTCAGTTCTTCCCTCTTAAAGTAATGAGAAAAAGAATTTCCTAACTTGACTAATTCAATAATTTTGATTTGTCATTTTTTTTTACAGAGATGAAGGACATTGCTTTAATTCTCTGCTGACATAACGGAACAGGTCTATCCTAAGTGGAGCACATCTTAAAAGAAATCATCATCTCAAAATAAGATGCAGATAAACATCTGATATAAAGTTTTATAATTATCTCCTCGATTAATTCTTTGCTTATTTGCTTTTTTTTTTTCTAAAGGGTTAAAGGAGAGGACCATACTGGACAGAAGAATTTTGGAAGCATTTGTCCTTTATATATCTTCTAAGCCATAACATCATCCTAAAGAAACAATTTCCTTTTAGACTGAGTGTTTGTTTATTTTGAGATACCACATCACCTTTGATCAGCAAAGCACTAATGGACCTCAGAGCATTCTCTGTTCACTGACACTGTTATTTTTGCATTAAGTCTTGTCTTATGATTGATGAGTTTGACATAAGCAGAACAGCCTCTGGCCCAGAGAGAATGTAGTTACTAAGACAGAGCCAGTGGTGGGCACGGCTGATCAAACGATCCCCTGCTGAAACAGAAATGTTGGAAAGGATTTCAGCATCTTGTTTGTTCAGGAGTATGGATGACATGTGTTTGAGGTTTTGGGATTAGGGGAACGGGAGGAACACAGCAGCTCCTGTTAAGGTTATCAGCAGGGTTTCTTATTCTGTCCTTTGCCTTTCCTCACCTTCTGGCAGCATAGTTGCAGGGCAAAACAGCATCACCAGAATACCCTCTGCTGTTCTGTTAAATCTGATTGTATTTGACTGGCTGGCCAAGTGCACTGAAAAGATATTTGTCTGAAGTAAATATGTCTTACTTTCTTATCCAGAAGGGCCTGTCTTTGTCACATTGCAATGGAAAACCATTTTTAACCCATTCATTATGACTTCAGTAGTTCAGCAGATTTTTAACCTGTGTGTTAATTTGCTGCTGCTTTTATTATAATTATTTATTTTTCCCTTAGCTAGTGATCATGTTGTTGGGTCACGGGAAGATGTGTGCCTTGAGGAAGCTGTGATGGGTAGTGGGACAGATCTAATCATCCCTCATAAAGGGAGATTTGGTGAGCAGACCACAAAGATACAAAACAGTGAATGTGCTCATAGAGAATTAACCCCCATACTGTACTCCCACAGCAGGTGGGATGCTTAGAGAGGATGAAAACATGTCTTGCGATCCAAAGAGAATCAAGATGAGCAGCCATAAATGGAACTTAATACAATAATGT
This sequence comes from Ibidorhyncha struthersii, assembly GCA_013398815.1. Classification (NCBI taxonomy): domain Eukaryota; kingdom Metazoa; phylum Chordata; class Aves; order Charadriiformes; family Charadriidae; genus Ibidorhyncha; species Ibidorhyncha struthersii. The sequence goes on from VZSZ01000577.1 coordinate 507,489, forward strand.
GTGCTATGCTAAATAAAAATGCTAAATGAAGAACTGTAGCATCCATAACAACATATTATTTGGGCTATATTTCACAATCACTGTTTATGGTCTGTAAGTTCCTTGGCTGGAGGCAAACTTGTTCAGAAGCAACCAGAAGTGAGACTAATGTCTCTAGTTTTGGCTATAAGCTCAGTGACTAGAATGGATCTACATAGGTACCAATGAACATGTTCTTGGATGAGATTTAAACTCCCCAGAAGTTTAGATTGGAGGAAACTAGTGATTGAATCTTTTTTCCATATGAGAACCAGCTGCAAAATTCGGACTCAGACATGTGCAGACTTCCTTTCAGTCATCCCACAGAAAGCAACTGTATGAATACAGAAATTTGTATACATAGATATTTTTCAGGCTCATCTCAGAGTAAAGTAATGTTTCAAACCTGCTTTCATCTGCAGGAGTCTTTGGGATTTTCTTTTACAAAGTTAACCTGCCCTGGACATAATCTTCTTGTCTGAGAAGGAGCACTGCTGAAATTCTAGTATTTTTCACTGTCTGGTACAGCCTGGGGGGGGAAACTACTTTCCTTCAGGGAACAACTTTTATTGATTGGGCATTTAGTTCCTTAATACTGGACTGGATTGAGTCCAGAGCCCTTTGGCTGTGGAAATTAATCTTTAGTCTTATGTACAAAAATAATTTTGGCTAGCATTTTATTAATGTTGATATTTACTTCTATGGCAGTAAAGCCAAAGGCTGAAATTGTGCTTCTTTCTACCTGGAATGAAGTATAAAGATATAAACACACATTTAATCATAATCCCACCAACAGCCTGCAGACTTACTGCATGTGAACAGATGTCTTTCATTAAAACATTTCTCTCTAAATCGTTTAGGCAAGTAATGATGGCCTCACTGTCTTTAAGTGATTGCCCAAAAGTTTTATTCAGGTAAATACATTCATTTTTAGTGCTTACCAAGAAAGTCAGTCTTCAGTGAACTTAATACCTAAAAGTACTGTTTTATACATTAGCAATTGGAATAGAACATTTTGATTGGTAACACATATTTAGAAGTTAAACATTGTAGATATTAATAAATAACACATATGTACAGTACGTGTTTCCTAAGCTCTTCCTATCTCAAAGTACCAGCATATTATCCATAGCAATTTTTTTCTTCTGTTGATTCAAAACACAAGTAAGGAAAGTGTTTTCTAACCTTGTTACAAACAACTTAGATTTCATGTTCTTACTGCTCTAAAAAAAATTAAAATATTAAAACAGTTGTCAAGAACAAAAATAAAATAAAGTAAGAAGTGTTCCTTCACTCTTTCATTTTTTTCATTTTGAAAATGGTGAATGTGGATAACTGTGTTTGCTGAAATCAGTAGCTGATTTCTCAGGGGTGGTCAAAATGTTTTGCATAAACCAAAAAACAATCCAAGCAATCAAGGGAAACAGGTATGTACTGTTGAACAGTTATTCATCCCACCCACATGAGGGTAAGACAAATTACTCAATGGATGTTTCTGTCTCTTATTGGTTATAAAATGGATTCCACATGAAATACACATCTGCTTTTTAATCATAAAAATAAGGGAAAGCAATACCACCTTTACTATTCCAGATATCATTAAAAAATTTCTCATTGTAATAAACATATTTATCACATATAAGTATTTGAAATTTGGGTAAAAATAATTCCTATGTAACTAGGTAATAAAAAGGGAGGAGGAACGGGAAGAGACAAAAGTTCAGACGACTTCATTTGGAAAAGATGCACAATGAAAGCAAAATATGACACGCCTAAGCATTAGAAGTAAAAAAGAATCCTTCAGCTGTAAAAAGCTCACATTCTGATCTGATAGAAATGTTATCCTTGTTGATAGAACCAACTGAAAAAAAAAAAAAACGAGAAAATGCACTGTTCCATAAGTATCTACCTTTGCTTATTCTAACTTTTATTTTTTTTTATCTTGACTTCCAAGTGAAATTTATTATGTCAAAATATGAAAGTGACAAAAGTTTAATACACTTGTGCATAAGCTCATTTATCATATTTACATAAAAAAGGGTATAAAAATTTCCTCAGCTTTATTTGAAAGAGCTTTTCCTCAGCAACAACAAAAATATGACTACTGTAATTGATATCTTTCAGTTCGAGTTGAAACACAAAATACGAATTTAACTGTCTAAGTATAAGGAAAGTTTTTATCCAAATATGGATTTGAACATATTTGAACATTTGAACATGAGATGAAGCCTCAAAGAATGTCTTACATGTGGGGTGGCATGAGTGATAAAGAAATGCTTTAATGTGGACTGCTGCTGAGAGGAGAACAAAAAGGTCAACATTTGAAGAGAGAAGAGAGCACATGGGATGAAACAGGTGACTATAAACTCATTTTACTAATCCACATAAGCAGAATAAGACCTAGGGTGAAGTCAGTCATTTCCAGATTGCATGGGACTTTGATAAAACTTCTGTGTTTTTCACAGTTCCTACAAAAGGTGAGGAATAAAAAGTGCCACTGAAGAAAAAGATAATTTCTATGAACAATAATCAAGCACAAATGTAGCTTTTTGGCCAATTATGTCAATATGAGAAGCTATTTTTATAACTGATTTCATTTTTAAGTGGCTCAAGAAGGACTATTTCTTCTTCACTAAAGAATAATGCCATTTGACTTTAAAAAAGTCAATTATAGTAAATGAAATATGAACTCCATTACAAAAGTAACTGTAAATACCAATGAAATTTTACTCCCATAGGAAACTGACAACAATCATGGGTTGCTCATAAAACCACTAATTTATATTCTGAAATTACCTAATGACAAATGAAAAAAATTCAGTCTCATACTTCTGTTGGCAACAACTTAATTTCCAATACAAGGCACTCCCTGAAATTTCCATGTTATTGTCAGGAGTCATCAGTGATTAAGTGTTTCTCCTTGTAATGGAATAAAATGTATTCACTAGGGTTGAAGACATATGACTATGATTCCCCAAATAAAACTCTCAATTGCACCCAGGCAACCATCAAATTTTGGTCCAATATCAACACATATTCTTAAGTCACAATTCTAAATGAGTGTAGCTTTTTATATTTTTCCAGCAAAAGGATTAAAAGAAGGAGAGATGAACATTAGCATTAGCTTTACCTGTTGCTTTCTTTATACAAATGGATTTGAGGAGAAAAGTCTTTCTGTGAAAGTTAAGCCTGAAGTGAAAGTTTAGACACATGGAAAATATTCACAGAGCTGGAGAAATGGCAGCAGAAAATCAAAATGCAACGGCTGCAAAGTTATACAAATGCGTGGCTGGAGAAAAAGAATTAGCAAGCTGCCTCAATACAGAGTGGAAACCATTGAAGCTTCTTGCTGAGTCTTTTGTAAATCCTTCCAGTCTGACCAGGTTGACTACTTTAAGAAAGTAATTTCCTGCTGCCACAGAAACTTGATTAAAGAGACCGAAACATAAATAAGTAGTGATGCTCTGTGGCCCTCCCCTAAGGGGGAGCCCCCAGGGGAAGGGAGCTGGGAAAGCGTGGAGCAGATTGCTGCCAAACAGTCTGACTTCATTCTGGAATTTGCCAAGTGTGTTGACCACTCTACTGCAGTGTTTCGTAACCACAGTGCCTCTCTTTAATCTAGATGATTTAATTTCATGTCAAGTTTTACTTTCCTACAAAACTAAAGAGAAATGCTATTTTCTACCTCAGGAGCTACAAATGTATGCCAGCTAAGAACATTCTTATCATGCATTGCAGAGCATCTTGAATCCTAAATGCAAAATATAAAATTCAAATTCTGATTCCATCTGTTGCTGGAATGGTCCTATTATCTTCTAAAGCTCTACCACTTGAGCTGGAAAAGGAATCTGAGTTTTTAAACAGAAGAATTATTGAGTCGTTCACCAAAATGTCTCCTTTTTGATGGGAATCAAAATGAAAAAAAAAACACCAAAATTCTCTTCTCTTTGAGGGAGTGTCTCCCTCTACATAACAACTTAATGAACATTAAAATTTACAACAGTAACTTCCCCTTTCAAGCTACTAGCTCTAATTACCTCATTTTTCAGACGATAAATCTAGAAAATAGACAGATTCCAAACCTCGAGAATATCAAGTAGCATGTTTCTGTTGACTAGAATTTAAGACAGGTAAATTTAAGAGGAGAGGGGAAGATTTATCTCGGAAAAAGTCAGGCAGAACAGCTTTCTGCTGAGAACCTTACTCTTCTAGGTCAAGCCTGTCTCCCAGGGCTTACACAGAACTGGCCTGGTTAGGTTTGCATACAAACTACATGCTATATATATTAGCTAGGAGTAATTATGTAAAAATGCAGTTATGTGCAATGTAAACACAACCAATTTATCAAGCTTAACGCTTACGAGAAAGATTTAGAGTACAGAATATGCTAATATACAATACCATGACATTACATAGCCAAGCAACAAACTTGCAATTAAGGTTGGTAAAATCAACTTCAATAGTAAAAATAAAATAAAATATAAAATCAATGAATTTATAATTTACAGCAACCTTTATTTTTCTGCCATAATACAAGAGCAGGCTGAACTGTTTTGGTCAAATATTGTCTTGTTTGATTGTTTAATGAAAAAAACACAGAATCAGAAGCCCTACAAGATCTAGCACATTCTCTTGGCTTTTCTGAATTTTACCTGGAGTGCCAGTAAAAAAGAAGACAGCATGGACTTAGTCTTAATTTTGAGAACAGCTGATTCTGAAGCATTCAGGGTTAATTTTTCTCCATTATTTTTCTGTTAACAAAGAAAACAGAGTTGTGGAGGCTTATTGTATGACAGACAGAAGAAATACTTAATGTAAAATTAAAAAAGTTAAAGGTACTTTTTCTGGATGTACACAAAGAGAAGCTGGATAGACACAAACTGGTGACAAATCTAAGGTCAGTCTCAGACTGGGAGGGTAAAGGAGGAAGGACACGTTCAATTTCCAAATAGGAAACCAAAGAGTCTATTCTTTTGGAATATAGGAGCAAGAAGATACAGGACACCCCAAATCTGTTTTCCCAAATTAATCACTGATAAGCCAGTCATTTTTTCCTAAGTCCAGACTGAAGCTCATAGAAGGCTGGCACTTGTCTGTCCTTCTACGTACACTGGAGAATCCAAACCATTATAAGCAAATTGACCTGAGTATCACTACAGAGTAGTCCTGGATCCTCTCAGCCAGGGCAATAAAGGCCACAGCAGAATGAGGAAAAACATTTCCTGATCCATACTGGACTTCCCATCTCACAAAATAATAAAACATCTCCATTCAAATAGAAAATAACATGGCTTGCCCTGCTGAAAGGCACTACACGCATGCACACAAAAAATAGCAGGAGCAGGGGTAAGACTTGCAGCCAAATTTAGAGGAAATCTTTCTAGCTACAACATCTACATCTACAACCTTGAGGATTGAAATCAGGTATGATTTTACTGTGGATGTAGTGTTTGCTGAAAACTGGCAGTCAACTAAATTGCATGTATCTGCTAGCCAGTTTACTATTGATTAAATGCTCTGAAAGAGTAATTCAGTGGTGGCTGTTTGCCACCCATCTGCTCCCACAAACTCTACGGATTCAAGAATGGAGAAAGATCACCTCCAGATGCCCATGTTACTCTTATGTTTATCAAAGAATGTGATGTACACTTCAAAGTAGCTTAGAGTCTATGGTATATGTAACATAACATGCAAGTCTCATTATATGCATTAACATATACTTTAAGAAGCACCAGATGCCTAAGGTGAAAACTTGACCAAAGATGCAATATCACTTTGAATGCACTTCAGTGATAGAAATGGGTGGATAAACAGCGAATTCCATTAGTATTTTAATCACAGTGTAGTGGATTTGCAAAATAAATCTTCTGATGAACCTCTTAGCACAGGCTTAGATAACATTATACAAAATAATTCTACTCTGTTGATTCACCAGAGTAGATCAAATTTAGAAATCATGGAGTTACTGCTACTAAAGAATCAAGAAATATGGCTTCCCAAAATTGATCATATACAAACATGTGGCAAAAATAAATAAATAAATAAACCCCCTCATCATCTGTTTCTGACTTACTTTAGAAAAAAACATCTTCAGAAGCTCCTTGATATGATTAAGTTAACTGAAGAGCAATTTCTGTGGAACTCTGCAATATCAAGTAACAACAAAAAAAAAAGCTGTAGTGGATTATTACTCCTTGATAAATTATTTGTAATTTATGGTGTGATTGCCAAGGACAAGAATGTTTTGTTTTGGGCTTTTTTTGTTTGTTTCACTAAGTCTTCCTTAGGAGTAATAAGAAACAGTGAAGTGAAATGGAACATACTGAATTTTAGCGCAGCTATCAAGAAACACAAAAAACAGTAAGGTTTGTTAGCACAGACATTAATTATCTTTTTAAGTACAGAAGGACAGAAACCTGGATCATATGAAATCAGCAGTAGGTGTATAGAGTAACGTTCATTTTGGTGAAAGACAGCGAAAGAGATAAACTCTGCCAATATACCTTTGCTATCGCTTTACACAGTCAATTTTTTGCAAATGCAACATTGGTAAAAATGGTGCTGAAGAAAAAAAAAAGTAAAAATAGCTTGGCTTTCTTTTCCATACCTTATTTAATCATCTTTATGTATGTCCGAAGCAGCAATAACCTTGTTAGGTAAGCACTGACTTTTATAGGTATTCCTCTATTTTATTCCTCTATTTTATTCTTTTTGCACAAATTTCTACAGGTGGACTCTTTGTATTTTGCTAAATATTTGCCAAAAACTTTGTTTAGGAAGCTGATTACATAATTCTTAAATAAATTTTGATTCACTGAATTTCCCCTGATAGTCTTCTGGATGAGTTTTATGGTTTACCTGGTTTATGAATGTTAAAAGAATAGCTTTCAATCAAATGTACAAGGTAAAATGTAATGTAAAGAAATACTGGAGTTAAACCTTTATGCTTAAGGATTTTCAGATGTAAAATTGCTCAAGTACTTCAATATTTTTAGAAAAAGAAAAAATCTGAAAATTAATATTTGCTTCTGCAAGTAAATAAATATATATTTTTTATTTATGTTGATGATTCCCATAGTTCTGATCCAGTTTTACAGATGGGATTTGTATCAATTTACAGACAGTACAATAAATTTTTAGTAGGGTTATATGCAAATTGCTGGAAAATAAATATTTGGAGAAATAAAAAAAGATGCACTTGGCTGTAAAAGGATTAAAATCTCTTTGAACACACAAGTCTGGGGGAGCTAGTTTTTTAAGCTGTCCCATTATGCAGTGGAAACCGAACTATATTTGAAAATATCAGAATATTTTTATAAAACCAAATGATTTTGTAGTTGTCATTCCAAAATACTGGGTTTAAAATTATTTGCTCACATCCCCTATCCTGTGTTCCAACTTGAATGTACATTGTACAAATGTTTACAGAAATCAATAAGGTCTTTTTCAATACATATAGCAAACATTTTTTCTCTAGGTTTTGCCATAAGGGCTTTAACCTGGAAACAATGAAACTGCCACATTCTGAGCCAAGGACCCACTTTCTGCTAAGTGGATACAATCAAGTCCTTGTCCTGATTGTCCTAAATTATTGTTACAAGAGATGGGGATCACAGTTGTAAAAGACTTTACACAGTCACAATCTGTACTGAAGAACAGGTCATACAGAAACCCTTAGATCTGTTCTGTGTTATCCGCAGAGCTTCCTAAACCAGTAGGAAGGGACTCACTCAAACAGAATTTGGCTAGATCAGAACTGCCTTAGCAGCTATTTCAATGAACTGTAGTTGACTAAAACTAGGAAACTAAAGTCAGGAACTGATGAGGCAATTAAATAGAGCAATTGCTCCCCCCAAAAAATATGGGAAGATCAGATGCAAAGTTGGAGAAGTCATCCAATGCAACTTCCACAGGTTTGAATACAGGTTCAGGAACACAGTTTTCTTGTTCAGGCTGAGAAACTTAATCAAGGTAGAACAAAACTCAGTATCTGAGGCAAAGACAGGGTTTGGATTTCAGTTTTGACTTAGCAGCAGAATTTGTACAAAGGTTTTTCACAGTAGTGAGAGGAGTTATATGGGCATCTGAGTTGATCATTCTTCATCCATGAATCCCAGGAGTTAGTAGGATGGGAAACAGTAGTAAGTAGCAATGTACGTAACATGTTCTGGTAGCATTTTGGGCAAAACTAACCCGGGCTTAAGAAAGATCAACTCAGCAAATCTGCATTCAGCCTAGGGACGGTACCCAGTCCTGAAGTTTTACAGTTTGAAGGGTTTGTATCAGAAATACCATGCTGGGTTGAACATGTTATGCCACCCTACTGAGACTGACTAAACAGGACTTAAAAACTGCAGTGAGTCTAAAAGGACTAAAGCAGGCCTAGAACAAAGGAGCTGCAAATTTCCATTTTCATTGATGCAATTGTATTTCAGGCCAAGAGGATGGAGCGTGTTTGTGAGCGGAGTGTATTTGACATATAACAGGAATCATGTCTGGGTAGTGGAAAGCTTGTTTGCTAAAGTCATTATCACCTCTTTCTCTTATTCTTACATCTAAGCTTTCTGCCATTCTTCCTCTTAAACTTGGAACACATGCCTTAACCAAACATGTTCTTTTCTCTTTCAAATCCCTCCTATCAGATGCAATTAACTAGATTGCACATCTTTTAGGGATAAAAAACAATGGAGAATTAAAGTCCCAGACATGTGAAAATCATGTATTAGCTTTCTGCACTGATCCCTCCAATAACTCTTTTTAATACTGTGAAGTGATACCCACAGTACTAACAATACAGACTCCACCGCAGATTTTAAGAGTGAAAGCAACAAATTGGAAACAAAATGAAAAATGCAAAACCCCAAGTGTCGGTGTACTTCAGGCTAAATGCATTTTATATGGACAAAAGTAATTTTTTTATTTCCTAATCTGGATAATTTTTAGAGGCAGTTTTTGTGGCCATTTAGTGTCTTTCAATCAAAAGCTCATTTTTGTAACAAAAGATTTAATAAAAAAAAGTTGATGCTGCGGAAAATATTGCCCAATAAATTAATCGCATTCAGGCAGCATGTCAAAAAGGAAACCTCCTTCTGTAGGTGTGCAGTTTCAGAGTTTGGTTGTTCTCATACTAGCAGATACCTATAAATTGCTCTTCTAGCTCCGTGTCTCAGTACAGGTGAGAATCAGCCAGAGCACTACACGCTCAGTTTCCTCCATCATGTAGTGTGACATCTTGAAAACTAGTTGAAATCTCCTAGTGGGAGAAAGCTTTTCAGAAAACTTCCATTAAAGTCCCGCCTAGCAGATTGCCAAATGGCAATTGCTTCCTAACAGGCCATTTGTTCCTACGAGCCATTTCTGTTGTAGAACAAAGCTAACAGGCAATTCATTGTGTTGAAAAAAGGTCTAGTCAGCTTTCATATTGAAGGATATGCAGATAGACTTCTCCACAAGCCCTGGTTGCAAACGGTTTCTGCCTTATTAGTTACAATAATGTGATTGTATCTTTTGTCTGGAATTGCCACCATATCTAAAGTACTGTGTTTTCCAAAGATTAATATCCTTTATGTTAGAAGAATAAAAGAGCTCCAAGTCCCCATTAATTATGGTGTTTGGATAAAAAGGAGGAGAAAATCCAAGACCAAATCTACAACAAGTAATAACATAAAACTTACATGTTCAGGAGTTTTTAGGAACGTTGCTTATTGAATGATGCAATGTAAGATGTTACTCACTGTTACTTACCTCCTTTCTGCAATGAAATAATTATTACACAGCTAACCCTCCATCCTCCAAAATTCCATCTGCAAATGGGTATTGTGCAATGATCCCAGTGAGCCCTAAAAGAAAGAAAGAAATTAAATAATTTAGTACCTTTCTTGATCTGCCAATTGATGCTATCAATGGCAAAAAGCTGAACAAAGACCTTTCAATCAAATCAATAAACTGGGACCAACATAGCTAACATTTTCTGAGAAATACTGATGGTGACTCTGTCGGGCCCTTATTTTGTTCTGTTGAGGGTGTAAATGTAAATTGTTGCATCCTAAACGGAAACCTCAGTTTATTATAGGTAGAAGAAAATACTGGCATTTAGATCTGTGAAGATAGAAAGGTTTCAAACATCAGCTGAAATCAATGAGACTGAAGTGTTAAGTATTTCTTGTCCGGAGTCTAGATTTCTACATGGCTTTGTTCCCTAAATTATTACTAAACATTTAAACGGATTTGTAGATACTAATATTGTTATAATGAGACTCAAGAAACATTTTTAATAATAATACTAAAATTAGTTTTCCTAGAAGAAAAAATAGGTTTTAGAATGGTCTTTCATATGTTGTGAAGCAACATTGGAAGTTAAGCAGTATGATAGGTACTGTTTCATGTGCAAACATCAAGGTAGTATCTTGCCCAAGAAGGTAAAATCTGAATGATGTGACAAGCTGTCATTTGGAAAAGGAATGACAGCAGCTATTTCTCTTCTTAAAAGCCTTTAAAAGAAAACACATCCCCATTCTCACAATGTCACAGCTAAACCTTATAGAATTTGTTGTCAACGTTTATAACCATATTATATTTCTTTGTGCATAGTTTTCATTTGATCAAGAAAGGTCGGTAATGATGGTTTAATTGCCAATGAATGAAAGTTTTGGTTACGGATTTATTTCACAAATATTTAAAATATTTATGTCTGCAGTACAAATGTTGACTCCATGCCTTTTCTTTTAATTTAAAAGGTAGCTTGCCAGTGAACAAAATTTATATGAAAATGTCACCGATATCTCTGCTTTCAGTCAGCTATGATTTCAAGAACATTAAAGGATGCAGTCAAAGGCACTTTAAAAAAACAGTCTGAAAATGTTGACAACTGATTATCTAGAGCTTTAGTTGTGTAAGCCAGAGAGCGCTACTTTGTAAATGAGCAAATATAATGGTAGCAGTTGTGAATTATGAAACATTCTGGCCCTCAGTAAATGACCTAATGACTAGAAATAAAATGCTTTCAGAGTTTACATGACATCAAATTGGATAAGCAAAAAAAAAAATCAAATCACTATAGGGTCGTTTAAGATATATTGGTTGACATCAACAATTGAATATTTGTGAATGAGTGTTCTACCAGATTATTTTCTTCTTGGCTCAAAACTCTTTACATTTTCTATGTGCTGATCTATGTGTTTTTCATAATCAGTCTGTTAGGAATATGTTAGCCCAGACACCTCTCTGAGAGTTAAGCCGTATGCTGCCAATTAAGTCAACAGAATTTAGCGCACATGAAAACACTGTCTCTCACCAATAATTTAAATCAACATTTATATTTAGCTTAAAAACCAACAAACAAACAAACAAACACATACACACACACCCAACCTTAAAGATACAGGGGATTAAGTTTTCAAATATGGCAAACATCATAAGCTATAATTTGTTGAGCATGGTTATTGTCCCTGCAAGAGAAACACACAAACCCAAGAACAGACAATAACACCAACAGGCTGTCTATGCATATTTCATACTCTATATTTATTATTTAGCTTCCAAAGATAAAATACCCCAAAGTTTCTGAGTTCAGTTCTTCCCAGTGACAGTGGAGGTATATCAGCCTTTTATATGTGTGTAAATAATCCACATGTTTAAGTGAATAACCACAATACGCGTAAATATACTTGATTTGTTCTAAATGGGGCTTATGGCCAAAGATGCTGTCTATTCTGTTGCCCTCTGCCTCCCCTCACAGCTACCTGGCTGCAGGGTGAGTCATCTCAACTTCCTGATCTAATACAAAATATAATACCCAACAGCCAAAAAGATTAGCTTGCCATTAGACTGGAAAGATCAATTGATTCATCCAGCCTGAACAATGCAACTAGATCCAACACAGGAGAGGCATCAGCAACAAAAAGGCAAAAGTGGAAAGTATAAGAACACAGATGTTGCTTTTGACAGTAGCTGGCTAGCTTTTGGCAATAGATTCTGATTCTGGCTAGGAAGGCAGGAGGAATCTGATCAAAATAAGGAAAAAATGATAGGGGGAACAAAATGTAACTTGAAAGGCTCATCAGCACACACTCAAGACAAACCATTCACCTGTTGTTGATTCTAGAGAATAGCATTCTAAACTTTTCGATGCATATTTCTGTATAGCAAGGACATCGATAAACCAGCAATGGCCAGCAAACATTCTGACCAAAAAACAGTTCCATTCCTTTCACCACCACATCAAATTGTCAGAACCACTTTTTTGACAGCACGTTAGGGGCAAAGCTCAAAGTAGACTGTTATCCTGCTAACTTTCCTGCATCTAATCAGGTGATATTTAATTAGGACTTCTATTTAATCTGTGTCTTCGTCATTGTATTTAAATCACTGACTCCAAAATATACCCTACTTATCCTTTATATGGATTTGAAGAGTTTCAAAGAAGCAATTAATTGCAGCTGAAAGTGTGGAAAGAAAAATACACGTCAACTCTAACCACCAGAATGTTTACAGTGGCTTTTCAGTTACAAAAAGAATAATTTTTTTTTCCACTTTAGAAAGGCTACACTTAGCAGCAGAAGCACTTAAGCCTTAGTGGATCTATTGAGTGCCACAGAATATACTTTCTATGTCTGATCATGGCACGTTTTAGAAGTTATTCTAATGGATAGTGAGGTTACTTTGGGCATTGTTGTCAACTTACATCACAGAGTGCATCTACCACAGGCACAACAAAAACTGGGTAAAGGAAAATAGGGCAGGTGCTGTGTCAGTAATACACTGGCTTGCTCAGTCCTGGGGCCAGGGATGACTGAGGAATATTAAAGAGGGCATTTAGTCTTTTGGAGCAATAGGAGGAAGATTGGAAATTTATAATGTAGCAAATTCTGCTTGGTTTGAAATATGGAATGAACTGTACCATGATGCATATACTTATGCATTCTGTTTTACCCATAAGCTATTAGAAGGAAAAAGCAAACTCTGATCTTTAACAGTTTTCTGATATTGCAGAAAGAGAGGATCATAGGACAAATATTCGTATATTTCTGTTGTTGAAAATAAATTGGAGGTAGATTGAGTAGGGCATCTGGATCCAACTCATGGTCTAAATGTCTACAGAAAGATACCACTGTTTTTTATCGTATTTACATTGGGTCATAAAGAGGATTGTATCTGGGGAGAGACAAAAGCAGAGATAGAGTTAGGGTTTAAGTGAGGCCTGACATTTCTAGAGCTACTCTTTTGAGATTTCACATAGAACAATTTAGGAGCATATCATCTTCATCTCCCTTCAGTCCTGGACATTCTATTCGTTTTTTCAGGTCAAAATACAAAAGCACTTTCACACAGCTTGTGCATTCTTGAGCATCACTGGTTCCCAGGTTGTTCCTCAGGAAATCGGACCCAAATGAAGCTAATGACAACCAAATCTGCAAAGAACAAAAGAACTGCAAGCACTCAGTCATGTCACTATTTTTAAGACAGCTGCTCTTGGATTAACTTTTCTTTGTTGGATGGAGGAGATGTTCCAGTGACACAAAGGAAAAACTATGATTTGGAGTTATTATGAAAGTATTTTCAAAAACAGAACAAGTTATTCTAATTTTATCTAGTGTTTGATCATCCAGAGGCATACAAAACAAGGAAAAACTGGCTAATCTGCCTCTTGATCCACATTGACAGAGTTGACTAAGGCTGTGTGTGTGGTCTGGAAGGTCTGCGCTGCAACACCTAGTGCCAAGGCATTTGTCACCAGCGCACCGCTCTGCTCTGCAGCCCTGTGTTCAGCCAACTGTCCTGCCCTCCTCTGTGGTCTCCTTACCGCTGTTTCTCCAGCTCAGCACTTACCACTGTTTCTCCAGCTCAGCGTAGGAGTGGGGACTTGTCCATGCAAGACTGAAGACAAAAGGTAGCAGAGGTAAGTGGCCACCTCAGAACTTCCTCCTGGTTCCTGAGCTGTGCTGGTGGTTCCTCCTCCTCCACCACCACCTTCTCTTCCCTGTTTAGGCCTAATCCCAGGAGTCCCCAGGTGGAGAGACTGCAGAGGGGGCTATGAAAGGAACTAATGGCTGCTCCATTGTTCCTGGTCCCAGACTGATTGTCACACAAGCAGCATAGCCCTGCCTGTATGGTACACCTGTGGACAACAGCACTAGACTAAATTCTCACAAATAAATTCACTGTGTGACCTCTTGAAATAAACATTGTCAGAATATTTACAGCCAGTCTTGGTATTTGTATCAAGAACTGAAAAAGCAGTCAGTATTAATAGCTTGTGACTTGATTTTCTACCACAATTTAATTTTTAAAAATTTATTTATTGTTTGCTTTGGGTTTTTTTAGAAGTTGAAAAAAGCAAGTTCATGGAATGCAAGGTAAGAGGTAACTTCATCTCAAATCAGTCATGGCTTCTCCTAAGAACAGAAACACTGCCAGTACTATCTTGTATATGCCATACTACAAGCTAAATTATAACTGCTCCTGGTCAGACTGTTTGTGGCTGTGTGATGGATTTATGCTCTTCTCTTCTCATTTATTACATATTTAGAATCACAAAATCACATGACTTTTTCAAATTACTTTGAAAGTCCTCATGTAAAAACATGTTATATATATAATAAATTCTTATTAATTTACTGTATCTGAATTTTAAATATCAATGGAGAAAGAATATAATGATCAGAAATACTTGTAATACAGACAGAGTTTCCGTCCATGAAAAATTACTGATTCATTCATATTCAGCTTGCCCATTCATCTAATTTTGACAGTGAGATGTGTCAGTGGCATTAAGCATAGCACCCCTCACTTTGCAGTGAAATTAACTATCCACTCAACACTAAATTGCTTGGCTGTTATTCGACCGTGTTCACTCTTAATGCTTTTAAAATCCATTAGCTTTTATGTATCTTATCTCAGATTGACAACGTTGTACAGAATGAACAGTTACCATTAAGTCAACTGGAAAACAAAACAAAACAAAACAAAAAAGTTAGCTGTGAAAACCTGAGAGGTTATATGTACTGATCAGGAAATGCCTGCTACAAATGCTAAATGTAAAACCACACAAAAATGTAGGAACATCAATACATTTCCTGGGCTCAAATAATGAACATTTGTATCAGGGTGCTCTGGGTTCCTCAGAAATATTTTTTCTGTTTTTACAGAGAATCGTAGGAAGGTACTGATGTCTGGTATAATTGATGAGGTATTAACTTTGGCTGAAGATGACATGAGGGGATAATGATAATGTGTATGATTTATTATAGCTATATACACTGCCTAATGCTACACCAACTAAACAATTATTACTGGCTGTATTATCTCTCTCTATTGAAGCTGATCTCATGCTTGATATACGGGAATTTATTCATCTCACAAAATCTCAACTGAAAGGACTAATCTATTCCATACAATTTAAACGAGATAGGCGTGTTTTATTACAAATTACATCATAGTAGAGAAGAAACTTGTGAATCACCCCTATAATATTAGTCTCTTTGGTTTGGGAGATAGGCAGAGAATTTTCTCAAATCTTAGTGTAAAGTAAGTACAAATGTGTTTTGACAAAAAAATAAGTAACTATTCCTTCTCAGAAGCCTTCTGTATTCTATAGAATTCTAAAGATGTTACAGCACCACCACCACAAAAAAAAAAAAAAAAACACAAAAAAAAACCCCCCAAATCTTTTAGTATAGATTAAAGATGTGCTTTATGTTATTTGGATTTTGAATAGACCTGGCTCCAAAACAAAGCCCCAGGGCTGTACAGGTTGACCTCATAGACCGTCAAACCCAGACCAGGCTCCTTGGTTTACCAGAAATTCTGTGATGAGTTCAACCAAAGGCAGAATCTGAACTATTCCAAATTTTGAAACCTTTGGGTAAGTTCGTATTTGAATCATAGCTCCGTTATCTTGGACTGATCTTTAATTTTTAAGGGCTATCCTAAGAAAAATTATCAGAACCATATATTCTAAGAAAAACTTCATTTAAGTTATCTCTATGAGGTGATGTAACAAAAGCTATTACATCTTCCATGTTGAAAGACCTAAGAACATGGCTTACTGTTGCTGTGATACACCTAATGGCTGCCATATTGCAACCTTGTTTCTTGACAATAATTGTTAAGAATTCAGAATCTACTTCAGTATAAATTGACTGCAATTCGTTTATAGCCCTTGATCCACATTTCTGTCTCTTTCAGCAATGTAAGTATAGAATTTTTCATACCATTGTCTTTGAAAGAATGGAGTGTCCCCGAAAAAATATCTTTGGTATAGCGAGAAAGTGATAGAGATTTGGGCAAGGATCCTGGTTGTGGGATGGCTGTGTTGATTGAAAAGATGCAGGAGGAATGGCTTGGTGCCCTGGTTTAGGTTTATATCATAGAATAGTAAGGCAGGAGAGAACATGTATAAAATTGTGGAGGTAGGAAAGCAGTGCAGATCACAAGCATAAAGTCCGGGTCCTAGACTGCATAGGGACAACATACATACATAAAACCCAGACATTGTCACTGCTCTTGCTGCTAGTGGGAGAACAGTCTGTCCCTACTGCTCCTGACAGTGCCTTGCTGCTGCCATTGCTGTGTATCAAACCTCTAGAAAGCGTGCAGACATATAACTAACCTTGTACTAATCAGATAAATTTAGAAGCGTTTACATCTGTCTGTTCTCTCTAGGATGAGGAAAAAGGAACTTTCCCTAGTGGGCATGGTTAATGCTACACATGTTAATGCTACACATTGGAGTAGCAAGATGTCAATACCTAACGTGGGAAAAAAATGAAATTGGACTAAAAATGCTATGGAAGAAGGAGCAATAAATGAGAGAAAAGGGTGAAGGTTTTTGTTTTGTTTTGTTTTCTTCTCCTTTGTTTCCTTTATTAAAATAAGAGAAAAAAACCCTGTGTGTATAGCAGACCTAGTCTTTTAATTGGGCAGCATTACCTTTATTTTAGGAACTGGTCTTAAAAACACATTCCAACAAATGCAGAGCTTACTGTCAAGAGAAATCAACAGCTTTTGCCACACTACTATATTCTATACAGTTTATCAACAATATCCTTGCTAAACTAATTCATTGTGTTTGGTAGGTTTTAAGCTTTGTTGCTTTCTTTACATACACACACACACTTTATTAAATAACACCCACAGGGAAAAAAATATACAAGTAATATACAAGTAAAAGCTCACACGCTGCATGCAAAAACACCACAAGTCCAGAAAAATCCTAACTGGAATTATGTCAGTGTTTCTACTGATGAAATAATACTAATGTTTGTGGCAACAAAAATAACCAAATTAATAATAATTTTATACAGCTCAGCCATAAAATCAATCATTTTTTTCAATCCCTGTTGTAGTTCTCCATGCAGAAGTGAGGAATTACAGATTGATTGAGCAGTTTATTTGCACAAAAAAAAAGACTGACCGGTAGTCAGACAACAGGTTGATAAAACTTAATAGGAAAAGACTGTTAAGCTCCAGAAGATCAAGTTCAAATTGAGCCAAGGGGTGGTTAACAGAAAGTGGCACTTTGATAATTTGCTCTCTAGTGTAGATGTTATTTATTTATTTTAAAAATATGAATATCAAGATTTAATATATTTTTCTAAATAATAAATTCATCCTGGGAGGAAGAATATTCCCCTAACACCAACTCTTGATCTGCTGAATCATCAAGATAAGGTAGTGATCTCATACACCAATGGTCATACTAGGTAACGTGATTTTGAATAGCAAAGTTACAGAGTATTTCCTTACAGCAGAAGGCAGGTACCTCACCTGTGCCTCTGGACAGTTTAAGAGACTTTGTTTACAGATGAAGACAAAGACAGACAAACAAAATATGTTAGTTAGCATAGTCTACACTTGCCTAGCTCTACTTCTAATAAAATTAATAAAGGTCATCCTTAGTATGCAAGTATCAAAGAAAAGAATATGCACTTAAGCTGTAGTTCATTCTCCCCCTGCTTGAACTGGACAGGGAACTGCTGAACAGGAAAATAAGTGAATGTTCACTTCACTGTTCTTCGAACATGCATTTCTTAAGGCAAATTTGACATTACGCACTAAATTTATGATTTGTGAAAATATCCTTGTTACTTCCTAAAGAGCTGAACAAAAGCAAAGTTTCCTGTGAAGCTGCATATTAAAGGACAGTTTTGGAAAATTCCAGAAAAAAAGCCCAACTACAAGTATAAAGAATCAAAGTCATATCATCCCAAACTTCAGCTTTCTCTATCCACCACAAGACATTTGCATTGATGTAAGTATACTACTAACTGGCTCTTTCTTGCAATAACTGGAACAAATCTCCTGCAGATAAAATCCTTGTACATATGAAGCTGCTTTTATAGCATTTTTTGTGATTGATAAGTTTTCCCAAGTCATCTTTTTTACCTTAACTTTCAGCCTTTTCACTGAGCATCTGTTAGCTAAAAATGAAGCCTATAATAAACATTTATGTCCCTCTTTATGCTGATTGTTGTTTACACCTATGTGGCAAGTCTGTAGGAATATATTGAATATTTATGTAGCAAGAAATTGCACCTCCAGCCTATTAAACACTGAGTGGAGCAGCTGGGATTCTCTAAATGCATTCAGGCCACTAGCTGCATCCATTATTTATCTACATTACTAGCTGTGTTTGCAAAGATTGTTCTCTCTTTCTCTTCTAACACCTGATGACAGCTGAATGGGAGCAAATCCTTTTTAACCCCCTAGACATCCCCATCCATTTTGAATTACATTCTGGTTTACATTCTTATTATGATGATGTAGCAATTTTTAAAAGTCAAAAGCCACTACATGGCTTTTAAGAGATAGACGCTGTTATGGAGCCTACTGGCTACTCTAATTATCTGTGCCTGCTACTGGCTACTACGAATTATCTGTGTTACAAAAGCACAAGTCAGGGACACTTTTGTTAAGTAATCTGTTGTGTACTTCAGTAATTCTAACCATTGTATGAGGTAGCCTTTGTCCCAAGAAAGTCACAATAGAAGCATGACATCAGAGAGGAGGAGAAAAAGGGAAAACATGTAAGATCTGTTGGTTAAGTGGATTTTCTTCAGAAACGACTTATGGATCCATAGCCTGGCAGTTGTATCAAAATGACTGAAATTAAGAATGTTATTTTTATTCCCTTTAAAAATTCCTACCTATGCAAAAGTATTTAAACAAGTAATCTTTTCTTTCCTGCATGTAAATTTGATTCTGTCAGGGCTGTTCCCAATGCTGAGTGAAAGTACTCAGCACTGAACAGGTAAAAAGAGGGAAAAGAGTAGATTGTTTCAAGTCCATTTTACTAGCTGTGAGATGAAGAGTAGGCTTCAAAGTCAACTACAGCTCCTTGATTCTGGCATTTTCCAGCTACATTGTTGGTAACAGAAGAGCTGAAATACAGCTCATGCTTCCTAGGGACAAATAAGATCAGGAAACCTGGTTACAGACTTATATTGTTGCAGCCCGAATTATTGTTTTAGGGGATGAAGATGACTGTGGAGATTAAAGACAAGGACACTAGAAATCTCTGCTAGTAAACCTATGTTGTGCACATGTATAGCAAAATAAATTAATCCATAAAATATTTAGTATGTCACGTCAGTGATTAATACACCCGTTTGCTGATTTGCCCAATTGAAAAAAAAACAATGGTGTTCTCTTCTGTGTAAATTAGAAGATTTTGTCAGATGGTTCCTTTCTTTTTTAAATTATATGTACCGCCTTTTGTAGCACTAGTGCTAGGCTAGCAACGTTATCTCCCACATAGCTTCTACACGTATTTCTGTAATGCAAGGTAGACCTTACTAGCATATGTATATTTGGCAATACTTTCAATATAGTGAAAATGTCCTTGTTTGCATTCACTTTGTCCTAGCTTTGTATCACAAGTTTCATAACTAGAGCAGTTCCCTTTTAACAAGCTAATAATACCCCCAAATCATACATATAAGTAAAAGAGTCTCCAAAACTGAAATCTAGAAGTTTAAATGCTTATGTAGGTCAAAGGTGAGCAATGAGGAATCATGTGCATTGGTCTATGCTAAGATTTAATCTGTGTTAGCACAAAGCCAGTTGTAAGGCTTTGACATTGTTATATCTACTTCAGAGGTGCTTATAGTTAGGTTATCAAGATAGTATTCTGCACTGACATCTTTATTTTGTGTTCCCTGTAGCACAAGGTGAGCTGCTGGCAGAAAACAGAACCATTGGTCTTTCTTCCAGAGCTCCCAAAATCCTTTACAGACATCAATTAAACATTTCAAAGCCCAGCCATATATGTCACTATCCTAAACTTGCTGCTATGGACTTTAACTGAAACCCTGAGCAAGACATACCAGTTCTTTGGGTCAAGGAAGATAAAAACAAAAGAAAGTACACTACAGTCTTAAACATGTCTATAAATTGCTTCTCACTGTCTCAGGCAAGGAGATACAACAGCACACACTTCACACAAAAAAAAAATGGAAAAAGGAAAAAGGAAAAAGAAAGAATAGAAATAGAAAGAAATAGAAATAGAAATAGAAATAGAAATAGAAATAGAAATAGAAATAGAAATAGAAATAGAAATAGAAATAGAAATAGAAATAGAAATATAGAAATAGAAATAATAGGAATAGAAAAAGACAAAAAGGCTAAGACAAAAAGGTGGAGCAGTTTGGTCACGGTTAGAGAAAATGTTACTGACAGAAACAGGAGGAGAAAATAGGCTCAGGAGCATATCATGTTCTGCTTTACCCATCAACTCATTCTTCAATCATGGGACTTCACTCTGTCCCACACTTACTACGCATGAATCATATTGTCATTGCTATTACTCAGTATTGCCTAGAAGAGCAGTTGTTTATACTCCTAGAAGAAGCATAATTCCTTGTTTTTTCCTTCTTATAAAATCAATGTTTCCTCTTTTTTTTAATGAATGCCTCTAGTTAAAATTTTAAACAGCATTTTTGTCATCATGAAAAACCCAGACTCTATAACAGAGTTTGAAAGAATGTGCTCATACTCATGAGCAAAACATGGTCCATAATGTCATTAGATACTGTACATTATTATGGGTATTTCATAAAATGTTATGATTGGCTGCCGTAGGATAGTGCTCTTTCTCTTGAGCAAAGTCAAAACAACATAATGAATTAAGGGCAAGAGAAGAATCTACTCTGCAAATATCTCTGGAACTTTAAATTTAATTTTGCACCAAATTAGATCTTTAATAACAAGTGTGAGCTCATTAAAACACCAAACATTTTACCTTAGAATTTTCTTTTTTGATAGGTTCCTTGCATTAGATAATAGTTCATAGTTTCTTACTGAATACTTTACAGTCACTTGTACACTCATAATCTAAAACTTCAACAAAAGTTACTTCATTGTGTCAGAAACAATGATCCAAAATTTTCGAGTGCACCAGAAAAAATCTCAACAATAGAGCTAAGATTTTGCTGTAGCGGTCAGGCATCACTGATCATAAGTTGGAAACTAAATCAAATCTATTAGTGGCCATACAAAAACAATGATTCTTCTCATATCTTAGTCAAATCTGAATTTGTATTCAGTTTATAGCAAAGCATATCTAGAAGGAAGTTCAAGGGTTTATGTATTCTATTCCTTTCCTCAGTTATGTGTGTGCCATTACTAACAGATACACATTCTAAGTAGAATGTAATGTTTTACTCCACGTGGGATGCTATTCACATGTGGTTTTGCACTGCTTTCTTCTAAAGGTCTGAGATGATAAACAGATCCTATAAACATGGGTACTGAACTGTCCTATACTCCAACTCTGACAGACAGTAGAATGCTAGTTTTGGTTTCCGTTAAAAATGAATGGAAACTTTTTCACCTGCTCACAATAGTTCCTGACCGAGTCAACATCCACTGCACATTGACATATATATATGTATGTAAATATAGGAAGATTTTAAACCTCGGTTCAAGTATCTGGTATAAGGCACAAAGGCTATATTGCATGAAATTAGGAGGATGAATTTATTTAAGATCAGTCTATCTCACACTGTCCCTATATCTAGAAATTATATTATTAGAAATCATATTAAATGTAATCCTTTTTTTCATTCTCATTAATCTCAGAAGCAGGTTCTAGAACCCTATTAGCTTATTAATTTCTTTCTCATGTAAAGTTCCTTAGTAGAGATTTGATTTTCACCATGTATTTGTTTTTTCACTTGTTTCTTTTATTGCGTCTATGATCTAATCACAGCTAAAAATCCATGAATTTTAGGTGATGTGCCATTTTTCTAGTAAGACTTGCTAATGAAATGACTTTCATTATACAGTGATTCCTCACCTTCAATTTATTTATGGAATTCTAGGAAATGTACTTGCCCTAGTTCAATTCAAACTTTAATAGTGTGTCAGTTCAGCTTAACAAGTGATTCTCTGCATTTAGAATCCAGTTTCTATTCTTTGCTGGTCTGAGTTTCTTATGTCGTTCTTAGGAAAGTTCAATATAAAAGCAACTGAGACTCCCACATGAGGGTTTAAAGTGTCAGGCTTTTATTGCTTTTGTTGTGTATGTTTAGTTACGTATGGTATGTTTTTTTATGGTATATTATGTATTTATTGCTTTTAGTCCTGATAATACTAGAGGAGGAACGAATTCTTATAATCAGATATTCTAGGGAGACATTTCAAAGAGGCATGCCAGGTTCTGCATAAATGCTATCACATTAGAAAGAATTTAAAAAATTATAATACTAAAGCAAAACATTGATTTTTCTGAGACAATGCAAAGAGCAGACAAATAAAACGTGTGTCTTTCCTAATGGACCTCTTCAAGGACTTCTTAAAAGTCTTGAATTTTCTGGAAATTCAAATCAAAAAAGATAACAACAAGTAATAACTAGTGGTAAAAACCTGGTCTCCGTGAAGTTAATCATGGGATTATAGAAAGGTATTATGTCCCTCCTCCTTCAAGCCCAGTTTAAAGCTCTGTCAGTGAGTCCCGCTAGCTCACGAGCAAAGACCCTCTTCCCCCTTTGAGAAAGGTGAATCCTATCTGACGCCAGCAAGCCTGGTACCATGTAGGCCATCCCATTATCGAAAAACCCAAAACTGTGTCACTAATAGAAGAAATCTCTTCCTAATTTTGATGAACTTGGGATTTTGCCAGATGTCCAGCTTTTGAATTTTGTAGCAACCACCTGTCAAAGCTAGTCAGCGTACCACAAGATCACACTGACAGAGAGAAAATTTACGTTATGCATAGCTCGCTTTTGTTCACAGAATGTCATTGATCACGAGGGAATAGTCTTCTCAAACAATCTCAGGATGGCATCCACAAAAAGAGATTTGGAGCATCCAAGCTTTCTTCTAGGCATATAAACAAACAAATTCTTTGTTGTTTTTTTGGCATACCAAAAATCTTCTTTTTTCACCCCACAGTGATTACAGGAATTTTTAACTGAATAAGCCCAAATAATAACTTAAAAGGGTTCAGAAAAGAAAATACTCAAGAAAGTGCTAATATCATTAAGCATAAATAGTGCTTCAGTGCCCTGTGGTATCTTGCTGGAAACTTCATGACATAATCAGCATGGAATACTTCTGCACAACTTGGATTATTTTTTTAAATAACAAAGCTGTCTTGTTCTTATCCTGTTCATCAGCTCAGATACTCTAGGAATAGAAATGACTAAATTTAAAGATAGTTCCAGCAGACATTTGTTAGCTGAGTTTTCTTATCAGTTGAGATGAACATAAGACTACAAGATTCAGGATTAACAATAAAAAGATATAGCACTTTGAGTGCCCAGAAAGTGTGAGAAAGAACTCCTGAACAATATATATGTAAGTGCATGAATATAAAGTGATAGACTTATTTTTCAGAACGTATAATATAGGTCATTGTTCATTTTCATCAGTATTGACCTGATTTGTATTGATCTTGGAGAATATCTGTTGTGTTTTTAGAACTTTCAATATTGAAAATGATCAAAGGAAGTCACTGATGTTACAGACAGAACCATACCTCCTCCAAGGAGATGCAATGCCAGCTTCCTCCATTTGCCTCTGGGGCTTGGCAATTTCACCTGGAAATCTTGCAAAGGATGTTAGGTCATCACAATCCAGTATGAAGGAGTGCCCAGTACAGAATGCCTGGTATACTGTTTTCTAACAAAATAAATCGATTATGTCACAGATAAAAAACTCTAAACTGCAATATGCCCTACATTAAATAAAGGTTTGCTTTTATAGCTACTTCTTGTTTTAGCACTCTATGCAAGGAGGCATAAACCAGATTGTTTTTCTAGGTGGTAATATATAAATCTACTCTTTGAAAGCAACAAGGTACAAAGGTGCATAAAGAAACACTTACACCACCTGTACTTGTGCCAAATAGGAAAATACATTTAATGGGCTGATTTCTCCATCAGCCATTAACACAGTTTAATAAGTATGAGCTCAGTCTAGCAAATACATGTTTCTGGAATCTCTGTCAGAAAGAACGAGCATATCAGGAAGGCATGAATTTAGATGCCTGCATCATTTCCAGGGCATTCGCTGCCCGGTTTCAGTTACTTCTTGAGATAAAATTCAGGGGGTTTCAAGCCTTTAACTAATGTGTTTAAGCACATTTCTAAAGGAGTTCCAGCCTGTTATCCATTTGTAAATATAATTGTTACTCTCCAGAGCAACCATTTGGTGAAAAAATTATTAATGTCATTATACCAAAAAGCTTGTTGGACACGGTGGGGTAGAAGTGATATGTTTCCTGTGTACTAGTGTAGCTCGTCAAATACAGTCTTTGCCAACACTAATAAAGGCCGTAGGCCTTGTACTCATCTGGCAGTGTAAAGTCTTAGGATTTGCCTGAGCTTGCCTTGGCCTGAAATGGTTAGCTTTCTAGCTTTTGCAAATACACGTAGCCACTGCATAACGAACAATAGCCCTTAAAGATAACTTAACTCGGGATGCTGACAGGTCACTGTGACTCCCTGTGAGAGACTGGAACGCCAAATATTTGCCTCAAAGCTTGCTTGGCATCTCTGCAAGGTGCAAACAACTGTGGGCATCTCTGCAAGGTGCAAACAACCAGCAGCAGAAGACCATTCCCCTACAAATCAGGCACCACCAAAACCGGCAGCAGAAGACCATTCTCCTGCAAATCAGGACAGCAGAAGACCATTCCCCTGCAAATCAGGCACCTCCAAAACCGA